>OY756995.1:12400000-13000000 GCA_963580505.1 Ennomos erosarius
AAATTTAAAAAGGGGAAAACCGCAGGAGGACTAAAGTGATCGATATAGCTATTGGAATAAGAAAGTTGAAATGGTAATGGGCAGGCCACATCGGTCGTAGAACTGACAATGACCGCTGGGGAAAAAAGGTTATCGAGTGGACACCACAAACCAGAAGACGCAGCGTAGGTGGACCGACAGGTGAAAGCCGCGAGGAGCCGATGGATGCAGGACAAGAGCAGCTGGTCAAAGTGGGGGAGACCTATGTCCAGCAGTGGATGTCCTCAGGCTGTTGATGATGATAATAAACTAATTTTTAAATAGAATGTCTGTGATTGATCTATAAACTTATTTTTGTAGCAACAGATGCGCGAGCAAGGTGTGGTCTCCCTGGCCGTCCAGAAAGTGTTCTTGGACTTTTTGTTCGGCAACCTGTGCCCGGGACGCGACCCGCGGCGAGATGTCTGCATGTCGATAGTGTACTCCTTAGTTGGCGAGGATTATGAGCAGAATGACTCTGTGAGTAAACTCTCGACACTAAATAAATATTGGAAATTATGGTACCTACACAAGTACACATTCACGTTTACTTCTTTTTAAAGTTGGTTACTTATCATATTTCCTGCTATTTTATTTCATTTATTTAGCTAATATCATTCTTGTTTATACAAGGTAACCTTGAATTGGTATGTTATTCCGAAATGGGGGGGATTGGAACCATGACACCCTACAAGTTGTGAGAGTCTTACTTGAAACTGGGTGTTTCCAAACTTCGATGGTAAAAAATAAATCCACTCGCAAAATTGCACATGCGATCGCTGCGTGAGTTAAGAAGATACTATAAATACATTTCTAAACACAGGTCTTTACACTCACTTATGTGCACTCGGACAAGGACGAAGTTCAACCACCCAGCTGCGCTAAGGCTATTTTCGAACGTAAACTTTATATGGCATTTCTTCAATGAAAACCTATTAATTTAGAAAAGTCGTAGAAGAAATATTGTATACCTTGGGGTGTAGATTTACCTACTTTCGGCATAACATATAAATTCAAGGTCACCTTGTATAATTCATTTTATTCGAAGTTATTTCAGCACCCCCCGCAGCAAACAAAGTAGTGTTTGTATAAGTTTAGTGTATGTCTGTGGCTTTCGAAGCTCCCGAATGAGTTGACCAATAGGCATGATGACTACTATTCAAAATGAACAAGTAAATATTACTTCCATAAAGAAGATTAAAAAAGAATGCAATAATTGAAAAAATAAGTAAAATCGGTAAAATATTTACAGAGTGAGAAGCTTTTAAAGTTTCTGGATGGGGCATCCATCACGCGAAACAGAGCGCCTCCACAGTTCCTATGAAAAATCCACTTGTGACGTCACATGCCAAAGAACGACCCAGCTCTGACGTCACTGGCCGTTTGAGCAATCTTTTTCTATTCCGGTTTCTAAAATGCTTGTAACTTTGTCATTTTTTGAGATATTTTATTATTATTTTCACAAATGCTTATCTTTTGAAACATATTATTAATTTAGGCAAAAAAGAAATACTCATCATGCCTATTGTAATGCTTTTTTCCTCGGAAGATGACTTTAAGAAGAATATACTTCAGAGGTTTATTTTTTCAAGTATGTATTGTATTAGTACAGGGGGGGGTTGAAATTTTCAGAATCAGACAAAAACTATCAAACCCAAAGGTTTTGTTATTAAATTGTAATTAGATTTTTGTATTATTTAGGTCTCATATTGTTTAGTTATAAACTAAAATGAGAAAAAAATATTTAAAAGGCTCAACAGACAACAGAGTTTATACAGAGGGTTTCAACAGTAAAGTTTAATTATTTTTCAGGAGCTGTCACAAATCACAATGGCTAGGATGCAGCCAGCTTCGTGGAAACAGCTAGAGCATTTTGGGAAGATTGCCATGGCAGGTAACCGACAGATAAATGCTTTAAGGTGGAATGTTTCACTCAGCGAGGCAAATTCAAATTTTCTTGGGTTTTTTGCCAATCATTGCTTAATAGGCATAATGACTACTATTAAAAGTACATATTACTTTCATAAAGAAGATTAAAAATGAATGCAATAATTGAAAAATAAGTAAAATCGGTAAATAGATCACGGAGTAATAAGCTTTTAAAGTTTCTACAGGAGACATCTCCTGTCCCTTTCTCGCGAAAGCGCCCCCACAGTTACTATGAAAAATCCACTCGTGACGTCACATGGCAATGAGATTGAATGAAAAGCTACCACTAGCTTAGCTAGCTTAGTAATGAGGTACTATGAACGACCTTCCTCTGACGTCACTGGCCGTTTGATCTATCTCTTTATATTCCGGTTTTAATAACTTGGTCATTTTTTGATATATTTAAAATTATTAATTTATCCAAAAAAAAAAATGTTTGTCATCATGCCTATTACTCAACGTGATAACATGAAAACTGATTTTGCACAAGTAAATAGAATATATCAACAAATTAGGATTGAAAGTATATCACCTACATATCACTAGTTTAGCAACAAATGCCAATAAATAAATTTGATCTTGATTTTTCAGGCTGTAGCCATTTGTTGCTAAACTAGTGATATCTAGGTGATACTTTCAATCCTAATTTGTTGATACATTCTATTTACTTGCGCGAAATCAGTTTTCATGTTGAGTAATTTAGCTATAATTGGCAAAAAACGCTAGAAAATTTGAATTTGCCGTGCTAAGTAAAATGTACCCTCTTAAACTAAAAGCAGCTTAAAAGAATTAAAAACTGAGCAAAACTGGATCAGTGCTTGAAATTGAATTTTAGGGCATTTAGAAAAGTAAGAAAAAAAAACAATACTCGCAAAACAGAAATAAAAATAGAAATTCTTAGAATTAAGTATTAAAAAATAAATAAATGAGTCCAGTGGTGTAGAAGAGCTGAACTCAGTATTTATGCCGGCGTACTCAACACCTGGCTCTGGTACACAGTTAAACCCTTTAGCTGATGTGTATAATACTTGTCAGGATGCATTTGATACATCTTTTACCCTTATTTACCAAAGTAAATGTTAACAGGTGTTTTCACATCGTGGGAAGATGGTCTATTCGGAGATGTGAAGCCTTACAACCTGACCAATGTGCGAGTACCTGTTAGTATACTGTACGGAGAGAATGATCAACTAACTGAAAAATCTGTAAGTATTTTTGCTGTTTAGAGAAAAGCTTTTACTTCGTTTTTTAAGCTGGTTCAAGGACCTACTTATCTAACCCCAATTTTTATTACAAACAGTATAACCTAGCTTCTTCAGGATTTAATCACTCTAAAAACATTATTTATTTACTTTAAGGTTTCCACCAAGTTGCATTGGCCATGGTCACAAGTAGACTCTCCTTTATTATGATTAGAAACATGAAACTATGTGTCCAAATCAGGTCAGAATTAAAGCTGATTATGATATAACTCCTGATTTTTATTTGTTTGTGTTCATCAATGTGTTCTGTGTTAGCATAATAGGTTTGCGCTTCTCCACTAGCTCACCTAGTGTTAAGTGATGATGATTCAGTTCAGGACATAATATAATTAAACCAACAATTTTTAGAATACACACTACATGAATAAAATACAGGATGCCCCTTATAATTATGTTTTCTTTGTTCCCAGCAAATTCTGAAGCTTGCCGGAGAACTGAACAGAATGGGGGTGTTAGAAGAAGCTCGCCCAGGGTGCTCCTGGCCCAAGTTTAACCACCTCGACTTTGTGTTTGCAAAAGATGTTGGAGATTTGCTAAATAAACCGCTGGTTAAACATGTAGATCATCTTTATAGTAAATATAGTTTGGTATAATGCTTGTTTTTGTTTTACAACCCCTCAAATCAACCGGTGATACCAGGCCTAGGGCACTTCGCACTGTAGGTACAGAGCTACAATGTTCTGGAACCAACCCAAACTATTAGGATCTATTGTACACCATAGATTTTAAAATTTCTAGCAAAATTGTATGAAATACTTTGTACACATACCTTATTCATTATTAATACTAGGTCCTGGTGCTTTCAGACAAGGCCATGGATAGTGGGTGCTGATGCCACAGCATCTAAACTTAGACTTGAATGATGTATCTGGAAAAAAACACAATTTTTAATAGGTTCAACAATAATTCTGGATAAGGATTACTGATGTTAGCCACACCCACAACACACCATACTCCTGGGCCACACCATACTTTTTGGATAATGTTGGCTATGTAAGTAGTAATCTAATAATTATAAAAAAGTGACTAAACAATTGAACAAATAGATCTATACTAAATAATATGTAAGTATGTACACCAACCAGACTTCTTTGTATTGTACACACAGAATTCACACTAGAAGGTGCATTCTATGGGCAATCACAAGGCAATCATTTTAGTTATAGAAGGCTAGTTATATAAATGGAATGGTCTAGGATATACAAGCTATGCTTAATTTGGGGCTAGATGGTGCTGTGTGAAATGTCCACACACACATATATAACATCAACCAGCGGCCTTACCGCGGAAGAATTCTGATCTTCATCGTATTCTGAGGCACTACTACATGAATACACTGGCAAACATACATCTCCGACAAGGCACTGGATGGATCACGGAACTGGCAAAAAGTACCTTTCTATTTTATTTCCTTCCTACGGGAATTAGCACAGGAGGGAGAAGGAGACGTGGGAAAGTTACTCTATGGATAAAAACACTCCCACATTGTACGATATCTGATGGCAATTCTTTTTATTTCCTTATTATCCGTTGATTTCTTTGAAAGTATTTCTTTCGTGTTTTTGTAATTTTCTTATTTATTCCATGTTTGTTTTCTTCTTCTTCGTTAATGGCATAGCCAAAGAGAATATAATATACTACGCAGTACGTAGCAGTGTTGCCAACATTATTTTTTAGGGAATCGTACCGTTGACGTGAAAAGATCGTATTTTTCCACAATTTCCCGAAAAAAAATAGTACGCGTAGAAATTTCATTGAAAAATGCAAAACTATTTAAAATTAATAATTAGTTAGTATAAGTGCATAAGTAGTATTTTTAAATTATTTAGTTACGTTGATTAAATATTTTAGGGTCCACAATATTTCACATTTGGCATTTCGTAATTATTATATTTGTTTTATAACGGGCAAAGGCTATGTCTATTTTAGCAATTTAGATACACACGTTGAGCTATTTTCATAATGATGAATGAGAATTCCACACGAAACGCAAAAAAATAAGTAGGTACGTATTTTAAACAAAAAAAAACCGACAAGCGAACGAACTGAAATCCAATTGAAATACTCATGCGTAGAGTAAAATTATTTGGATAGCAACTACGCTACGTTAATAAATAAAATGAACAAGACGATTAGGTTTTGTCGTGTGATGGTTTGGTTTATAGCTCTTTCGGCTCTATAGTTATTGACTTTTGGACAAAATGAACTTAATTTATTAATTTGGTTACGAAGATTAGAAGCTTTGAAAAGGTCGTATGTTTTGCGTACGATTTCGGATTCACGATCGTACATCGTACCAGAGCCAAAAAGATCGTATATATACGATTTAAATCATACGGTTGGCAACACTGGTACGTTGGCATAGTTAGCGAATTGCGAATAGCGAAAAAAAAAGGCTTTCTGCAAAGAGTTTATAAGTTACTAAACCCAGCTCCCCTATCACGAACGAGCTAGGAGCGTAATGATGCGTTTCTGTCGCTTATCTGCTGTCACTCTTCATACAATTATGACAGCAGTTGAGCGGCAGACTCGCGACAGCATTGCTGCTAGCTCCTTCGTAATAGGGGGCTGTTCATTATCTTAGGTTTTTTTTTCTTATGTTTTGGCTCCACACATAGTGTATTTAGCCAGTGTCAAGTATTATATTTTCATCGTGTTATAAAATATTTCACGCAGTCATGTCCTAGTCATAGTCATAGTCCAGTCTAAGTCATGCTCCAGCAAAGTGGTGGCAAATTTACTAGAAGCTTCTATGGAGTTTTCACGTTTCACCACATTATATCACTTGCCCTCACTCATGCTCGTAATTCAGCACTTAATGCGTAAAACGCCACCAATTTTAAACATCAACACTGGAAAAAGCTAAAGTTTTGAAAAATAATACGATGCAACGACGTGAACTTTTCCGCGTTCCCGCCAAAACTCTCTTAGATGTTTTTATATAATATTTTGATATCAAACTTTTTTTTCTTTGTAATATCTAAACAAAGGGGATAACAGTGCAAAAAATATCTTTTATATTGGTTTCCTATAGATTACTATATTTGACCAAAACAATATCCAATGGAGTTTTGGCGGGAACGTGAACAAGTTCACGTCGTTGCATTGTATTATTTCTTAAAACTTGTGCTTTTCCCAGTGTTAATGTTTGAAATTGGTGGCGTTTTACGCATTAATTGCTGAATTACGAGCATGAGTGTGGTTAAGTGATATAATGTGGTGTAACGTAGTTTTTCGTGTTGCTTCCAAAATTCCATAGAGGCTTCTAGTAAAGTTGCCACCACTTTACTAGAGCATGACTTAGACTGGACTATGACTATGACTTGACTACGTAAAATATTCTAAAACTCGATGAAAATATACAATACTTGACACTGGCTAAATAGACTATGTGTGGAGCCAAAATATAAGACAAAAAAAAAACAACAATATCCAATTTTTTTTTCTGGTAGTAATCTGATCAATGATAAAATAAACTTCATTTAGAACTATATATTTAAACGAAATATGTTCTATAAAATTTTATGATAAAATAAACAGTTTTTGATAGAAAACATTTTAATATACTGGGGGTATTATACTGTAGAGGTTTTAAACATTTTCACGAGGACATAATCTGCTGCCATCATTTCCCGTCTTTTTCTTTTTATTTTCTCGAATGTGAATGTTCTATCTTCTTCTTCTTCTTCTTCTTTAATCACATTCTATCGCTGTTTTGCAATAATTCTACCAATGTCAAGTGTGTAAAATTTGTACGGTTATGTCAAGTGTAAGTCATATTTTGTCAGTCAAAACGCCAACAGTAAAATACAGGAAAATGGTGGATATGTTACTGAAGGCTGTAAAAAAGGCCGTTGAAGCAAAAACGAAAATGCTTCGAAAACCAAATGGTTTCAAGATCATTTTTATGATCCATTTGCCAACACTCGTGTACATTCACGAACACTTAACGGATAATAATCCACCTTTATTATACATTGAATTGAAGTTCAAGATACACTAGTTTTGAAAAATAAATTCAATATTCACAACCGCCATTGTCGAAACTGCCTTCAAAAAAAAAAAGCGCGAATGTTCTTATTCCTGCTTTTGTGCAGTTTTATTGTGATTTTTGTTCTGTCTTTTGTTAAGTTTGATAAATTTCATCCAGAAATTTGTTCGCAAAATGGATCCTTAGCCGGGTCTGTCGATCTCAAGGACATTGTTAAGAACAGAAAATCTAATGCCAGCCGTGGAAAATCTTTGAATGTCACGGAAAACTCGTGGTGATGAATTTGGTCAATAGTCCCTTCGCTTAGGGTAAAAATAGTTCACATAGTGATACCAGCACCAAATTTTAGTATGTAGTTAAACATTTTATTCTATGTTAAAAACCGTCGGGACCCCACCTGTAAAATACCTGGATCCAAAGATATGACGTCATCAAAATAGCGGCCGCGGTAAGTTTATAATTGCAAATATTTCTGATTCTATATACCCTATACACATGAATGAATGAGTTTATTTCCGAAAAACTTAGCCTTATACACTGTTTTACAATTACTCTAAATTAATAATAAGTCCCTACCCAATCACAAATCTTTACTAAAAATCCGCTTATAGCAGGTAGGTAGGTAATAACAGGCAAGTGCTTTAGGGGTGGCTTCCCTTCCCAGTGCTTGGATAAAGATTACGTCATTAACTAATAGATATGTAGATGTTACAATTTAGGCACGCCACTAAACAATGATATTTAACCCCAGCTAAAACAGAAAGCCATACCAAAGTGTACCGATTTACCCACTCAATTATGGCAAAACAAATCAGTAATGCAACAAGTTCCTATTAACAGTTCCTATTAACTTATAAAAGCACGCAATCCGGCTTACTTTACGTAAAAATCACGTCGATTAACTCGACCGGTGTTGTATTTCTGTCAAAATATGTTGTTTTCTTTATGAAAATTTGGGGAAATTTTTGGGAAACGAAAATTTCAAGACTTGGAAATGTTGTTGTTGTTCATCCTTTTTCAGGACTACTTAGTTCGCATTAATAATAATTGTTTTATTACTATTTTCTTTAATAGGGTTCTGTCAGATATTCATCTGATGATGGAACTAGTGAATGGATTTCGTTCTTTTTTATTTAGTAGCCCTTTTTGAGTTTCTAGTTTTCATTTTTCTAACGTTAAGAGCTTATTATGGCATTGTAAGGATCTAAAATTGCTTTTAGTAGAGCAACTAGATTGTAGGACTTTTCTGCAAAGTTTGTCTAGGTAGGTACCACCGCTTTGCCAGTTATTCTGCCACCAAGCAGTAGTGTGCAAGCACTACTGTGTTCCGGTTTGAAGGGCATTGTAGCTAGTGAAATTACTGGGCAAATGAACTGATTACACAGTGTAGTAATCTGATTACTAGACTGTGTGATGTCTCAGGATGTGCTTAGCATCAGGTGAACGACTAGCTCGTCACGTCATTCATTCCCATAAAAAAAAAGCAAATATTTACAATATATTTTGGGATTATTAAGAAATAAATTAACTATACATTCAAAGTGAGCAGAAATATCAAAGAAAACAAATAATAATAAAACTGTAACTGGACTGTGTAATCTGTACATTGAATATTTTTGGAAAATTTTAACTGCATTGCGCTTCTTATTCGATATAGAAATAGTATTTTTTTTGTCTGTCTGTCTGTCTGTCCCTTTGAACACGCATCAAGCTGGAACTACTAAACGAATTTTGCTGAAATTTGGTATGATTATAGCTGATTATGCAGAATATCATTTAGGATACTTTGTGTTTTCTAAAACGGTCAAGTGTGGGTCGCCCAAGCAATAAGGATGTAATTTTTATTCAAGATTTCTTTGTTCGCATTTTATAATTATTATGTTTGTTTATCAATTTTGATTTCAATAACTATACAAACACAGAAATAAGAAAAAAAATTCAAAACTATATACCCACCCTTTCAAAGGGAAGATAGAAGAGAGAGGCAAAAAATAGGGGAAAAGAATGAATGGATGGGATGTTGCCTCCCATTCTCTCTTACCCATAAACAGAGTTAGGGCTTAAAACAAATTAACCCGTGCGAAGCCGGGCGGGTCGGCTAGTTCTAAAAAATACTATTTATCGAATTTAAAAAAATTTTTACTGCTAACGGTTTTTACTCGAACTATTCTATCAGAATTATAAATATTGTTAAAGCTGGTTACATTGATGTTTTATTTCAATATGAATTTTAAAAATAATGAGATGCATTATTTAAAATAAAAAACTAGTTCAGCTTCTGTTACTAGATGGCGTAGTGACTACGTATTTCAAACATGGTCATAGTTTCAAACCACGGAGTACAAGAAAAAGTCAAATTCAGTTGAGTTCATCACAGATTACGTTGTCGATTGGTCGATAGAAAGCCATTAGAGTTATATGCCTTCCATGAAATAAGGATAGAATACTAAACTTATACATAATTATGTTAACAATGACAGAAAGTAAAACCCCCTTTTAACTCCATCTATCGGGTCTTTATAAAATTTTAGCCTTTTTTTTTTAATAAAACTCCTCAATCAAAATATTTGCTGAAAAGTCGCAGAAATAGTATCATTTTGGGGATATTTTTTTGTCAACTATGGGGAAAAAAAAATTCATTAAACCCTGCAATTTAGTAATGTACTCTTATTTCTGTTTCTGACTCAAATGAAGTGATTATATTCTTTTTGCTTCTGACCTCAGATGAACTACCTATATGGAGTTTTGGCGGGAACGTGGAAAAGTTCACGTCGTTGCATTGTATTATTTTTCAAAACTTGTGCTTTTTCCAGTGTTAATGTTTAAAATTGGTGGCGTTTTATGCATTAAGTGCTGAATTACGAGCATGAGTGAGGGCAAGTGATATAATGTGGTGAAACGTGACTTTTCGTGTTGCTTCCAAAACTCCATAGAAGCTTCTAGTAAAGTTGCCACCACTTTGCTGGAGCATGACTTAGACTGGACTATGACTACCTCACTTAGACTGGACTTATGACTAGGACATGACTGCGTGAAATATTTTATAACACGATGAAAATATAATACTTGACACTGGCTAAATACACTATGTGTGGAGCCAAAATATAAGAAAGAAAAAAAAAAACTACCTATATCTGTGCTTCTGATCAGTGTTGCCAACTTTATTTTTTAGGGAATCGAACCTTTGACGTGAAAGGTCGTATTTTGCTACAATTTCCCGAAAAAAGATAGTATGCGTAGAAATTTGAATGAAACAATGCGAAATTATTTAAAAAAGTAATTTATAATACCCCCCTCCCCCATACGTTGATTCAATATTTTAGGGTACACAACTACACAATATGTAATATTTGGTATTTCTTAATATATTTCGAGATTTACGAGATCACATTTATTAAGTATTGACACAATAGAGAACATAAACAAGCAAGAAAGAGCATAGAAAAAATTCTTAATTTATTATATTTTTATTTATTAAAAGGGTGAAAGTTTCCTTAAGCATTTTAGGGAACACACATTGAGGGATTTTCTGGAACTTAGGTTACCAAACTCCCGACACATTTCATAATGATCCACATGAAACGGAAAAAATGAGGACGCAAATTGAAATGCATAATACGCGTAAAGTATTTGGACGATTAATAAAATGAGTAAGACGATTAGATTATCTCGTGTGATGGTTTGGTTTATGACTCTAGACGTTATTGACCACAGAGAACTTTGCTATTTATTGACTCTTTGACATAATGAACTTAATTTATAGTATTTTTTTTTCATTTTGTTACGGACATTATGAGTTTTGAAAAGGTCGTATGTTTTGCGTACGATTTCGGATTCACGATCGTACATCGTATCGGGGCCAAAAAGATCGTATAAATACGATTTAAATCGTACGGTTGGCAACACTGCTTCTGACTTTCTGAGTTAGGGATGCGCATTTTTCAAGCTCAATCCGATTTCGTGGGTCGATACGGATCGTAACGGTTCAAAAGATCGATCCGAAAAATCGCATGACTACATCTTTAATAGAAGCATTAAAATAATATATGACATATATTTCTAACAAAGAAAGGTTGGGTTTGGTGTGGTCAATTGAACATTAAAAAACGCAACGACTTGGATTAACAAACTACAAACTATAAATGAAGGAATACATACGAGTAGATATTTATATTTTAAAGATGCCAATCTTCAGTCATATTTTACATTTCCCTCCATCTCGTGTTATAATATAATGAAATTAGATCACACGCTTGATTACGCAGGTGGACGGCTTTTATGGATTACACTTGCTATTTAAAGTAATACAACGAAACAAGGAATGAGAAATATTTGCAATTTTGTATCTAACCTACATTGTTTTTTAGAAATTATATTTTACCCTCTACCCTACTCACCGTCGCCAGCAGTAATTAAGGTGTAGATATAGATCAAATACCGGCATTTTGACATAAAGTAAAGATCATACTTTGATACATTGCCTCATGGAGCTAATAAAAAAAGAAGGAGGGAATCCGGTCGATCCAAAACTGAAGCACCCTTAGAAAGCCAAAACGCTTCGTACGTAGGAGCGGGGCACGCACGCACTCACATCATATGCAGCCGATCACCCTACTTTCATCTGACACACATTATGTAATATTTCCGCCATTTTGGGCTTCAGTTCAATGTTAATCAAAACTCAATCCTTCTTTTTTTATTTCATCCATGCATTGCATTATCAAAGTTAACCGCCTTATAACATACACAGATTACAGAGCTACATTACATTGTGTATAAGCCACAATGCTTGGATTTCGCTCGGATTTTTGGTAAGTTGAATCGATCCACCGAACCGATCGCATGGTTACGATCCGATCCGAAAATCGACTGGATCGTATGCTCTTGATCCGATCTTCGAAGAGATCTGATCGGATCGACGCATCCCTATTCTGAGCTTCTGCTGGATTGCTCTATTTTCATATTTGGGTAATTAATGTGGTTTTTTGGTAAATCAAATAGAAATTCAGTCAGAAACTTTCAAGCTGCATACTACTCTTAGTGATTTGTTCTTAGGATTTAATCATGGATCTCCACAGACCTGTCAATCCCAACAAGGTGGGTTCTGTTTCGATTTATTGCTTGGGGTTTATTCCCGTAACATTACACCTCTTTATTTACATCTTACATCTATAACACTAGGGAAACGCTGTGTGTTCGATTGTTTGCATACCAGTTTTAGACTGCAATTAAAATGGCCAGGCTGAACCGATTTTGAAGTATTATTCAAACAAATTTGTAACCTACCGAGAGTACGAGCACTCGGCACTTCAGCACACACACAGGTGCTCTCTAGAAATAAATATTAATATTTATGTAGTGAAATAGTCGAGCCCTTTTATGTCAATAAATGATTATTTGATTTATTTGTATTAGGGTATAATCCCAACATCAGCACCACTGGAGCAGTTGTGCCAGCAGCCTAGAGCCACACTCCGTTATTTTAAGGAGTTGGGGTGGCTCGGGTAGATGCTGGCAGAGGGGGAAACGCACAATACACCCCAAGCGGGACGTCAGTGCAGGACTTAGCACCCCACGTAGAATTAGAATTAGATTAGGGTATAATTATAATATGCTTCTCTGTCTAATGATATAAATAATATCAACTACTAAATTCTATTTTCTATCTGCAGACATATGAAGAGATGGAACCTGAAGAGAAACTGCGGTAAGTCATGTCTTGTGAGGTAATTTTTGTGTATTATTTCCATATATTGTTTATTAGCAAATAAATGAATGAACAAATAAGGAGTTCATTGCTAAACAACATGGCTGCACCAGGGAATTGCAGTACCACTCAAAGAACTCTATAGCTCCGTATCAAACTGCACTGCACACTAAACTTCATTCAGAGACACGAGCACACTCCAATAACAAGATTTTGAAACTGTGAGATCAGGCGATAGTCTAGCAGACCTACGGACAATATCCTGCCCGTTACAGTCTTGAATTCTTATAATTTTTTTATAAACAAATTAATAAATATTAAATATGTGTGGACATTTCTCACAGCGCCATCTAGCCCCAAACTAAGGATAGCTTGTACTATGGGAATCAGATAACTGATTCAATACTTATATACTTTTTTGTTTGTAAATAATATACATAGATACAATATAACACCCAGACACAGAACAAACATCTATGTTCATCACACAAATGTTTGTCCTGGGTAGGAATCAAACCCTCAGCCCTTAGTTGGGTAGGCAGGGATACTACCAAACAAGCTATCGGGCCCATCAGTTTTGTTGAAAAAGATAGGATAAGTGTTCAACTTTAAAATACAATTATTATTTTTTATATCTGCCAAAAGGCATCCAATGCTAGGTAAAAGATACAACACCATTGAGTTCATTTCCAAAACTAACTTTATTCAAGTACCCACATATTATAATTATGTAAAACAAATATACCTTCAATTAACTGTCAATATAATACATAACATATCTCCCCTTTATAAATATAAACAGTACAATCAATCAAAATGTCTGAAGTTAAATTTAAAGCACACAATACTTATTTTTAAACAATTTACAAAATTTATTATTTTTATGCTGAGCAATTGGGTATGCCTATAATGTCCGGCCACATCTCTGGAGGTGGTATCTCAATCAATGGCTCATCAGATGTTCCAGAGTCTGTCTCTTCCAGTGCTCTATTCTCAGACATCCTTGTCTCGGTATGAACCGTTCTAGCTAGCATCTGATCAGCATGGCGGCGATGTAATTCTCCATCTTTCGTTTTCACCCTGTATGAGCTTGGACCTTCTACTAACTCTACAGTGGCCCTCCGCCACTTCTCCCCGGGGCCATACATGTGAATCAGGACCGGCTGGTCCACTTGGAAAGCTCTGGCCGGCGCGCGCTGCGCCGCCACCTCCAGCTGCTGCTCGCCGCGGCTGGGTGCGGAGTCAGGGTGAAGTGTGGATATCGCCGTTCTGTATTTTCGGCCGTTGAGCATCTCCGCTGGTGTTTTGTTGGTACAGCTATTCGGCACTGTACGCATGTAATAAAGCGCCTTGCTCAATTTCTCACTCCAAGGCAGATCTAAATCCATTTTCTTAATTTTATTCTTAAATGTCTGTATAGCTCTCTCTATTTGACCGTTGGTCGCCGGGTGGTATGGTGGGGAGAGAAGGTGTTTTATCCCATTCTTCCTCAAGAAACTTTCAAACTCATCAGACGTAAAAGCTCTCCCATTGTCTGATACGATCACTTCAGGTATGCCCTGTGAAGCAAAAATTCTTCTCAGCAGAGTTATTACAGCACCACTGCTCATCGAGTTAATAATGTCTGCTTCAATCCATTTGCTATGGCTGTCAATCAAAACAAAAAATGTTTTTCCTTGAAAAGGGCCGGCAAAGTCTATATGGACTCTCTTCCATGGCTTTTCTGGCATAATCCAGGTCTGTGGATCTCTAGGGGGATTGTTCCTTACTAGCTGACATTGCTCACAGCTGGCGACAATCTGCTCTATCTGAGTGTCCATGTTGACCCACCACACATAGCCTCTCGCATATGCCTTTGTTTGGACTATGCCCGCATGAGGGGCATGTAAAATGTTCAATACCTGTTCTTGTAACTTAGCAGGTACAATGACTCTGTTGCTCCATAATAAACAGTCTTTATTAAGTGAAAGAGCCTCTCTTCTGGTCCAAAACGGCTGTAAGGCTGGGTCTGTAACCTTGTTCGGCCAACCATGACTTACATGGAATGTTACTTTCTTCAGCAAAGGATCCTTCATTGTTTCTGCAGCGATTCTTTCAGCGTCTAGATTCCAGCCGCTGGGTTGTTCCTCTAACAACAATACTTCTTTTAATGACTCGACCGCTACTGTTCCAGTAGCCGGTGCAGTCCATCTGCTTAATGCATCCGCATTGCCGATTGATTTTGTGGCGTCCAAGAACGCCTTCCTTTTATATTATTATTGTTTATCTTTAAGCCTCAACTTGTAACTACTAATCACAACACTAATCGCGGGGTACATCACTAGCGCGCGCTCGCTATCCACAGACAATCTGTCAGGTGATGTTCTCCCGCGCACGTCTCGATGAGAAAACAAATACTTGTTGTCGCGATATAAATTGATTGTTATTGTGATTGCCACCGCGCAAGTTACGTTAGTTCTAAGGCCTACGTTTGTGCGTTACACTATGTGATTGTTTGTACCGAAATACATGTATATTCTGCACAACCTGGGCCCTTTTATTCGAAGCCACGAACGATGCACTTAGCTCCTGAACAAGAAGCAAATACAAAGTAAAGGGACCACGGATCGCTTCGCCTGCCTACCTTCTCCGAGGCCCCAAACTGGTGACCTAGCGACGTTCTAGCGACTCGAGATTTCGTCAGCCGTCGGCCAGTACGAGTCGACCTAACGCGAGTTTCGCTACAGATCGGAGACGACGACGGACTACTACGACCAGACAGCCTGCCGCCCAACTCACGAGCTGACTTGCGGAGCACGGGACTCAACGAAGACACGGTGTTAGCACCGTGGAATCACATCCCGCTCAAGAACCGTCCCTTAGTGATTTTTGGAGTGCTTTGGTAGTGCTTTCAAGGTCGAATTAGTGCCCTGAAACCGTCTCAAAATTATACTAAGTGCATTACACATTCACAAACATTTTAATTGGACAACTTGGACTCCTATTTTCGATTTTCGGAGCAGCAGGAACAGTTTCGGAGCGGCGAAACTGTTCCTGCTGCCTTTCGACGAAAAACCTGGATTAACCTGTGATTGCTGGCCACTCCGTGACTGACGGCTGTCAGGTACTCCATGTTCCAGTTCAAGCAAGTACTTTTATTTAAAAGTGTACATAATAATAAATAACAATCTATTTTATTTCTACTTGTGACTTTTGGTGTGATTGATATCTATCTGTATGTACTAACATTGAAATCTAACCCTTTTTGCTTTTATGAAGCCAGGGTTTGTTTAGCTTACGCAGACCATCCCCTTTTTGTGTGCGGTTATTTTTGGTTTTGTTGGTAATTTCCTATTATTTTTGATTTTTACTTTCAAAGTGCCTTTTCACACTTTGAAAGTGAACAATTTACAAACTTACATATTTTTACAAACTTTTTATATTACTTTTACATATAGTATTTACACAATTACCAACTTGGACAAAAAAAAAAAAAAAAAAAAAAAAACTTGGTTTTTTGTACTGTGTGTGCTTATATATATATATTGGTGTTTTTATTTGTTATCATTGCGGGCCATAACATGTACCTACATATGATTTAAAATTTTGTGTGATCGCTCAGATACTAACAAATTTCTTCAGTTTTTTTGTATTTTGCTTAATTTGGGCATTTGGTGTTTAGGCCTTGTGGGGGCATCTGGCCTGTGTCTGGTTTATTTTTTCAATTTTATTTTATTCTGTGCCTGCTTGTTCACTCGGTTTACTTTAACCATGAGTGATGATCTGCAAACACGCTTGGCTGCCCTCGAGGCTGAAAATGTTGCCCTACGGGCCCTACATGAACAAAGTATAGCACAGCCTACCTCAAAGCCATCAGATGCACCTGCTGTATGCCGAGTAGCTGTTAAGCTTCCTCCCTTTTGGCCGGACAGGGCCACAGTGTGGTTTGCTCAAGCCGAAGCTCAATTTCATCTCGCGGGTATTAGTACAGATGATACCAAATACAGTCATGTGCTCAGTCAAATTGATCACAAAATTGCTGGCGAAATAGAGGATGTTATTACCAACCCTCCCGCTGAAGGTAAATATCAAAAGCTGAAAGACACTTTAATAAGCCGCTTTTCTGCATCCAAAGAGCAACGAGTGAGACAACTTCTTAGTGAGGAGGACCTTGGAGACAGGAAACCATCCCAAATTCTGCGTCACCTGCGGTCACTCGCAGGTAATACGCTTTCGGATGACAATATTCTCCGCCAGTTATGGCTTCGTCGCTTGCCCCAGCATGTTCAGGGCATTCTCGCGGCACAAGCTGACCTTTCATTAGATAGGATTGCCGACATCGCCGATAAAATTGTTGAGGCTCAACCAGGCCCTGCAAGTGTTTATTCGGCATCCACATCTTCACTCTCTGCAATGACGGAGCAGATTGAGGAACTGAGTAGGCAAGTAGCGGCTTTATCCTCCACGTCTAATGGACCTTCACGATCCCGATTTCGCCCTACATCTACAAGCAGCCATCGTTCACACAGCACCACTCCTGACCGAACGGATAAACGATGTTGGTACCACAGGCACTACGGAACCAAGGCTCTCAAATGCATTCCGCCCTGCAACTGGAGTTCGGAAAACTCCGACCGCAGTCAGTAGCAGCGGCGACTGATTGCGACTCGAGCCAACATACTAGCCGCCGTCTTTTCGTCACTGACCGTGTCACTAAACGAAAATTTTTAATTGACACTGGGTCTGACCTTTGCTGCTACCCCCGTTGCTGGCTTTCAGACCGGCGGAAACCGACCAACTATGAGCTCAGCGCCGCAAACGGTAGCAGCATCAAGACTTACGGTAACATTAATTTATCGCTTAACTTCGGTCTCCGACGGCAATTCATGTGGTCGTTTGTTGTAGCTGACGTCACTACCGCTATCATCGGCTCGGACTTTTTGGCTCACTATCATATTTTGCCAGACTGCCGAGCCAAGAGATTGGTTGACGGGCTTACCAACCTCACAGCGTCCGCTTCCACTGTCGATTCGGAACAACCGAGCGTAAAGGTTATAGCTTCTTCCAACTCTGTTTTTGCACAGGTGCTAACAGAGTTTCCGGAAATTACTCGTCCTCCCGGTCTCCCAAGGACTATCAAGCACGACACCGTGCATTTCATCAAAACTACGGATGGTCCTCCGGTTTCCTGCCGTCCTCGCCGTTTGGCCCCTCAAAAATTGATCTCTGCCAAAAAAGAGTTTGAAGACATGGTACAGTCTGGTACCGCACGACCTTCCAAAAGCGCATGGTCGTCTCCGTTACACATGGCCCTGAAAAAAGACGAGACCTGGCGTCCATGTGGAGATTACCGATCGTTGAATGCAAGAACCGTACCGGACAGATACCCGGTTAGGCACATTCATGACTTTGTTCACAATCTTTCTGGTGCCCAAATTTTTAGCACTATAGACCTTGTTAAGGCGTACCATCAGATCCCCGTCGCCGAAGAAGACGTTTCGAAGACCGCTATCGTTACCCCGTTTGGCCTCTTCGAATTTCCTTTCATGACCTTCGGTCTCCGCAACGCTGGTCAGACCTTTCAGCGGTTCATCGATGAGGTCACCCGGGGTCTTGATTTCTGTTTTCCCTATGTGGACGACATCCTCGTCTCTTCATCTGATGAGGCTCTCCACCAGGAACATCTTCGGATACTATTCGGCCGGCTCCGGGATTATGGTGTCGTAGTCAACTCAGCCAAATGCGTTCTTGGAGAACGTGAGGTCACTTTCTTGGGCTACCGTATCAGCCCTGAGGGCTCCCAACCTCCACCAGATCGCGTCCAAGCTATTCTGGACTTTTCCCCTCCGAAAACCGTCCAGGGCGTCCGCCGTTTCCTTGGCATGTTGAATTATTACCGCCGTTTTATTCCACACGCTGCACGGTTTCAGGCGCCACTTATCAACGCGGTTGTGGCTATCAATGGCAAAGGTGCAAAGCCATTTACATGGTCACCCGAGCTTCTGAAACAATTCGAAGCCTGCAAAAAAAGTCTTGCCGACTCCACAATGCTGCAACACCCAATCAGTGACGCGCCTCTGGGGCTTTATACTGATGCATCCAGCGTCCACATTGGGTCTTGCCTTCAGCAACTAGTCGATGGTGAGTGGTCTCCCATTGCTTTCTTTAGCAGGAAATTGACCCCACAACAAACTCAGTGGCCGGCTTATTACCGTGAGCTGTTAGCGGTGTACGAAAGCGTGCAGCATTTTCGACATATTCTAGAGGTTCAACATGTGACGATCTTCACGGACCATAAGCCGTTGCTGTATGCTTTTGTTCAGCGCCGGGAAAAGCTTCCGCCCGCTCAGTTAAACCAACTGTCCTTTATCAGTCAATTCACCACCGACATAAAATACATAAAAGGGGAGGACAATATTGTTGCCGATGCGATGTCGCGCGTTGATGCCATCGCCCTCGAACAGGATTATGAAGCCCTTGCCAAATCGCAGGCGACGGACCAGGAGCTGACTAACTTGCGACTTGAAGGTTCCAGCCTCCAACTCAAGGAAATTATTATTCCCGGGACTAACATTACCGTCACCTGTGACGTTTCAACTGGCAAGCCCCGTCCATACTTAACTCTTCCTTTCCGTCGACCAGCATTCAACAGGCTTCATCAACTCAGCCATCCCGGGGCACGTGCTTCCACCCGTTTGGTTACTGACCGTTATGTTTGGCCTTCCGTTAATAAAAACTGCAAGGAGTGGGCCCGCACTTGTGAGGCGTGTCAAGGCGCCAAAGTGTCACGCCACAATTCTTCACCTCCTGGTAATTTCGACCTGCCATCTGGCCGGTTCCGGCATATTCATATAGACATTGTCGGGCCCCTGCCGATCTGCAGTGAGTTTCGGTATTGCCTGACCGCCATTGACAGAGCCACTAGATGGCCAGAAGTTTGGCCAATGCGTTCCATCACCGCGGAGGAAGTCGCTGAAACCTTGACACGAGAATGGATACCCCGTTTTGGGGTGCCAGCAGTCATTACGACAGACCAAGGAGCTCAATTTGAGTCTGACCTTTTTCGTCGACTAATGGTACACTTCGCCACCAAACGAGTCAGAACAACATCCTACCATCCCTGCGCAAATGGCATGATCGAGAGGGTACATCGGCAACTTAAGGCTGCTCTCATGTGCCACCGCGACTCTTGGGTCCGTTCACTCCCTTTCGTTCTCCTCGGCATGCGTTCTGCCTTCAAAGAAGATTTAAAGGCCACGGCGGCTGAAATGGTTTACGGAGAACCGCTACGTTTACCGGGTGAACTACTCGTTTCAAATTCTGACTTTGACACCATCAGTGACCCTGCCGATTTCGTCGTGCAACTTCGACATAAGATGTCGACTGTGCGCCCAATCCCTGCATCTCGTCATTGTGAACCATCTTCTTTCATTTTTAAAGATCTTTCATCGGCGACTCATGTTTTTCTCCGCGATGACACCGTCAGACGCCCGTTACAGCCACCTTATACTGGCCCATTCCAAGTCATAGACCGTGCCAGTGATGGTAAGACTATGACTCTGGACGTCAGAGGCAAACGCGTCAATGTCAGCGTCGACCGAGTCAAACCGGCATTCATCGACCACGACTCTGGCACTACTGGTCCTAGTCCTCTTGGAACCCCAGCAAGACCTGCACCGGTTCCCGCACAGCTATTTTCTCCTGAGCCTGTTTCATCTAAGTATATACCTACCCCGACACCGGCAGATGCCACCACAACTACCGATAAATTACCATACACAACACGGTCAGGGAGACAGGTTAAATTTAAGGATTTTCCTGATTTTTGTTGAAGTGTTTTATCCTTCTCCTTGGTGGGGTGGTGTGGCGTCCAAGAACGCCTTCCTTTTATATTATTATTGTTTATCTTTAAGCCTCAACTTGTAACTACTAATCACAACACTAATCGCGGGGTACATCACTAGCGCGCGCTCGCTATCCACAGACAATCTGTCAGGTGATGTTCTCCCGCGCACGTCTCGATGAGAAAACAAATACTTGTTGTCGCGATATAAATTGATTGTTATTGTGATTGCCACCGCGCAAGTTACGTTAGTTCTAAGGCCTACGTTTGTGCGTTACACTATGTGATTGTTTGTACCGAAATACATGTATATTCTGCACAACCTGGGCCCTTTTATTCGAAGCCACGAACGATGCACTTAGCTCCTGAACAAGAAGCAAATACAAAGTAAAGGGACCACGGATCGCTTCGCCTGCCTACCTTCTCCGAGGCCCCAAAATTTACCTGGCCTGTGTCTGATAGTGTAGTCATAACACGATAGCTTCAAAGACGATCGCAGCATTCTTGGAGAGATCTGGTCGGGTATTGGCTTAGCAGGGTTAAATAAGCCAACCAGTGGCTTGTGGTCAGTCACAATACAAAATCTACCGCCTAATAAAAATTCATGAAAATTTGTTAACCCAAATATCACAGCCAGCGCTTCCTTATCAATCTGTCCATACCGCCTCTCATGGTCTTGCAACGTTCGCGACGCCATCATGATTGGTCTCTCCGATCCATCATCCATCACATGTGCTATTATAGCACCCACTCCATATGAAGATGAATCACAGATAAGCAGTAACTCTCTTTTCAGGTCGTAGCCCACCAATGTCAGATCTGATGACAACAAAAGTTTTGCTTTTTCGAACGCTGCTTGCTCACGTTCACTCCACTTCCATGGCGTTTTCGATTCGAGCAATCGATACAAGGGCTCTAGCACGGTAGCTCTATCCGGCAAAAACTTGATAAAAATTATAGAGGCCAAGGAAAGCACGCAATGTTTCCTTATTGCTGGGTGCCGGCTTGTCTTGGATTTCTTTAACTTTGGCTGGTGCTGGGTGAAGTCCTTCGCCATCAATCATGTGTCCCAGAAATGTGATACTATTGGCAGCAAAAATACATTTCTGAGTATTTAGTCGGAATCCCATCTCATTGAGCTTCTGCATCACTTTATGAAGCCTCTGATTATGCTCCTCCATCGTCGCACCAGCCACTGCCACGTCATTCAGTAGGCATGCTACGCCGTCCATTCCTGCTAGTGCAGTTGACATCACCCTTTGGAAAATACACGGCGCCGCACTAACGCCAAATGCTAGGCGATTCACTTTCATGAGTCCGATGGGTGTATTCAACGTTAACAGCTTGGCCGTTTTATCATCCACCTTCAATTGCGTGTAAGCTTGCTTCAAATCGAGTTTACTAAAAACTTTGCCTCCGCTTAGTTTCACAAAAGCTTCCACAGAAGTCGGAAGTGGGTAGCTATCCACCTCTATAGCAGCGTTGACTGTAGACCGATAGTCCCCGCAGATACGCAATGATCCATCATCTTTGTTCACTATCCGCAATGGAGTGGCCCATTCTGAGTACCTAACCGGGGTCAATACACCCGTGTCCACCATGCGGTTAAGTTCGGCTTCCACTTGAGTCTTCAAAGGAAAAGGCACCGCTCTAGCCTTAAGAAATCGCGGTGTCGCCTCAGGACGTAGGTGCAGTGTGACTTCAGGACCATTGTATACACCCAACTCTTCTTTAAACAAATCAGGAAATTCGTTCATGAAAGGCATCAGATCTTCTTTGGCCCAGTGCAACCCTGTCACTTGAATGCCTAATGGTTTAAACCAATTGCGACCCAAAAGGCTAGGCCCTTCACCAGACACGACCAATAGTTCACATTGGGCCTCTTTTTTTCCCAATGATACAGACACATTTGCGAGGCCTAATACTTTCAATGGGTCTCGAGTCCATGTAATAAGTTTCACCGAAGTCTCATGAAGTGGAGGCGGTGTCAACCACAGTTTCTTGAAAGTCTTCTCTGATACAATACTGCGAGATGCCCCAGAATCAACTTCCATCCTTAAACTGGCCCCATCGATAACTAATTCTGCTAATATTGGGGGTCGATAACTGTCTGAGCACACATAGACACCCATCATATCTTCAGTTTCAGATGCAGTCTCTTGTTTATCTTCCACTTGGTGTAGCTTAGATTTCTTATCACAGGCTTTTGCTATGTGTCCATACTTCTGACATTTGAAGCACTTTGCTTTCATAAAGGTACACCGTTCGCCCGGTTTATGCACACGGGTACAATGTTTGCATTCATTTGACTTTATTTTTCCAATATCCATTGGATCGGCAGCATGACACGAAGCTAAATTATTATCAGTGCTTGGATCAGGATACATTTCTTGGCAGGATGCTTGGTGGTTGAGGCCCATTTGTACAGCCATCTCATATGTGAGGTCTTTAGTTTTTAACAACTCCCGCCGTAATCGTTCATCACGCACTCCCAAAACAAGTCTGTCACGTAATTGTCGCTTAATGTCCATGAACTTGCACTTAGCACACAGATTACTTATCGCGGCCACAAAGTCTTGCACGCTTTCCCCTTGCAATTGCATACGTTTGTGAAATTAACCCGCTTGTAAAATTTCATTAACCTCTGGTTCATAAAATTGGTCTAAGACAACCAATATGTCCCTAAAATTCACTTGTGTCGGGCGTAATGGCACTAAAAGTGACGCGATTAGAGCGTATGTGTCCTTCCCGCACTGCGACAGGAACAATGATCGGGACTTCGCATCGTCCTGTTCCCCGAGTCCCGCCGCGTTCAGCGCACATAGTAACTGTTCTTTATAATCACACCACACATCAGTTTTCGCGTTAAACTTCCCAGGCAACACAATATTCGTTAAATTGAATGCCATTTTATCGCAATTGCAATTTATTTACGCAGTCGCCAATAAAAGATACAACACCATTGAGTTCATTTCCAAAACTAACTTTATTCAAGTACCCACATATTATAATTATGTAAAACAAATATACCTTCAATTAACTGTCAATATAATACATAACACTAGGCACAGGCCTCGCCCATTGAACGCCACTGTGGATGGCTTTCATATGTGGGTTTGCTATAATCACTGCTTAGCAGATGGCTTGGTAATCACAAATTTCAATGTACCAAGGAGATTGCTGCTGCTGAGTATCTGGATATTCCTTAGCCAGCTCTTACGCCATCCAGGGTGTGAGTTGTGTGAGAATAGAACTCTATTCTCACACAACTGGGTCCACATGGCCATTTTCTGTTTACCATTTGGAGTAGAAGATTATCAAATAGGTTGTTCTGTAGTGGTGTGTCTACCAACAAGCAACGTTTTGTTGGAGGTATAAGGAGAGAGCCAATATCTGCCAATGCGGCGTTGCCGCTCCGCATCCTTCGTGTAAACATACTATGTTGTATCTCTGTCTATGATTCTATGTTAATGGTTTTGTGTGTAGAAGATCACTTTGTTCCTGGTTTGTGATCAGTGTACACAGATGGGTTATTTTATTAAATTTTTATTTTTATATCTTAAGTGTATTGTTATTAATTTATGTATGGTTACATGAAATTATAGATTTAGGTACTACTGCTAAAATCATAATAAAAAGTTAAATGTGGGTATACTTAGGTTTTATGGAAAATTTGACAAATTTAGAAAATTGTAAGTAGATAAATCCCAAATATTTGCATACTGAAAAGTTGAGTATAGAGAAACATGAATAATTTGTGACCATCTAAGTATGTAACCTATATTCGAGCAAATAAAGATTTCATTTTATATTGTATGGGTGTAAATTACCTGAGCAAATAAAATAAATATATAAATTAATTAAAAATCTTGCTTTATAACTAAATTTATTATCTATGTTCATTTATTATCTGCAGTAATTTACTTGTTTACTACTACAGTCTACAGTCCTATTGTGGATATTACCAAGGCCATGTAACATTATCATTGAAACTACAACACAACTTGCTAGCTTATATTTGCTTATGATAATAAATTCACGAATATATAGCTAAATGATCATGATAAAGAGATATAAAAATGCTTCCATACATTTTTACACTGGATTTTTTAAACTGGATGGTGGAGACAAGTAGTCACTCAAAGTGGCACTTTCTAGTAGAGGCCTGTGTTCAGCAGTAGATGTCTTCAGGCTGTTGCTCATGATGATGGTGATGATGAACTTCTAATTAATACCAACATGGACTTATCTGTAAAAGTAAGATTATTTACGAACATGTAAATTAGAATAGGGGTCATAGTAAGTATCCCTAATAGAATTTGTAACTCATGAATGAGGAGTGTAAGACTCCCTTGTGGTGAATGAAATGAACCTGTTTAGCTCCAAGGCAAGAAGTGCGCATGTTCAGCAGAACTCAGTTCAGCAACAACCAGAACTCTCGGTAAACCTACAGTTAAAGGCAGGGGTCCCTTTCTATGGATATCGTTTGGACATAGAGTAATTCTTATAGCATAGATAGATAGATAGATAGATAGATAGATAGATAAACTCTTTATTGCACACACCAAATAATAAATTTTCACAAGGAAATCTAGCATTTAAAATGCCGTACCCTTCTGCCGGTCATATGGCGCTATTTGATCATACACAGTATCATAGTGTGCGTGTAAACACTGCGTAACTACGCGAGATTATATAACTGTGTGCGTGTTTTAAGATGGCCCGCGGAATGCCTTTGCGCGTGGTTTGCGTGTGTGCTATAAACTGGCAAAGCTGCAGTGATTTAAAATTGGTGTAATATAAAATCTTGTAAATGCTAGTGCATACAGTGCATACGTCAAAAAATTTTGAACACTTTTAATTGGTTGGTTGGTTTGATTGGTTGGGTCTTTTCGAAAATACAACCAATCAGAAAATTAATACACAGACATGTTACGAAATTCACAGGCAAGACATAAAAAGCTGATTGCTATTTGAAAAAGTTTTTGGGGGTTCCAAAATACTCCACTGCGGAGTTAGCTTTGCGAGACTATATGCGTGACACCTCGTCCCCCGTAAACATCGGTAGACAATAACGCTTGCGGATTATAACGTTAACATCTTGGGCACCCAAGATACAGGCTTTGCCTAGTTTGGGGCCCGTAGTAAATGTTTCACTCTTTCACTAGGTTACAGCGACACATATAACATGTTCTACTGTACTGTATCTAACTGTTCTGGAAAATAAACTTATTTTATTCTTCTTATTCTTATTCTTATCTCCATTGGTTAAATGCTCTGAGGAAATTTTATAGTGGGCGAACCCGCAGGCAGGTATTAAAATATAAATTGACTAATTTCAGGTACGATCATCAGAAATTGCATGAGATACACCGCGGGCATGAGTCGATGCACACAACGATGGTGCTGATCCTCATCGGCACGCTGGTGGTCGCCCAGATCGTCGTCGTCGAGTGGAAGAAGCGCCACTACAAATCTTATGCCGTAAGTTGTAGTTGTAGTAAGTTGTATCAGGTAGTTTACCTGAGTCCATCTATCTGATAACTTTTTTGAGGCCTTAAATGAATAACTAGGATGGGAATCAGCAAGTTGAAATGGCAACGAGAAGGCCACATTGCTTGCAGAACTGAAGAAAAGTTTTCGAGCGGTGACCATGATCCGGAAGACGTAGCGCAGGCCGCCCACCCACTAGGTGGGCCGACGATCTGACGACGTGAAAGCCGCGGAGAGACGATGGATGCAGGAAACGAGCATTCACTCAAGATACCGCTCTCGGGGGGGAGGCCTGTGTTTGGCAGTGGACGTCTTAATGGTGTTGATGATGATGATGACGCTGATGACATGAATAAATCCTTGGGGAAAATGTGGCTAATATCGGCCCTAGAGAAAAAGGAAATTATTTTAACCCCTTGCAGATCTGGGTTTGTGGATTTATTTTTTAGTATGGAGGTTTGGAAACACGCAGTTTCAATAAGGCTCTTACATCTTGTAGGGTATCTCTCCCAGTCAACCCCCCAAGGCAAGGGGGGCCACTTCGGGATAACATTCAAGTTCACCCTGTATACTGAGGCTTGTAGCTTACGCAGTAACATATTCAGTAGTCTGTGCTACAGCTATGATGTGTTAATTGGCCATGTTTGGTTGTCAGTTCTTCACGATGATGTCGATGTGGTCGATCCCCGTGGTGATGAGCGCACGCAACCACTGGTGGCGGTTCATATCCGTGTGGGGAGTGTTCACGCTGCTCACGCTACTCGTCATACGGAAGTCCAGCGTTAAACCCATCTCGGTCACCACGCCCAGGTAACTGAAGAAAAAGTACGCTGGTCGTTCATCTGCAGCCTGAAGACGTCCACTGCTGAACATAGGCCTCCTCCAGAGAGTGCCACTTTGACCGAATGCTCGCCTCCTGCATGGGCTCCTCGCGGTTTTTTAATTAGAAATTATAAATAAATAGACAAATACGCACTAAATAGACAAAAATAAGAGCACTCACCTTTAAGTTTTTTTTCTGTTATTATTTTTTAATTCGAAAGTTGCTGTTCACGTTATAGTATTTATGTTGATTTTATTTATTGGTATTATTCGTATGTATAATATCTTTAAAGAAATGATTGAAACCGCTATATTACTTACTACTTGGCGCAAATCTGTCCAAGCGTAGGGGTAGCTTGAAAAACAGCGCTGTGTTCGCACGTAGTGTGACCGCAGCACATGCTGAAGCTACCCCCATTGTCCTATAACATGAATGTAATGTACCTACCTACTTGTTTTAAGCTGTTCTATTGATATGTTTCTTTTTGTGTTGATAGTGACAATAAATGATTTATTTATTTATTTATTATTTATTATTATAAGTAAATAAATGTTGATATTTCACACAGTGCCATTTAGCCCCAAACTAAGCATAGCTTGTACTATGGAAACCAGATAACTGATAGAATCCTTTGTAAATACATACATAAAGTAAATACAATAAAGCACCCAGACACAGAACAGACATCTATGTCTAATGTCCATCACAGTAATGTTTCTCCTGGATGGGAATCGAACCCACAGCATATAACTCAGAAGACAGAGCTATTACCAGCTGAGCTATCAGGCCAGTCGTCGGCAGATGCGTGTTCACTATTCAATTATTGCACTAACTATACTGCCTGATGTACAAAAGGGTCCAATCTTTCACCGGAAGTTATTGGTACTGGTAAAGCGGTGGCACCTACCTAGACTAACTTAGCAGAAAAGTCCTACCACCTAGTACCTACATGATTGTGTCCCTACAAGTTTAAACTGGAGAAAAGATGAACCAACATCAATCATATTCTCCGCAGGTTAGTGTACAAATGGTTCTACTTCATATACAAGATATCATGTTTCATCGGTGTGGTGGGGTACATAGTAATGATGCTGACGTTCCTCGGAGTGAACCTCGTGTTCGGTCACAAGCCGCAGCAGTGGATGGATGTGGGGCTGATGATGTTGTTCTACGGCCTTTACTTCGGTGTGCTCGGACGGGACGTGGCTGAGTATTGCTCGGACAAGATGGCAGCTTCTATCGGGGTGAGCTGGTTGCTACTTACAGTATTATTTGTATTATTTTCTTTACAAGTTGTTCTCTGTTTATTTACAAGTTGTTCTCTGTTTATTTATAAGTTGTTCTCTGTTTATTTACAAGTTGTTCTTTGTTTATTTACAAGTGGTTCTCTGTTTATTTACAAGTTGTTCTCTGTTTATTTACAAGTTGTTCTCTGTTTATTTACAAGTTGTTCTTTGTTTATTTACAAGTGGTTCTCTGTTTATTTAAATTTTTCACTGTTTCCTTAAAAAATTTCTATGTTTCCAGTTGTTCCCTGTTTCTTTGTAAATTATACTGTTTTTAGGGATCCATAGCCGAAAGCTAAGCTAACCCTATTACTAAGGCTCCGATGTCTGCCTGTCACCAGGCTATAAATTCAAATTCAATATTCAAATTTAAAAAAAAAATTCTGTTGCCGCTATAACAAAAACTACTAAAAAAACAGAATAAAATAAATATGTAAGGATGCTGTCATACAACTAAATTGATTTTTTTGCTTGTTTTATAGTAATGGTACGGAACCCTTCATGCGCGAGTCCGACCTGCACTTGGCCGGTTATTTATGGGTTGTACTTACTTTACAAGTTGTATATTTATTTGTTCCAGTACTACACTAAGGAGGGCATACCGACGCGACAGTTGGAGAGCAACGTGTGCGCGGTCTGTGGCTGCCCGCTGTTAGTCGACGTTAACGAGGAGGGAGTGCTAGGTAAGAACCGACTAACTCTAAACATGCATTGAATGAACGAACTGAAGATCGACTGAATGATGGAACTATAGACCAACTGAATGAATGAACTATAGACCGACTGAATGAATGACCTATAGACCGACTAAATATACCGTAAATTGTTTGTAATTTGACAGCGGTTGAGCGGCAGACGCGCGTCAGCAGCGCTGCTAGCTCAATCGTAATAGGCTGGATATCTTCTGAACATACTGCAGTTATTTAAAAATCCAATGTTTACTAAACAGTTTGTAAATGGTGTGCAAAATTTTATCCAAACCAGTAGGGTTAGCACGGACGGCAGACAAAATTGTCTTTCTTCTGTTTTACTCCACTTGACAAGTAAATTGTATGAAGAAAGTGACATTTTTTTTTTAATCTTATTTTATTTAGAGGCTCCTTTTACCCATTCTGGTATGCCAGCCCCATCGTATCCTAACCTAGTTTACACAAATCATAGTAAGTATGTATGCGAAAGCGTCTCACTTATGCAAAGAAAGTGACATAAACTTTCAAAACGGGGAAAGACAATTTTACCTACCGTCCGTGCTAGGCCTACTGTTTAGCCTTTTGGCGTGAGAGCTGCAAAAAGTCAGCCGGATTAGACCAACTTTCAAAATGGCCGCCATCTTAACTCCGCCATCTTAGATTTTCATGACCACGCTAAGTCCCCTTCGTCCCCTAAGACTTGGTCATACACCCCACATACTTATTACCTTGTCTTATTAATGTTGGAAGGGCATCACTCATTTGAAGCTATCATATCATTTGTCCACAGAGAACACATACAAGTTGACGTGTGGGCACGTTTTCCACGAGTTCTGCATCCGCGGGTGGTGTATAGTGGGCAAGAAGCAGACATGCCCTTACTGCAAAGAAAAAGTTGATCTCAAGCGGATGTTTACCAACCCGTATCCTTTTCTATAATCTATCTTTTTATTTTAATGTTATGAGTTTGGAATTGTGATGTCACCAACATGATGACGTCAACGCCCGATTTGGTATAATTTTGCATATTCAATTAATCCAAATAGAGTTAAATTAAGTAACTATAAATCCAATTGACCAATGATACAACTTCCCCTCATACGAAAATTAGTGGTGTATTTCAACCGCTAACCTTTGCAGTTTCGTGTGACTCTCGTTTTGTTACTTCGCCCCCTGCCCGCGCCCGTGGGACGTGTTTGTAGGAGAAATTATATTCATGAGCTATCAACGGGCAATCTGGTCCTAGCAGTGGGAATAAGTGGGCTGTTTATATCTATAGTATATAGTCGGCGGGCCCGATAGCTCAGTTGGTACTTGGTAGTAGTCCTGCCTTATGAACCGAGAGCTGTGAGTTCGATTCCTACCCAGGACAAACATTTGTGTGATGAACATAGATGTTTGTTCTGTATCTGGGTGTTATATTGTATTCTATGTATGTATTTACAAACAAAAAAGTATCTGAGTATTATATCATTTATCTGGTTCCAAATAGTACAAGCTTTGCTTAGTTTGGGGCTAGAAGGAGCTTAGTGAAATGTCCACACATAAAAAAAAAATGCTCTTAATGTTCTATAAACGGGATTTATATAATCTTAGATCCCAGCCGTGGGAATGTGTGGGCTGTTGATAATAAGGCCTTAGCAGAACACTCAGTTGGGACCGTCCGCACATCATGTACGGACAGCTGCTGGACTGGATCCGATGGCTGGTGGCCTGGCAGCCTCTAATACTATTCCTTGCTCAGGGCATCAACTGGCTCTTCGGACTCGAGTGATGCAGGGATATTAGGAAATGGTGCATACGGACTTGATAGAATGCTGTGATGGAAATAATTAAACGCTATGGACATAATGAAACGCTATGATGGACATATTTGAACGCTTAGTGCGTCCGTTTTGTACTGAAATTCGAGCATTTAGGGGTCTCTTGTGGAGTATAATAATATATATATGTATATATATGTGTGACTGACTGTTTGTTAGTGTCGAGACCTCTGATTCGTTAATTAGGTTTAGGAAATAATTATCGATCAACGTTAAAAAGCAGTCTATTATAAATAACAGGATTATAACTATAATAGAATAACCAATTTATTCAATTTCTGTATATCTGGCAATGCATTATAATCTGACAGGTTTGTTTATACATATGGTTTTGAACTAACAATAATTATTGTAATGTTAACTTATGTTGTATTATTTATTATACAGGTGTCTCAGGAATTAGCGTCAAGCGATTAATTTTAATTTGATTATTTCCTAAATGTATGGAAATAACCACGGAATATGTCAGTTCACGCGTAGACGGCGGACCGTACGCACGCTCACCGCATACTTGCTTCCCGCAGTTAACCACCTTTACGCGGTTCTCAAACTTTTTTGTGTGTATACAAATCATCTGTTAATTACCTATATATTCTCTTTCGGAAGTGGCTTGGCTTGCACTTTGGTATTGGAATGGCGTTTATTTGCAAGCGGTGCGAGGCCGAATTTAGGGATGGAGTCCAGTGCACTGCCTGCCAAGGTCACTACGACTTTCCCTGCGCCGGAATAACGGAAGCTGGGTATAGGAAGCTGGGTGACAGAAAAAATACCTGGAAGTGCACCTCCTGCAAAAATGCTGGAGCTAACAGTCCTCTCAACCCTCCCTTGGCGAAAACGGGTACTGCTAAGTCGCCCACCCCAGCTAGCATGGAGAGTATTGCGCTAGATCTGAAGGCTCTGTCTACTCAGGTTTCAGCATTACCCACACTAATAGCAAGTGTAAAGGCCATTCAATCAGATATTGCGGATCTTAAGACTATGAAAGCCGATATTGCCGACCTAAAACTAATGAAACCGGAAGTGGCTGGCATGAAAACCTCCATTGACTTCGTTCAGCACTCGGTAGAAACACTAACGGGCAGGATTTCCGACGTCAGTCAAGAGGTTCAGGGACTTCTTAAGGCGAAGGATGAAGTGCATCTTCTGCGCCAGCGTTATGAACAGCTTGAGGCTACAATGCGAGAGTGCGAGCAAAGATCTCGCATGAATAATATAGAGATAAAGGGAGCTCCAGTAACTCAGTCGGAAAACCTGTTCGAATTGGTAGCTAAAATTGGAGATCTTGTCGGTTGCACCATTCCAAAGGAGCAGATTAACTATGTTGCAAGAATACCCATGCGCAACGATAAACTTAATAAGACCATCATTGTCTCGGTACATAATAGGTACTTGAAGGACGAATTTGTGGCCGTGGCGAAGAAGCTCACTATTGTCCCAGCGAACCTTGGCCTCCGAGGCGACGGCAGGATCTTTGTTAACGACCATCTCACCTTGGAGAATAAGATGCTGCTTAATAAAGTGAAGACTATGGCAAAAGAGCGGGGGTTTGCTTATGTCTGGGTAAAAGGGTGCAAAATATTCGCCCGGAAAAACCCGACATCACATGTGCTGACAATAAGATCCGAATCAGACTTAAAGAAAATATCGTGAACCTTACATTACCTTTGCCTTCGTTTGTCAGTATATTATGTTTACGCTCCCGTCATAGTACTAAATGTTTGAGAAACACTTGCTCAGCTGCACTCTGGTATGCGCGCTTAACCTGCGCACACTTCTCTCTCTATGCAACGCCTAATCAATCACTTCGTCTCGCTTCCGCTCGGCCGGCCATTTGCCATTGTTATCAGCTCAATCAGTTCATTGTGTCTTTTGTTACTGCAAATTATTTTACGAACTTCTTTTGTTTGTTGAACTGTTTTTATGATCTATGCAGTTATTTATACTATCTTGCTTTATTGAACGTTATTTTTATGCCTTCTGCCTATTATTTAATTGTATTCAAACCTATTCAAATGCTATCTTTTACTGTTAAAAATGCTAGTTAAAATATATTATCAGAATGTCCGCGGCTTACGAACTAAAACATCGGGTTTTTATAGGAATATTAGTATGAACACGTATGATATTGTATGTTTGACAGAAACATGGTTAATTGATGGTATTTGTGACAGTGAATTGTTCGATGACCGTTATATTGTGTGGAGGCGGGATCGGGATTATGGAAAAACAAATCAAAAATTGGGGGGTGGGGTTTTAATTGCTGTTCGACGTGAGCTAAATGCGGAAACTCACAGTGATTGGTGCTCAAACGCCGAAGATCTGTGGGTTACTATAACGTTAACTTGCCAGAAACCGAAGGTAGTGTATAAGCTGCATATATGTACAGTGTATATTTGCAATCAAGGTACTACGGGCAGCTCAATGGCATCTCAGTTGACTAACTTTTCTGAACGATTTTCCGATGTAGTTTTAGGCAACCCATGTGATAAATTTATAATTGTTGGCGATTTCAATATGCCTAATTTGATCTGGAAAGTGTCCGATGAGGGCTGTTTTTATAACGCTTGTAATGTTCACGGGTCTAATCAGCTCGATTTATTTGATAGTATGAATTTGTGTAATTTATCGCAATACAGCTTTATACATAATCAAAATAGCCGAATATTAGACTTAGTTTTCTCGAATAGCGAGGTGTTAGTTACTAGATGTCATTGTCCCATAATACCAGAAGATTTCCATCACCCGGCTCTCTGTATCTCCGCCGATTTTGTTCAAATTCACTCTTTAACCAGCCATCCGTATCTTAAGTACTTATATCAATCGGGTGATTATGACTCAATTGCTAGGAAACTAGACGAAATTAATTGGCAACAGGAGCTTTATCATAAAACAATTGAATCAGCCGTATCCTGCTTTTATAACACTTTAGAAAATCTGCGAAATACCTATATACCTACTAAGCTAGTTACACCTACGCAGAAATATCCTATCTGGTATAAAAAGCCGCTCCTTAAAATATTAAAAGAAAAATATAAGTACCACTCTAAATATAAAACCTACGGTAATAGATCTGACCTGCTATCTTTTATAACGTTACGAGACCGCGCTAAAAAATTAGAAAAAGAAATGTTTGATAACTATATAGCTAGCATCGAAAAAAATATCTCCACCAACCCCAAGGCTTTCTGGTCCTACATCAAGTCTAAAAATCGAAATAATACTTATCCAGCCGTGCTGCGTTTCGGTCAGCGCTCTTCGGATAGTGGGGCAGAGATATCCAACATGTTTAGTGAATACTTCCACTCGACGTTCTTAAACAGCACTCACACAGATTATTCACTTACGGTTCCCGTGAACAGCGTAACAGTAGCGGACATAGGAGATGTGGAAGTTGTCACAGGCGATATTTTTAGATTGTTGGAGACCCTCGACCTGAATAAATCGGCGGGACCAGACAATATTCCTGCAATCTTTATCGTTAGATGCGCCAAGAGCCTGTCGGTTCCCATATCTCTATTGTTTAAGCGGTCTTTATCGGAGGGCGTGGTGCCCGGTATTTGGAAATCGGCGTATATTACCCCAGTACATAAAAAAGGGCCGAAAGAAATGGTCGAAAATTACAGACCAATTTCCAAATTATGCCTGTTTGCAAAAGTACTGGAAAAAGTGGTTTATAGGCAGGTATATGTTTCTTTGAAACAGACACTCAGCTTGGACCAGCATGGTTTCTTAAAAGGCCGATCCACAACATCGAACCTTGTATTATGTAGCGACTTCCTGTCACAGCATATGTCACAACCTTCACAAGTCGATGTAGTCTACACTGACTACAGTAAGTGTTTTGACAGAATTGATCATGTACTGTTACTTCGTAAGCTGCAAGCGATCGGTATAAGGGGTAATCTTTACAGATGGTTTACGTCCTATGTGCAGAATAGATGTCAGACAGTTGTGCTAAATGGATATACGTCTTCTGCAATGCTAATTCCATCAGGTGTGCCTCAGGGATCGTTGTTAGGCCCGCTACTCTTTAATATTTTTATTAATGATATTACCGCGTGTTTTGTTAGCTCTAAAGTGATATTGTATGCCGATGACATGAAAATCCTCTGTCCAGTTGAATCAATAGAAAGCGCGCAGCGTCTACAAGACGATCTGGTTAGATTCGAAAACTACTGTTCTGTCAACAAATTGGATCTGAATGTTTCGAAATGCTTTATTAGTTCCTTCACCCGTAAATCTGATCCAATAATGTTTGCATACAAGCTCAAAAACGTGGTTGTTACTAGGGTAAATTTAATTCGTGATCTTGGGATAATTTTTGATGGCAAATTGCTTTATGACGAACATATTAATAACATTATTAATAAAGCATCTAAATCACTTGGTTTTATATTGCGTATGTCATCAGATTTTGTCTCTATTAAAACTTTTAAAATCCTATATTGTGCCTTCGTACGCAGTCACTTAGAATATGCGTCACAGGTTTGGAATCCTGCTTATAATATATACATAACGCGTATTGAACGAATCCAAAAGCGATTCTTGCGCTATCTTCAATTTAGAATCAAGACTTATCTCCCTGACTATACGAAAAGGTGTAAAAAATTCCATATGTTGCCGTTGTACGAAAGAAGACGCATAGCTGATATCGTCTACTTGATCAACATAGCAAATGGCACGGTTGACTGCCCTGAGTTGTTGGAGAGCATTGGCCTGAGGGTCCCATATGCATCATTGAGGAGGCCTTGCACTTTGCATGTTGCCGAAGGTAGTGGAAAAACCAACTACAGAAGAAATTCTTATCTAATAAGAGCTAGCAAGTGTTTCAACGACTTGACCGAGAGACATGATTTTGACCTTTTTAATACCACTGCTAAACAGCTGAAGAAGCTGATTAGTAGTGCATTTTTTGATAGTTAAACAGTTGATTATGTTACTAAACAAGTGTATTTTTAGGTAGTTAGGTATCGTATATACCTACTTAATAAAGTTTGTTTTTTTCTGTGTGCGTCCGTCTTTCTAAGTGTACTTAATTAGTAATTCTATTACCTATTAATGGAAACTTGTAATTGGCCCTCTTTAATATTTACTTAACTATACTTGTACCTAGCTGTAAGTTTTCTTAAAATCTTAAAATAAAATAAAATAAAATAAAATATATAAATTACAATCTTATTTTCAGAGTGTTGCCATTATACTAAAATTAAGTTATAGTAATATTTTAAAACGAAATTATAAGACATCCAATAATGGAAGAAGTTGCAAACCATCAGGATCATAATGTATATTTAAAAAGTGACTGTAATATACTTTAGGCCAGATTTTTCTAACCCCTATATGTTTCGGCTCAGGTAGGTACATATTTACTTATTTAGCAAGTACATATAATAATTTTATTGTAAATATGAAAGCGACAGTATTGGGCTTAAAACCCTTGTACATATTGTGATCATAACGTTATGTAATTAATGTACATAAACTATTATTTTATACTTTCATAACTTAACGACGTAATCAATGAGAAAATTTTGAGTGTCGTATTAGTGGAACGAACAGGCATTATAAAATCGTTTGTTCCACTGACGACCAGTAAAATCAACAGAAGTCAATTCAAGATTTTTTATAATTCCCGCTAGTTTCACTCGTACGAAGGCGAGGTGGAACGAATGGGAATTCACCAAAAATATGATTATGACAGAATGATGCTTTATTGTGTATTGGCCAAGTGTACGCAAGTGTCATATTGGCCAAGTGAACGTAAGTTTAATGTTGGCCTAGTGGCCGCAAGTGTCATATTGGCCAAGTCAACGCTAGTGTGTTGTTGGCCAAGTGAACGCAAGTACCTCATGTTGGTGAAGTAAACACAGGTGGCTTTGTACGCGTTGGCGTTAGCTCGGCCAACTAGTGGCCGGTAGCATTCGGTTTTAGTATGATAAATATACAAGCGGTTGCTTTACATTCATGCACAGAAGCTGGACTTACTATGAAATGATTTTTTCAAGTGTAAACGAACACATAATTTTTTATGAATTTTGTTTTGTCAATTTGCGTGTGGACCTGTTAAAATCTTTTTTTTAATCGTCATCATGTTGCCGAATCTTTGTGATTTTAAACGAATATCGTTTTCTAGTAGACCATAAACGTGAATGTATAACAATAGCTTGTATATAACGTTATGTTTTAAATCTTTATTATTAGTTGCTCGGCGTATTATAATGGTTAGAAACATTTTCCTTTTCTTAAACGTTTCATTAACTACTAAATATCAAGTTTTTTGTCTCGCTTTCCCGCGTGACGCATTTCTGCAGTGAGAAGTTGACAGACAGCTCATTTTGTTGTGAAGAGCCAGAGCCAAATACAAGGCTAATTTGATTTAAATAATGCAGTTACAAAGCCTCTCCTTATTTTTTTATTTAGCGTAGATAAATAAATTAGCGTCGAATGTGATCACATAATAGTTATGAATGTTAGCTATATTCTTAAGAAGTTGAATTGTTTAGCTTTTTTATCTATATTTCCATGCCCGAGGGTTTTCGTCTATGCGATCATAGTCAATATTTACTTATTTATTGAAAGTTTAAAGGTATTTCACATAATTATTTATTAGTACTTGCGGCCTTTGTTGCTTAGATTTTTTTTCAAATAAATCTAATCATTGCCCTATTAAAACAAACTGCCAAGTAAATATCAAAGTAATTGTGTTTAGAATAGGTTTCTTCCTAACATCTTCGTTCCACATCGTGTCTAGGAAGATCTGAAAATTCAAAAGGTGTGATACTAGTCTAACAATTATCGATGAATCCACCTCTTAAATTTTGCAAATATCTGGACAGACTGTGTAAGTCTATAGCCTTAAAATAGTGAAGACATTAAAAACGGTTTAATATTTGTTGTATAAGGCTCCTATTAGTTTTAAGTTTAAAATTGCAGCAATCTATTGTATTTATTAAATTTAAAAAAGAATTCCTTAGGACTTTTTGTATAATTATAATTTATTATTTAATTAATTAATGGCATTTTATTATCTAGGAGCTATATGTATGAGCGAGTTTTTGGTTTACAATACTATATTTGTAATGATTTGACATGAATTAATACTTCAGAGGTTTTTTAAATGACTAGGTCTTTAGCGTCATCATCGAAGTTGTCTTCATGCGTGCCTGTGTTCTTTATGACCAGCAGCATAAGCTATAGAAACCGGTATAACTCTTCTATCGAAAAAGTGCTTGATCAAACAAGACACAACAAAAGGTGACGTGGTCCGCGTGATCTTTCATTGGTCGAATGGTTTTTCGATAGAAGAGACATGTCGATTTTATACGTGATAACGTAAAGTCAAGAAATTAAAGTAGTGAAATTTCATTTAATAATTAAAAAAAATCATATTAACAATGTACAATAAACTATGTATTGAAACTAACAAAATCATAGTTTCAATCGGTTCAACCAAAATGCGTGATTGCCCAATACCAGTTTGTAGCTGGTATAACGTTTATAATTTTAGGCTTACAGACCCGCGTAAGTCTAATAGACATCGTTATCGTTTGCTCTCTTGCTCGCACTCGCGGACTTGTCAATTGGCGCGTGCAGGATGACAGGCGAAGTCCATGTCCATGAATAGTTACGCGATACTGGCGCTGTGCCACCTGAATGGCACTCTATGGCCTGGCTGCGAAAATCACAATTAATTTGCTGTGTGGCTTTTCTGAAGTGTTATGTAGGTACTACGTATACTATTATAATATCTGTGGTACTACAGACCGTTCACCGTAAGTTGTAACTGTAGTTGTAAGAGAACTGCTAAAGTATTGGTTTACGAAGTGAGCAATTGTTTCTATTTTGTACGAATAATAAACGCGATTATTTGGTTAGATTCGCTGTTGTTTTTTCTTCATTTTACCTTTTCTGATAACTATGCTTGAATAAAAGCTCAGGTTTTTAAGTACAAAATAATTATTCTTTTCGTATTGAATGTGTAAGTTTAAAAACCTTTAAGTAATAAATAATAGAACAATAATAAATAGTAAATATAATACAGAATTTAAGACACCTGAGGGGGAAAAGTGCCCTGAACTAGCGAGATTCCCTCGTTGTGTAGGAAGGCTGACATAGATCTCTTTGCTTTTAATAACATACCTCTTTAAAAGTCGTAGTGCCAAAATAAAAAAAGTCATGTTTCTATTTTCCAATATCTGTCAAATTCATTTTGTGTTTAAAAACGCCAGACAAAAATTTTATGTTACAAAAAATAATGTAGAAAACAAAGTTTCAATTATCCGAAACCCTTTCGAGTTTATGATTTAGAATATTCAAATTACTGTTTGTAAAATCCATTATGTTCGCCTCACCGCTCAGGTGTTGCGGATCCATCAAGAATCTCAATGGAATGCTAGCAATAGGCAATAGTAACGTTGGACAAATCGTCTCAAGTTTTGGTAAGTTGGTTGATCTATTAAATAGGGCGAATTCCGTGTTATTATTTTAGGCACGAACCTTCATATTCATGGTCCATCATCGTAGGTAGCTAAGTATTTCTTGTTGGCTCATAACCATCTAGAATTCGCTTCGCGTCGCCTCCGAAGTTATTCAATTGTCATTAAACTACTGGTTACATAATGGTATGTACAAGCATTATAAGAATAAATATTAAACAACTCGTAACAGAATATGTTGTATAATAAACTGAACATGGAACTCTCATCTCATAGTACCCAGGAATAGTGGAAGGTACCTTCTGTACCGTTGGCCAATTTGTATCGTAAGCACCTATGGGTTAGGGCACTCCTGAGCAAAGGCTGAGTCTCAGCAGTGAATAGGTTCTTCACATTTCATATGTCTACAAGTGTTGGGGACGCCACATACCAAAATGGTATCAGACGGGAATCTCAGAACAATGTTGGAATATGTTCTTCTGTGGCGTCTTTACAGATATTTGTAAACACAAGCATAATAAAGGTTTTCACTTGTCAAAATTCAACCTATTTCTTTGGATCTCCAGGATGCAAGCCCTACTCTTCCGATAGAGGCAAATGCTGCAAAGAAATCGCGCAAACTGAGGGCAAGCGCGTAGAGCCTTGGCCCAAGAACGAGGGTCCGACGTCATGCTGGCGCACCGAGTGTTCTCGCGAGCCTCAGCCTCCCAACTACGACCCTTACAGGATCAAGGTCCCAGACGTGGTGGTTCCACCTTTGCCTCCAAGCAATGCTAAGGTAAGACAATAGATGGAAGTTTCTGGTGACAACGGCACCATTGGTTGAACTGTCGGACGCGCAATGCATGTCACACACAGTATTCATAATTATTTTTTATATTATCTTACCTATGGAGATAATGTGAGCGTGTTGTGTTGCTGTCGTAAGTTTGTTGAGGATGTGGTGGTGGTATTTATCACCTTTACCGCTTTATATCTCCAAGCAGATTCATTTGTTATTTTTGTATTTTTTCCTTAGATAAGTACGCCTACCATTGTAGGTTTCTACATTAAGTGATTGGCCTATAGGATGTAGTAATTTTATTCATATACGATTTTTATAATTGCTAAAATTTCTTTTTACTTTTTTAATACTTCCCAGCGTGTTATGCGTTTAAAACCAGTGTGTAAAAAGTGCGTTAGACGAATATGAGAGCGTCGCGTCACAATAAGAGGACTAATGAAATCCAGCTTGTGCTTTGTTCATCAGTGGACGCTGCTCACCTCCGGGTCTCGGGATCAGGATTTCAACCAGCAACCACCGCACCATTCGCAGAATCCCTACAGCAACCCCGGCTCCTACCAGCAGCGCGACCCGGAACCGGAAGAACCCAAAGACGAAAGCCTTATTGGAAAGCTTAAAGGCTTTTTCGATAAGATCAGAGGGAAAACGAAGGGAGGCGAAGATGCGATGATGCTCGGCCAGTAGACGTACCGCGGTAAGACGCATGAACATCGCTCGTTCGTTCGTCCAGCGCACTTACACACCTCCCTTAGCTGCCTCTGAACGTCGCTTTGTCAACAGGAGCTGCCGACCGAAGACAGCCGGGACCTGTTCCGCCGTCCGGAGATAGGTAGCGCCAAGAAAAACTTCACGTTTCAAGATCTATTTTACAATTCGCCGGTCATTCACCCTGATTACTGGAAAGGAAAGCCGCAGAAGAAGTTCACTGATATTGTAAAGTCCGTGCTTCCTCAGCTGGGGTACCATGGCAGGGACAAGTATAAGTATGCGTTCCACGAGCCGTGGCGACCCTTGGACCGCGTGGCCTTGCTCCAACAGGCTGAGAAGGAAGAAGTGGAGCGAGTCCAGGACGGTGCCTCTAAAAGCCAGGGAGGCGGGCTTCAGCTTATCGGTGAAAAAAATTGAGAGTGTTTATTATGTCGCATAGTATGGAAATATATTGATTATTTGCTATTTGCTTTGACTTTTTGTTTGTAGCCAGTTTTTTTGATGTTTGGCGAGAGAATGTAGGTCTTTTCATGGTAAACTTATCGGAAGCTGCCACTGCAAGTATGGTTTTACATTCCGACCAAATGAAGGCAGATTAATTATTGGATTCTTAATGTTATTGTAAATGTCATAAGGTCGTCATGAAATTAAGAACTATGCAAGAGCATGATGCTTTATAACTATTTCGTTAGGTAGTGGCCTTATACAAAATAGAAAGAAAGAAAGAAAAGACATTTATTCAAGACATCACACAACATAGAAGAGAAGCACGAATAGTATAAAATGCTCATTTAGGCAATCTCTTCATTATTATCGATTGTACGAAAAGCTGATTTTGTACAGTTGCCACCCGGGGGCAATATGGGGGCAACTGGGAATACACCAAATCTCTTGAGGCCTGGTAGAAATAACCCGTAGTCCACCTAGGTGAACTGAGTAGGTGGACCACGGACAATACCCGAAAGTGGACCATCTGATGGAGTGTGAGATAAAAGGTTGTTACGTTGTATATGGTGGCCCCTTCCAGCCAGCGCTCGAGTGCGCGAAGATCAAAGGTCCGTGTACGGTACCGAAGGCGCCCGACCCGCCGCCCTGTCCGCCGCCGCCGCCCGTGCCCTTCCCCTGGATTTATGTCTACGTTGCGGGAGCCTTCTTCACTTTTATGGGACTGGTAAGGACTAACATTTTATTTCAAACTGGAAGAAAAGTTATATGATTCCTTCACTACTTCCCCACTGCTCAACTAAATTGCTCAACTGCATCAAGTTGAGCAGTGGGTAATACCGACAGCTCAACTGGTAACTGCTCAACTATCATAGTTGAGCAGTGGGTAATACCCACTGCTCAACTAAAATTTTTATTCACTGCTCAATTAGTTAAGCAGTTGAGTAATAGGACATAGTTTATTACCAAACATTTTACGCCCTATAGCTCAACTGGTTTTGCTCAACTTAGTTGATCAGTAGGTCATCCTGTTATAAAATCGAATTTATAGCCTACTGCTCAACTGCTCTTGCGGCACTGGCTGCTTATAATCTATTGAGACCTTTTAAACCCTTTTTTGTAATTGACATTATTATTGTCACATATTGTAAAAGTTATGTTTATTGATGTAATAAGAATTTCATTGTTGGGTTTATTACTGCGTAAATAAGTAAATATTATACTCGTGCATCAATTTTTTCATTTCCGCAAACTGTTATAAAATTAAAGATATGGAAATGGATGGTGAAGATTCGACTCCAACCACTTCGTGTAAGTGAAAAATAACTAGATAGGTACTTAGTATTTATGTGCAGTCATGTGCAGTTATATATTCAATTTTTCTTGAAATATGTATCTCTTAATAGTAGTATATTAGCGACCGTACTAACTTATCTATTACGGTTAAGCACCAAGCGAGGACAACGAGATGAAAATCATCGATCATTCGAGATTCATATTAATGACGGTAAATAAGTAATTATGAGATTTGTAGTTTTATTTCATATTGATACAGAAAAAGACTTATTTTTTTAAAGATGCTTTGCGGAATTAATAAAAGTAATTAACAGAAGCACTTCAACCATAGAATTTCTAAGAGATATCAAATATAAAGAAATTGTTTTCCTGACGTGGTTTGGTTGATTCAAGTTTTTAAATAATGAAACGTGTCAAAAATACGACATATGTCAAAAAAAACCAAATTTAAAAAATTTCCTGAAATGACATCTGCTGTCAAAAAATGACGTCTGTCAAAAGTGACATCTATCAAAAATGACACCGGTCAAAACTGACATCTATCAAAATGAAATCTGTCAAAAAAAAAATTAAAACTAAAAAATGACATCTGTCAAAAGCGACATCTATTAAAAATGACACCTGTCAAAAGTGACATCTGTCAATGGCATGTCATTTCACAAATTAGACATTTTGGCTACATAGTGATTCTTCGACTACGATATTTTGGACACACAGACGTTTTACAACCCAGACGATATGACCCTAACCCTATTATCCTCCACTGCTGAGAATTACCAGTTGAGCCATCGGTATTACCCACTGCTCAACTTGATGCAGTTGAGCAATTTGGTTGAGCAGTGGGGAAGGAGCACAATTTTATAACAGGATGACCTACTGATCAACTTAGTTGAGCAAAATACAGTTGAGCTATAGGGCATAAAATGGTCGGTAATACAAACTATGTCCTACTGCTCAACTGCTCAACTGGTTGAGCAATTTAGTTGAGCAGTGGGGAAGTACTGGATTCCTTTTTATGATAAAGTGAGCAAACAAGCATCCGTTCCACCTGATGGGAAGCCGTTACCGTAGCCTATGGATATCTGTGTCTATGGAGCGGGCTACAGTGACCGCTTCCAGCACCAGAGGCGTCACCAATGCGTTGTTTAACATAACATACCTATCTCTTCGTCATCAGCCCAATATGTTCTCACTTTCCACTGCTGAGACACGGGCCTTCTCTCAAATTGAGATAGTGTATAGGTAGTAGACTATAACACCATGCTAGCACTGGTCTAGTTAGGATTGGCAGATGACACAATAACATGTCTTGTTACTGAATTTTTTTGCGATTCTTAAACGGAATTCGACCTATCCAACGGATTGTCCATGCCGGTCAGGTGGGCTGGTGGAGAGCTTGATACACCTTTTTATATCATCTTAAAAAATGCCGGAGTACAAAATATTTTTTTCAAATATGGAATCCGAGGCGAAAAAAATTGCAATATGTAATAGGCATGATGACTACTATTAAAAATGAACAAGTAAATATTACTTTCATAAAGAAGATTAAAAATGAATGCAATAATTGAAAAAATAACCAAAATTGGTAAATAAATCACCGAGTAATAAGCTTTTAAAATGTATACAGGAAGCATCTCCTGTCCCTTTCTCGTGAAACAGAGCGCCACAGTTACTATGAAAAATCTACTCGTGACGTCACATGCCAAAGAGATTGTATAAAAAGCTACCACAGCTTAGTAATGAGGTACTCTAACGACCTTCCTCTGCCGTCACTAGGTGTTTGAGCTATCTGTTTCTATTCCGGTTTTTAAAATGCTTGTAACTTGGTCATTTTTTGAGATATTTAATTTTTGTTTTCACAAATGTTTATCTTTTGAGGAATATGATTGATCTAAAAACAAAATTTTAGTCATCAGCCTATTGTACGTCTGGGATTGTTGAAAGTCATCATTTTGGGAACTGGTCATTATTACAAGCGGGTTCGCTGCTTGCCTCTTTTTGGTTTTGTATTTTATTTGTGCCATCCATACAAATCGTCTATAGGAGGAATATAGGTTCCTAGGTAGTAATATCTTACTGTTCAGGTGGGTTGTCTAAATAAAATAATTATGATGTGCGCAGATGTACAAGCTGTATCTGTGGAGAGAACAACGGGAAAAGGTGTCTGAGAGCAAACCGATATGTGAGTATACTTTGATCAATGTTGTTTAATGTTTGCCATTTCCACGTACTTAATTAGATTGTTAATTAGAATCAAATCAAATATTTAATTCAGATAAAGGTTCTACAATATATAAGTAATGTTATGTCCATAGAGTCCTGGGGCCGTACTGTGAGCTTTAGTGCGATTCAAACCAGAGCCTGTATTGGATCGCTTCGTTTTTTTTGTATGAAGATTTTGACAAGGGATCCAATATTGGCTCAATTTTGAATCGCGCTAAGAGCTCACAGTACGGCCCCTGAACTAGTTTCACAGTCACTGTATTTCAGTGGGGCTAGCACGGACGGTAGAAAAAATTGTCTTTTCCCGTGTTATCTCACATTCTTCATACAATTTACATGTCAGTGGAGTAAAAAAGGGGAAAGACAATTTTGTCTACCGTCCGTGCTAACCCTGCAGGGGCCCTGGCTTCTCCCCGTACAATTTATAAAGACAAATTATGTCATACAAAATTATTGACACATTACGTTACTTCATAAATATATAACCTAGCTTTTTAGTCGTATATTCTACTATATGTTTTGGTTTATGATGAGTGGTTTACATGACACAGGGCGTCCGCGGCGCAAGATAAAGCGTCCGTACCACGCCGACGACTTGCCGGCGTGTGTGCAGTACCTCATCGTCGGCGCCGGCGCCGCGGGCTGGTCCGCGTATCGGACCATCATGGAGCATGACAAGACTGCGAAGGTAAACTGGAACTACTTAAAGCAACAGGCATTAATACTTACCGTCTTACCACAAAAATAATTTTAAACATCGCTTAGACACATGTTTAGTTAGGTGCGGATTTGTGGTATGGAATTCATGAAACAACTGTTCAACAAGTGTTTAAGGCGCGTCTAAATCTTTTGTGGTAAGACGGTTAAAGTTTATTTTCGTGAAGAAAGATGTAAGTACTTATTGAATGGATAGGTACATAAATTGGTTATTCTTTGACCTACCGCAAATTACCAACAATTTTGATTTGTGCTATACACATGCTTACATCAAAACACTAAATCTTCATGGTGTAATACGTCAGTTGGTGTACCTCAGGGTGGCGTCTTATCTCCTCTTCTTTTTGCCATATTTATAAATTCTATTTCACAAAACCTTACTTCTTCCTACCACCTCTATGCAGATGATCTACAGCTATATCGCCATGCTCCTCTCAACCAATTGGCTGAAGCTATTGAAGCCACTAACCATGATTTATGCTGACGCCTGCTATCTTGACCTTAGGGAGGACCAGCTAAGCAAGCTTGAGCGTCTCCAAAACGTCGTATGCATTAGGTTCATATTTGGTTTGCGCAAATATGACCATGTTTCTGACTTTCGTGCTAATCTCAAGTGGCTCCCAATTCGCCGTCGCCGGAATGCTCATATACTGTCTCTTCTCTACAGTGTTCTGTTCAATCCTTCTTCCCCGCGCTACCTTCAGGAACGATTTAATTTCCTTCGTACCTGCCACTCACGTTCTTTAAGATCATCTGAGAACCTGATGCTAAATATGCCAGTACACACAACCAAATTTTATGATTGTTCATTTACAGTAGAAGCTGTTCGTCTATGGAATGCCTTACCTACTACTGATATTAAACAAGCACCATCGCTGAATGTCTTCAAAAATCGTGTTAAACAGTTTTATCTTTCGTCTAAGTAGCTATCAGATAATTCATCTTATCTTATTATCATCTATGTATATTTTATTTATTATAATTAAATGTAGTATATCTATTATGAATATTATTATGTATTATGTCTTTGTAGGATTTTTTATGTAATTATGTATGTATTTAAGATATATTTATTTATGTATATATGACTATACACAGCGTTCTTTTTTGTATGAATACCACCGTCCATGTATTGCTATGTCATTCATTTCCGTACAAGGTTGTCTGGAAGAGATCGCTCTGAGCGATAAGACCGCCAATTGATACACTTTTGTTAATTTTGTTGTTGTTAGCTTTTAATCATTTGTGATGTGGTGTTTCAATAAAGAGTTTATCTATCTAAATCAGATATTTTTATTGTGTGAAATCATCATCAACAGTCTGAAGTCCACTGCTAAACATAGGCCTACCCTACAGTGCCACCTTGAGCGGCTACTTGCCTCCTTCGACCATCAATGCCCCGAGGTTTAAACCAGATCGTCGGTCCACCGAGTCGGGTGTCAGCCTACGCTGTGTCTTCCGGTTCATGGTCACTCTTCCCTATATCGGTTGTCCGTTCTACGAGCGATGTGGACTGCCCATTGCCATCACAACTTGCTAATTCTAAGAGCTACACCGGTCACTTTAGTTCTCCTGCGGAATATGCACACAATTATTTATATCCTTTTTTCGCAGGTATTCTTCATAACGAAAGAAGACTGCCTCCCGTACGTACAGCTGCCGATGTCTAAACACATGTGGTGGAACAAGGACCCGCCCGATATAAAAACCCTCAACTACGTCGAGGAAGGACGGAGATTAACGTGAGAAATGTTTATTGGTATATTATGTAATCTGTGATGGGAGCTGGTAGGTGATGTCAGTTTGTGGGTTTTATGCTATTACATATCAAAATCAAATCAAATAATATTTTATTGACATAAAGGTTTTACAGTGCATAATAATGAGTCCATAGACTCCTGAACTAGTTTAACACTGTGTTTCAGGTGCCATGGCTTCTCCCCTTATAATATGTTTCACATTATATTATGTCATACAAAATAGTAGATACTTGAGATGAGATATAGTTTTATTTAGAGTACCTACCTACCCATCATAGATGGGGGCCGATGGATGCAAAAGGCAAGCAGCCGCTCAAAATGGCGTTCTATTAGGGGATGTTCAGCAGATGTTTTAGTACAATCAGGACGCCTTCAGACTGTTGATGCACGTCGTATATACTCTGATGCACAATACACCCCATGCGGGATGCTAGGTCTTACCGCCGCTAAATATAATTAGAATGCTGTATTGTTTCCAAATAACGTTATAATGGACCTATTTTTAAAGCCTTTAGTTGACAGATTTAAAACTCCCAAAACGGTGTTCTTGTCAACGAGACGGCAATGTAAAAGACGGCCATATTTTTAGTAATTTAACTCTTAAACGCCTACAGATTTATTGATAAACGCGTAGTAACTTTGGATTAGTAACTCCAACGATTGTCTCTTTTTGTCATTGGAATATAGAACTCGATCGAACAAGACAAAAGTCGGTTAAACTCACAGAGCTATGAAACAAATGAAGTTTCGCCTATAGATAGAGACGAAATTAATCATATTATTGCTGCCAAACTTCGGTACAAGGGTACTCCTCTGTGTCAGTTTGATATTATAGGGTAATTTCGCTAGTTTCCGACCACTTAGTGGAGTTGTCAAGTTTAGGTTGCATAATAAAATGTACCAGTATCATTTTTTGACTTGATGCTACTAAGCTACGTTTCAAATATTATACTCTATATTTTTATCAGATTATCAATCATTTTTTATAATAACCGACCCTTTTATAAATATCTAAACCAAAGGCTAATAGTAACTATTTTGCTAGTTTTCGATCACTAAATTATGTTTACGACCACTTTTTCGCTAGTTTCCTACCACTATAAATTGAAAGACGTAGGTGCCTGTGGTAAATAAATGATAGAAACAATGATCAGAAAGGCTTCTTTAGATCCTCTGTCTTGTATTTTCATGATTTCTCCAGCTTTGAGGCACTTACTTATATAAAAAAGCATGATCTTTTTTCTTACTGAGACCGCCAAAAATTATTTAAGGATATGGCTAAAATATCAGCTATAACAAAAAAATATTGGCTAACGTAGTTTATAAACATAGTTATGTTTACAAACTAAATACGCTACTTTTTTTGTAATAAAGCCAGCCCACATTAGACCCTGGGCGAGAAATATTCAATGATGGTTCGATCAGTTGGTCACGCCTATTTTGCGACCACCAGCATTAATCGTTTTTTTTAAATCGTGTCTGGTCTAATTAGTTAAACTTACAAAGTAATCCACTATTTATGTACTTTTATATGTAAATAAATACGTATTTATAATTTTTTTGATATAGTTTGCTTTTGCGGTCGAATAGCATTTTTCTGCAGCTGGATTAGTTTTCGACCACGAGTGATTTTGGGTATCTGTAGTTTTTATACCAGATGGTGGATAAACGTGGTCGAAAACTGGCAGTTAAAATGAATGTGCTTTTAAGTTTCAAAGCTTTAAAATAGAATTGGGGATTTCTCGTATAATATTTGTTACAAAACTGAACCTATTTCGACATAAGATGTGTTCACCGCAAGCTTTTTATTTTTTGTATTTTTTCATCAAATGTACATTAAACGGTCGGGTATAGGAAGTGGTCGCAAAACCGGCGAACTTACCCTATGGCAGAAGTACCGATAGTGATGTAATGCGTTGGTTAACCTTATAATTATCGACACATCGATAGTTTCTATTATGCCATCCGGAAATTTGTTACAATAAGTTTTAAATGTTTTCAATTTATTTTGTGGTTAGATTGACTTCTACTAATTAAACTTTTAATATCTTTTATGTTTATTAGGTTTCCTACAGATCCTAATATAAAAGATAAATAGATATTCGCAACTGGACAGTGCAATTGGTTTCCTCAAAAACATGATACGGTTTGCTCTCAGCATTTTGAAGCTGAATGTTTTATGAAAATGTCTAATAATATACGTTTATATTTTGACGCTATTCCCACATTGAAAATCTATCCTATTTTTAACGAGGTATTCTAATTTCTCCCCACTAGGTGGACCGATCACCTGGTGAAAACTGCGGGGAGCCGATGGTTGCAGGAGGCGAGCAGCCGTTCAAAGTGGCGCTTTCTGGAGAAGGCTTATGTTCAGCTGTGGACATCTACGGGCTGATGATGATGACTATAATTTCTCTTATCCGCATTTATTATTTGATGAGGACATTATAATGATGTGGCGTGCTCGCCCATGAAAGAGTTTTCATGTAGCCTCCATGGAGCTATTAAAAAAAGAAGGAGGGAATCCCGTCTGATCCGAAACTGAAGCTCCCTTAGGAAGCCGGTCGCCCTACTTTCAGCTGATACACATATGTAATATGTCCGCCATTTTAGGCTTCAGTTCGATGTCAATCAAAACTCAATCCTTCTTTTTTTTATTTCATCCATGGTAGCCTCATAGAAAACCATTGCTCTTGGTTGCTAAAGACAACTGATCTCGTTGATTCTACGTAAGAATCTACGTCTTAGTCGATATTGAATGAAAAAATTCACTTGCTTTTTATTTTGTAAACAGCTGTAAATTAAAATATACATCGCATGGTGAGCTGAAAAATTACCTTTATTTACTGCCAAACTAAGGACCTCCTTCTATTAAATAAGTGTTTACCTACAACACCTCAATGATACTCAATATTATTATTATTTTTCCTAAAAATTCTATCAAAAAGAAACATGACGCAACAATACTGATAAATCATCAGCAAAACGTGTTACCTATGTATTTGGAGTTTTAATATATTTTTTCGTTTTATAACTTGTTATGTTTCTTCTATTTCAAACTTTAGTTTATAGATATAATAATACTATCACACATCATCAGCCGGCAGACGTCTACTGCTAAACACTGCCTCCCCCATAAAACCTCACTTTGGACGCCTATCGGATTTGCTTATAAACTTAATCTTTATAACCATAAACTGACGATAAACTACCTCTATACTTACACACATTACATTTGCCATAAAATAGGTGAGGTGGACTGTATATCCGTGACGCGAACATGACGTACCTACCAATACCAATACATTCAATTTTATTTATTTTAGATTTATACCGGTATGTTTATCGGCTGGCCATTGTCGACCCAGAATAGAGTATAATAGAATAAAATAACACTATTACACATAGAAATACGCACAAAAGGCACAAAAGATATAGGTAGGTACTAAAGTGTACCTAATGATACAATCAGGTAAGAGGTACCTTACCGCGTACTTAACTCATATCAAACTATCGATAAAAATATATCGACTCAACCCACAGCACGTTTTGCTGACAGCAGTGGCACTAATGACAAGACAATTGCTATATATGTCATCTGCGCAGGTAAACCATAGAGGTTTCATTGTAATACCTGACACGCTTGAATTGTATGAGAAGTGTCGAAAAGGCGCCTCTATGTAGAGGGAAGCGTTTTTTTTTTTTTTTGCTCTGTGGTTAAGCTAATTCAAAACTACTCCATGTTTTTAATAAGGCCGATTGCAACTTGACATCGAACACGCGTGCATTGTTATTCTGTTGTTATATCAAATGGCGGAATTTCAGAGGTTCTGTCAATTAAACCTTGGGTTATTTTTTGTATTATATATCACCAACCGTCCACTGCTGAACATAGGCCTCCCCCATGGAGCGCCACCTTGAGCAGCTGCTCGCCTCCTGCATCCATCGGCTCGCCACGATTTTTTTATTAATTGGGTCTAATGTAGTAGTAAACTCAATGTTAACCGTTCCCCATTATCCCAGCATGTACCTAGCGGATTGCCTGAAGTTCCTGGACCCGGTGAAGTTTTACCGGCAGAAGGTTTCTGAGGTTAAGGACTGTCAATTAACCTCCAAAATTGGACCATGTAATAGTAAAACCAATGTTAACCGTTCCCCATTATCCCAGCATGTACCTAGCGGATTGCCTGAAGTTCCTGGACCCGGTGAAGTTTTACCGGCAGAAGGTTTCTGAGGTTAAGGACTGTCAATTAACCTCCAAAATTGGACCATGTAATAGTAAAACCAATGTTAACCGTTCCCCATTATCCCAGCATGTACCTAGCGGATTGCCTGAAGTTCCTGGACCCGGTGAAGTTTTACCGGCAGAAGGTTTCTGAGGTTAAGGACTGTCAATTAACCTCCAAAATTGGACCATGTAATAGTAAAACCAATGTTAACCGTTCCCCATTATCCCAGCATGTACCTAGCGGATTGCCTGAAGTTCCTGGACCCGGTGAAGTTCTACCGTCAGAAGGTGGGCCCGGCGCTGTCCGTGGCGAGCGGCTGGTGCGTGCTGCGGGTGGACGCGGACGAGCACGCGGCGTACGTGCGCACCGCGTGCGGCGAGCGGCCCATATACTACGAGCGCTGTCTGCTCGCTCCGGGTCGGTCCACTTCTATGAGAGTACCGACGAGCTAGCGTTCACCTGATGTTAAGCGACACGGCCGCCCATAAAGCCTTGTATTCATTAGGCAACATTTGTTGCGAAAATGTTTCGCCGTGTTTAGTAACATGTTTACCGTAAGCTCTCGTTTCTAAAACTTGGCAGTGCAATGTTGTCTAATGAATAACAATGTTTCACCACTTTTGTTTATAGAATGTTTATGAAGTGTTTCCAGAGATGATGAAACATTGTGAAATATTGTTTATATAACAGTGTTTCGCAACAAATGTTGCCTAATTAATACAACGCTTTATAGTTGCAGTGTCACTCGGAACTTTAAAATAAAGTTCCGCGTGACACTGCAACACTGCGCACGTCATTCTGAGACATCACACAGTGTAGTAATCTGATGTCACTGTGAGATCAAGTCATAAAGTCTCATTTGTTCAGTAATTTCACTAGCTACAATGCCCTTCAAACCGGAACACAGTAGTGCTTGCACACTACTGCTTGGTGGTAGAAAAATTGGCAACGCGACGAACTTTGCAGAAAATCGTACAACCTAATATCCGGTCCTGTTGACGTATAAGCATTTTCAGGTTCCGAGTGATTGACTAATTGGCTGACAAACGCCTTTAGGAACATAATTATACCTGTTCCCAAAATGTCAGCCTGTAATTTTTAAGTCATAGGTCTATGTCTCATTATGACGAACTTTATAATGACTACTTTCTAGAATTAATATAATTTAAAATGTTTACTTAAAGACGAATTCCCAAAATGTCCGCTTTTTATGTTTGTCGGTTAATTACATAATAAAACTTTAATGCGTACTTTTTGCAAGAAACAGTCGTATGAATCTTGGATAATATCGGCAACTCTGCCCAAACCGCTGGACCTAGGGACTAGATGGAAGGGGTCCTTTCCCTTGAAGGTACACTAAGGCTGACCCCGCGTTGGGCGGTAGCGATGTTCGATTGACTTACCGGCGATTACGCCGCGTGATCGCCGCGACATTTTACCAGCGTGCGGAGATATCGCTGGTAGTCGCTTGAGCACCCCTACCGCCCAATGTGGGGTCGCCTAAGTATTGAATGTGATGCATGTGTCCAGGGTCGAAAGCGAAGAACCTGTCAATATTCAAGAGCGCTCCGAAAGAAGTCCGTGATAAAGTCTCCACCCTGCGTACCATCCGCGACCTGGAGACAGCATTCCGGCGCGTGCGCGCCGCACAACATGTGGTCATCCTCGGCGGCGGCCCGCTCGGGACCGAGCTCGCCTGGCATCTCGGGAAGATGAGTCAGTTCTACACCTCAATCCCAATCCATCGAAAACGTTTCGAAATCTACCCTCTCCGTCTACTACTTCTTCCTGGATGTAGATGAAGGAAACAAGGAAACAGATAGCGAGTTGAAATGTTTTCGATGGGTTGGTTTGGGAATCGGGGTGCTGTGTCTATTGTTTATTTGCGTTCCACGATGTTTTGTTTTTAGTTTCACAGCCTGAAAACGTCCATTGCTGAACATGGGCTTTCCCCCACAAAAACCATGATTTGACCGGCTGCTGCCGCCTGCATCCATCGGCTTCCGGCAGTTTTATCCAGATTGGTCCACCTAGTGGGGGTTCTACGATGCGGTGATTTCTGTTCGCGATCGCCACTCGAGAACCTTTCTTCCGCATCGGTTGTCAGTTCTGCGAGCGATGTGGCCTGCCCATTACCATTTTAACTTGCTAAATTTAAGAGCCATATCGGACACTTTAGTTTTCCTGATGTCCTCATTTTGGATCTCACGGGGAAACACCGAGCATGGCTCTCCATAATTCAGTTTAGCTCCACGCAAATGAGTATTTAGCCAGCATTTTTTGAAGCTGAAGATGGTAAGCCTTTAAAGTGGCGTTTTATGGGGGATGCCTATTTTAGCAGTGGACGTTTTCCGATTGATAATGTGATGTGATTTACTTGATTGGTTTTGCTAACTCTTGAGAAATAAATTCTTACCCCTAGTCTTTTTTGGCGGAGAGAGCACAAAACGCGTACGTCTGGTGGGGATCATGTGCTCTCTTGCTCGTAATCACGGAATTGTTAATTGGCGCGTGCAGGATAGCAGGCGAAATACATGTCTAGAACACTTACGTTATATGATTTCGGGATTCGATTCATAATAATATTAGATATTTGTATCGATAAAGTTCTTGCGATTTTTATTAAATGGTGGAAGCTTGGATTTTGAAAACGTAAAAAGTTTTTCACTTTTAAGCTATGCAAAGAGACTGTTGAGGTCTACAGCTCACAGAGCCACTGGTATTGTTGGAGTCGGGTGTACCAATGGCGGGTTGTTGACGTTGCAGACGAGGTAGTGTCCCGCGAGGACGAGGCGCCGCCGCGCCGGGTGGTGCACGTGTTCAAGGACCGCGGGCTGCTGGCGGGCATCCTGCCGGAGTACCTCGGCGAGTGGGCCGCCGAGAAGATACGCTGCGAGAACGTCGAGATCATGCCGAGCAGTAAGATATACCTACCTTTGTTCTCTCTACATAATTATAATGTTTCTGTAATGTGTTGATTTACATGCTAGGAACATTTTTATTTTATTAGGAAATTTACATGCTAGGAAAATAGTTATTGCATTAGAGGATTTATTTGCTAGGAATATTATTATGTTTTTAGAGGGATTTACAGGCTAGGAATGTTGTTATTCTATTAGAGGATTTGCATGCTAGGAACAGGAGGATTTACATGCTAAAAACATTGTTATTAATGATAATAACTGCCTTCCGCTTTTTCTCTTAAGGTTAAAAAGTGTCCTATGTGTCCCAGTGTAGGTGTTATTTCCATTCCAAATTGTATTGAATTCCGTTCAGCTATAAACTCTCACACAATTGTTTGCATTTATACTATTAGTGAAAACAAAGCCAAAGTTTTTTATTGCAAATAGGTTATTCATAGCACTTTTACATGTGAGATAAGATAGTGAGATATTGGTATGATGTAACACTATTGTAAATGGTCTGTTTCTACGTTTCTAGCGCAAGTGTACGATGCGTTCCCAACACCGGACGGCCGACTGGAGCTGACGTTGTCTAACGGAGGATCTATTATTACTGACTATGTATGATTATCTCCAGTTAGTGCTACAATTGAAAACGTAAATAAATAAATATGTGTGGACATTTCACACAGGGCCATCTGGCCCGAAACTAAGCATAGCTTGTACTATGGGAACCAGATAACTGATACAATACTAACGTATATCTATGATTAACAAAAGAGAGTATACCTACCTCTGTCCAAACAAAAAGCGCCAATGTTTTTTAGCCTCTAAATTCTAAATGTTATCCTATTTTGAAGATTTTGTTTTATGTTATCTACACAGTAAAAAATTATGCATTTACCTCTGGGGGAGGCCTATGTTCAGCAGTGGACATTTTCAGGCTGATGATGATGATGATGATGAATAAACTATACTTTTCTTTTTTTAGTTCTTCGTAGTTATAACCACAAAAAAATTCTTATCATTGGAATACCAACATATTAAAAAAAACGAATAGTAATAGGCATATTATATTATAATTTATTAAAACGATTGACACCAAAACTTCTTTACCACCTTTGTTTTGCAGACAATCGTTGTCGGGAGCTTACCTCTTACAGTGCAAGGGCTAAGTTTCACAGTGTTACTACGTTAGAAAAAAGACGGACTGTGGCTGATCTTGTTTTCTTATATAAAATTGCTAATGGCCATATTGACTGTTCAGACCTGCTTCACAGACTCCAATTCTCAGTACCGCGTTCGAGTAGTCGTCTTCACAACAGAAAAACTTTCGTATTACCGCCGTGCCGAACTAACTATGGACAACATTCTCCTATCTATCGTTTGTGCTCTGCGTACAATGGTATAGGTAGCGAAATTGATATTTTCAATGCATCGATCAATAGTTTCAAGAAGTCCTGTCTTAAACAGGACTTTCCTAAGTTTACATCAAAATTGTAATTTTTTTTTTTGGATAGGGACTTTTCTTGTATATAAATTTTATCTTCTTTGTGCATGCTGTGTTCACTCCAAGTAGGTTATACACCAAACGAAACAATTGTGTAAATATAATGTAATATTTGTGTATTAACCAGTTTTGTGAACCATTAATAAAAAAAAAAAAAAAAAACCAAAAGTTTTGATATGGTTTTGTCCTACTAACGAAAACGTATTTTAAAACTCATGGGTTGTTCCTGTTATCCTCCACGTTTTCGGCCCCATGGGGGCCAACACGAATGAAAATTCCGGTTAGGCCCCACGCGGCCCAACAGAAATGAAAATTCCTGTTCCTGTCACGGACTATGTCTGATGACCACCACTGCCACACGTGCAGATAGTAGAGCGATGGTAAATATGGTAATGACATTTTCAAGAACCAAGCAGGACAGTCCTTCTAAAATGCCCTGTTACAGAACTTACTAACAAAATACTGAGAAAATGTATCTATACCCTACTATTATCCTTCTTTATTACTTTTAATTATTTTTTTTTACCTAATAGAATACATTTTGTCATTAGGTGCTAGTGGCGGTGGGGGCGGAGCCTCGCGTGGAGATGGCGGAGCCCTCCTTCCTGGAGCAGGACCACGTCAACGGTGGCTTCCTCGTCAACACGCAGCTCGAGGCGCGCACGCATCTCTTCGTGGTAACGTCTCGCATACACCCATCCACCGGGGCTTCCTCGTCAACACGCATCTCTTCGTGGTAACGTCTCGCATACACCCATCCACCGGGGCTTCCTCGTCAACACGCATCTCTTCGTGGTAACGTCTCGCATACACCCATCCACCGGGGCTTCCTCGTCAACACGCATCTCTTCGTGGTAACGTCTCGCATACACCCATCCACCGGGGCTTCCTCGTCAACACGCATCTCTTCGTGGTAACGTCTCGCATACACCCATCCACCGGGGCTTCCTCGTCAACACGCATCTCTTCGTGGTAACGTCTCGCATACACCCATCCACCGAGGCTTCCTCGTCAACACGCATCTCTTCGTGGTAACGTCTCGCATACACCCATCCACCGGGGCTTCCTCGTCAACACGCATCTCTTCGTGGTAACGTCTCACATACACCCATCCACCGGGGCTTCCTCGTCAACACGCATCTCTTCGTGGTAACGTCTCGCATACACCCATCCACCGGGGCTTCCTCGTCAACACGCATCTCTTCGTGGTAACGTCTCACATACACCCATCCACCGGGGCTTCCTCGTCAACACGCATCTCTTCGTGGTAACGTCTCGCATACACCCAACCACCGGGGCTTCCTCGTCAACACGCATCTCTTCGTGGTAACGTCTCACATACACCCATCCACCGGGGCTTCCTCGTCAACACGCATCTCTTCGTGGTAACGTCTCGCATACACCCATCCACCGGGGCTTCCTCGTCAACACGCATCTCTTCGTGGTAACGTCTCGCATACACCTATCAACCGGGGCTTCCTCGTCAACACGCATCTCTTCGTGGTAACGTCTCGCATACACCCATCCACCGGGGCTTCCTCGTCAACACGCATCTCTTCGTGGTAACGTCTCGCATACACCCATCCACCGGGGCTTCCTCGTCAACACGCATCTCTTCGTGGTAACGTCTCGCATACACCCATCCACCGGGGCTTCCTCGTCAACACGCATCTCTTCGTGGTAACGTCTCGCATACACCCATCCACCGGGGCTTCCTCGTCAACACGCATCTCTTCGTGGTAACGTCTCGCATACACCCATCCACCGGGGCTTCCTCGTCAACACGCATCTCTTCGTGGTAACGTCTCGCATACACCCATCCACCGGGGCTTCCTCGTCAACACGCATCTCTTCGTGGGAACGTCTCGCATACACATTCATCCTCGGGATCGCGGACAAACGCAACGGCACAACGTAGGCCGGTCCTTACTAGGTGGACCGTCTGGCCAAAACCGTGGGGTGCCAATGGATACAAGACAGAAGCAGCCGCTCAAAGTGGCGCTTTATGGGGGAGGCCTATGTTCAGCAGTGGATGTCTTCAGGCGGTTGGGGTGTGCCATAAACAAATAATATAAGTAAGTATACCATGTTCCAGGCAGGAGACGCGGCGAGCGTATACTCTCAATGGAAGGACACGCGGCTCCGGTTCGAACACTACGAGAACGCGCAGGAGACGGGACACATCGCCGGCGCCAACATGACCGGACACTGGCTGCCTTGCAACCTCGAGCCGCACTTCTGGCTCAAGCTCGGGCACACGCTTGCCATAGAGGTAACTTGTCAACCTCGGCCACGCGCTTGCCATGGAGGTAACTTGTCAACCTCGGCCACGCGCTTGCCATGGAGGTAACTTGTCAACCTCGGACACACACTTGCCATGGAGGTAACTTGTCAACCTCGGACACACGCTTGCCATGGAGGTAACTTGTCAACCTCGGACACGCGCTTGCCATGGAGGTAACTTGTCAACCTCGGACACACACTTGCCATGGAGGTAACTTGTCAACCTCGGACACACGCTTGCCATGGAGGTAACTTGTCAACCTCGGACACACGCTTGCCATGGAGGTAACTTGTCAACCTCGGACACACGCTTGCCATGCAGGTAACTTGTCAACCTCGGACACACGCTTGCCATGGAGGTAACTTGTCAACCTCGGACACACGCTTGCCATGGAGGTAACTTGTCAACCTCGGACACACGCTTGCCATGGAGGTAACTTGTCAACCTCGGCCACGCGCTTGCCATGGAGGTAACTTGTCAACCTCGGCCACGCGCTTGCCATGGAGGTAACTTGTCAACCTCGGACACACGCTTGCCATGGAGGTAACTTGTCAACCTCGGCCACGCGCTTGCCATGGAGGTAACTTGTCAACCTCGGCCACGCGCTTGCCATGGAGGTAACTTGTCAACCTCGGCCACGCGCTTGCCATGGAGGTAACTTGTCAACCTCGGACACACACTTGCCATGGAGGTAACTTGTCAACCTCGGACACACACTTGCCATGGAGGTAACTTGTCAACCTCGGACACACGCTTGCCATGGAGGTAACTTGTCAACCTCGGACACACGCTTGCCATGGAGGTAACTTGTCAACCTCGGACACACGCTTGCCATGCAGGTAACTTGTCAACCTCGGACACACGCTTGCCATGGAGGTAACTTGTCAACCTCGGACACACGCTTGCCATGGAGGTAACTTGTCAACCTCGGACACACGCTTGCCATGGAGGTAACTTGTCAACCTCGGCCACGCGCTTGCCATGGAGGTAACTTGTCAACCTCGGCCACGCGCTTGCCATGGAGGTAACTTGTCAACCTCGGACACACGCTTGCCATGGAGGTAACTTGTCAACCTCGGCCACGCGCTTGCCATGGAGGTAACTTGTCAACCTCGGCCACGCGCTTGCCATGGAGGTAACTTGTCAACCTCGGCCACGCGCTTGCCATGGAGGTAACTTGTCAACCTCGGACACACACTTGCCATGGAGGTAACTTGTCAACCTCGGACACACGCTTGCCATGGAGGTAACTTGTCAACCTCGGCCACGCGCTTGCCATGGAGGTAACTTGTCAACCTCGGCCACGCGCTTGCCATGGAGGTAACTTGTCAACCTCGGACACACACTTGCCATGGAGGTAACTTGTCAACCTCGGACACACGCTTGCCATGGAGGTAACTTGTCAACCTCGGACACACGCTTGCCATGGAGGTAACTTGTCAACCTCGGACACACGCTTGCCATGCAGGTAACTTGTCAACCTCGGACACACGCTTGCCATGGAGGTAACTTGTCAACCTCGGACACACGCTTGCCATGGAGGTAACTTGTCAACCTCGGACACACGCTTGCCATGGAGGTAACTTGTCAACCTCGGACACACACTTGCCATGGAGGTAACTTGTCAACCTCGGACACACGCTTGCCATGGAGGTAACTTGTCAACCTCGGACACACGCTTGCCATGGAGGTAACTTGTCAACCTCGGACACACGCTTGCCATGCAGGTAACTTGTCAACCTCGGACACACGCTTGCCATGGAGGTAACTTGTCAACCTCGGACACACGCTTGCCATGGAGGTAACTTGTCAACCTCGGACACACGCTTGCCATGGAGGTAACTTGTCAACCTCGGCCACGCGCTTGCCATGGAGGTAACTTGTCAACCTCGGCCACGCGCTTGCCATGGAGGTAACTTGTCAACCTCGGACACACGCTTGCCATGGAGGTAACTTGTCAACCTCGGCCACGCGCTTGCCATGGAGGTAACTTGTCAACCTCGGCCACGCGCTTGCCATGGAGGTAACTTGTCAACCTCGGCCACGCGCTTGCCATGGAGGTAACTTGTCAACCTCGGACACACACTTGCCATGGAGGTAACTTGTCAACCTCGGACACACACTTGCCATGGAGGTAACTTGTCAACCTCGGACACACGCTTGCCATGGAGGTAACTTGTCAACCTCGGACACACGCTTGCCATGGAGGTAACTTGTCAACCTCGGACACACGCTTGCCATGCAGGTAACTTGTCAACCTCGGACACACGCTTGCCATGGAGGTAACTTGTCAACCTCGGACACACGCTTGCCATGGAGGTAACTTGTCAACCTCGGACACACGCTTGCCATGGAGGTAACTTGTCAACCTCGGCCACGCGCTTGCCATGGAGGTAACTTGTCAACCTCGGCCACGCGCTTGCCATGGAGGTAACTTGTCAACCTCGGACACACGCTTGCCATGGAGGTAACTTGTCAACCTCGGCCACGCGCTTGCCATGGAGGTAACTTGTCAACCTCGGCCACGCGCTTGCCATGGAGGTAACTTGTCAACCTCGGCCACGCGCTTGCCATGGAGGTAACTTGTCAACCTCGGCCACGCGCTTGCCATGGAGGTAACTTGTCAACCTCGGCCACGCGCTTGCCATGGAGGTAACTTGTCAACCTCGGACACACGCTTGCCATGGAGGTAACTTGTCAACCTCGGCCACGCGCTTGCCATGGAGGTAACTTGTCAACCTCGGCCACGCGCTTGCCATGGAGGTAACTTGTCAACCTCGGCCACGCGCTTGCCATGGAGGTAACTTGTCAACCTCGGCCACGCGCTTGCCATGGAGGTAACTTGTCAACCTCGGACACACACTTGCCATGGAGGTAACTTGTCAACCTCGGCCACGCGCTTGCCATGGAGGTAACTTGTCAACCTCGGCCACGCGCTTGCCATGGAGGTAACTTGTCAACCTCGGACACACACTTGCCATGGAGGTAACTTGTCAACCTCGGACACACGCTTGCCATGGAGGTAACTTGTCAACCTCGGACACACGCTTGCCATGGAGGTAACTTGTCAACCTCGGACACACGCTTGCCATGCAGGTAACTTGTCAACCTCGGACACACGCTTGCCATGGAGGTAACTTGTCAACCTCGGACACACGCTTGCCATGGAGGTAACTTGTCAACCTCGGACACACGCTTGCCATGGAGGTAACTTGTCAACCTCGGCCACGCGCTTGCCATGGAGGTAACTTGTCAACCTCGGCCACGCGCTTGCCATGGAGGTAACTTGTCAACCTCGGCCACGCGCTTGCCATGGAGGTAACTTGTCAACCTCGGACACACGCTTGCCATGGAGGTAACTTGTCAACCTCGGCCACGCGCTTGCCATGGAGGTAACTTGTCAACCTCGGCCACGCGCTTGCCATGGAGGTAACTTGTCAACCTCGGCCACGCGCTTGCCATGGAGGTAACTTGTCAACCTCGGACACACACTTGCCATGGAGGTAACTTGTCAACCTCGGACACACGCTTGCCATGGAGGTAACTTGTCAACCTCGGACACACGCTTGCCATGGAGGTAACTTGTCAACCTCGGACACACGCTTGCCATGCAGGTAACTTGTCAACCTCGGACACACGCTTGCCATGGAGGTAACTTGTCAACCTCGGACACACGCTTGCCATGGAGGTAACTTGTCAACCTCGGACACACGCTTGCCATGGAGGTAACTTGTCAACCTCGGCCACGCGCTTGCCATGGAGGTAACTTGTCAACCTCGGCCACGCGCTTGCCATGGAGGTAACTTGTCAACCTCGGCCACGCGCTTGCCATGGAGGTAACTTGTCAACCTCGGACACACACTTGCCATGGAGGTAACTTGTCAACCTCGGACACACGCTTGCCATGGAGGTAACTTGTCAACCTCGGACACACGCTTGCCATGGAGGTAACTTGTCAACCTCGGACACACGCTTGCCATGCAGGCAACTTGTCAACCTCGGACACACGCTTGCCATGGAGGTAACTTGTCAACCTCGGACATACGCTTGCCATGGAGGTAACTTGTCAACCTCGGCCACACGCTTGCCATGGAGGTAACTTGTCAACCTCGGGCACACGCTTGCCATGGAGGTAACTTGTCAACCTCGGACACACGCTTGCCATGGAGGTAACTTGTCAACCTCGGACACACGCTTGCCATGGAGGTAACTTGTCAACCTCGGACACACGCTTGCCATTGGGTAACTTGCTGACTTCTGGAATTGCTAATTAAACAGCTGATTATCATTACTAGCCTGAAGATATCCACTACTGAACATAAGGCCCCATATTAGTGTGGCTTCGAGCGATGGCTAGCCTCTAGCATCTATCGGGTTCCCATGGTTTTGACCAGATAGATCTGTGCCTTCCTGCCGTGGTTTGAGTTTTAAAAAAGGATAGTTCCTTTTTCTACTACTGGTGCAGGCTTATATATTTTATCATTGTCGGGCTAACATTTTAGCAAGGGTTCGCCTGATGGTATAAGTGACGATGGAGCATGATTGCCGAGATGATACAGGTTCACTCGTATCCTTAAAAACTCCCAGATTATATTTGTCAGGAATCAATGACGCTGGTAGTGTTCCATTCCTGTGTATTGTCAAGATGTGTAATAAGGAATGATGTAATGTGGTGACACGACTGTGTAATAATTATAACCCCCCCCCCCATTTCCAGGTGGTGGGTGAGGTGGGCGCGTGCATGCCGACAATCGGGCTGTTCAAGCCGTGTGCCGAGGAGCCCGCCGGCCCGCCCGACCGGCCCGCCGGCCCGCCCGCCGCGACCGCCGGCCCGCCCGCCGCGACCGCCGGCCCGCCCGGCCCGCCCGCCGCTACTACTGGAGCTGGGGACGTGCCTTGCTACAAGAAGTAAGTACTATTTTATAAACTACTAGGTGGTAGGACTTTGCTGCAGTTCGTCTAGGTAGGTGCCACCGCTTTGCCAGTTATTCTGCCGCCAAGCAGTAGTGTGTAAGCACTACTGCTATGACCTGATTACACAGTGTAGTAATTTGTTTACTGGACTGGGTGACGTTTCGGGATGACGTCGCAGTGCAGTGTCACGCGAAACTTTATTATTTTAAAGTTCCGAATGACACTGCAACTGTTATCAGCGACCGTGTCGCTTAATATCAAGTGAACGACTAGCTCGTCACGTCATTCATCCTCACCTTACGGGTATAATAATGCTTAATACAGATTTGGTGATTTCGTTCGAAATTAATGTTTTGATTACGCTAAACAAGCTATACAGTAATATATATCGTAAGTGTTTAGTCACTTGTTGCTGGTATTATTATACAATTGCAGGTCGGATCAGTACAAGAACAGGTACAAGCGCGGCTTGCTGTTCTACCTGAGAGACGAGGTGATCGTCGGTATGGTGTTCTGGAACATTCCGCCCGTCGACGACCGCACCGCCGTCGCTACCGAGGTACCTACTCTAGTCAAATTATTTGTTTATTCATTTATCTATTGGAAAACCAACAGCCTTTAACAAAATAATTCTCTAGCGTAGATAGAAAGCCAATTACAATTGTTGCAAAATAAGTCATCATCATCATGATTAACAGCCTGAAGACGTCGACTACTGAACATAGGCTCCCATACTGAGCACCGTTTTGAGTGGCTGCTCGCTTCCTGCATCCATCGTCTCCCGTGGTTCTGACTAGATCGTCGGTCCACCTTGTGGGCGGCCTACGCTGCGTCTTCCGATTCCTGGTCGGCACTCGAGAACCTTTCTTCCCCATCGGTTGTCAGTTCTACGAGCGATGTGGTCTGCTAACTGGTTCCCATGGTACAAAACCTTAAAAAATTAAAACGCCTCATGTGGTTAAGCTATTGTGTGATTGATTGTACTAAAATACCCCAAACTCTATGAGGATAGGAATCGGTGGGGAACCTGCGTTAGAGAAGGCCAAAAGTTAGATAGAGCCTGGATTGACAAGCTAGCGGAAAAGAGAGCAAAACGGCATGATAGTGACATTAATCCATCAGTCGCAACACACGCCTGCGCAAGGTGTAGGGTGCTCTCTCGTATTGGCTTATACAGTCACCAAAAGATGTGTCTTTCAACACACTGCTGAAATAGTCTGTAATAGACTTAAAGGGCAATGATGATGTACTAAAAGCATTTGACCGTGTTACGGTAGATCCTCCGCGCTCGGCCGAAGTACTCGGACATAAACCTGGTGGCGTCACTCCTCGGGTTCCCCGACACGCAGTGCACCTACGCCACTGCGGAGGAACTGCAGGACACCGGACCCTGCATCAAGAAGTAATCATAATCATAATCATTTATTCATAATACTTTCAAATTACGTGTCGATGATTTACTTTAAGTATACTTACTAAAATAGGTTATTCGTATAATATAATTATATAAATACCCAGGTAAATTTAATATAACATAGGTAGGTACGCATTCAATAGGTATTCATTCGTAATATGTATTATATTATTAAGTACGACACGATACTCTGCCCCAAACTATATGGCGGCTGTCAAGCAACGCAACAGCAAATATAACCGCCCAAGTGCGAGTGGGAGCGCACGGAGCATTCCGTACCATTCTATAACAACTAGCATACAACGTTCATTTGTTGTTACAGCGGCAACAGTAATTCATCATCTGGGAAAATTTCAACTGTCTAGCTATCACGGTTCATGAGATACAGCCTGGTGACAGACGGGCAGCGGAGCCTTAGTAATTCGCTTTACCTCTTTAATACGGAACCCTAAAAATTACCATAAATTTTTCTGGTGATGATCAAGCGCCTAGCTAGCATTTTATTATTTAGAAAAACCATTAAAAAGTACTAAGATCGACGATTATCTTGTAATGAGTTCTCATGAGCCTGGTGACAGACGGACAGACAGACAGACAGACAGAGAGACGGAATATGTGCGGCACTTCACAGCCGCCATTGAGTTTGGCGCGGACTCTACTACCCTACACTACACGCTCATTATACAGGATGCACTGATCTCTATTATACAAGTACGCTGGCTGGATAGACGATTTCGTGCAGAGCATTTTATTTGAGCATTATTGGATTATTCAGCATTTCTTGAACTGAGAACACTATAGTTTGAGAATCCATCGCGTTGGTTGGTTGGTTTAATTAGTTCTGAAGACACTCAGTACTCACGATGTCACTCTGTGGTCAGCGCCAAAATGGCGAAAATCAAATGGCTTCAGTCAATATGAAGTCCAGCGTACTAGTATAATCGAAGTCAGTGACTGGATGTAATCGAATTCATTGGCATCTTTTGTAACTAGGCACCTGCTCCTGACACCGATCACGTGACCTCGTCATCATTAACAGCCCGAAGACTTCCACTGCTGAACCCTATGAGCCTATGCCTCCCACCAAGAGCGCCACCTTGAGCAGCCACTCGCCTCCTGCATCCATCGGCTCCCCGCGGTTTTCACCAAATCATCGGTCGACCTAGTGGGGGGCCGACCTACGCTGTGTCTTCCGGTTCGTGGTCGCCACTCGAGAATCTTTCTTCCCCATCGGTTGTCAGTTCTATTAGCGATGTGGCCTGCCCATTGCCATTTCAACTTGCGCACCTAACGTGTGGACCTAAATGTATGTAATCTAAACGCATCGCTATGGTATTAAATAACTTCAAAAACCCGGCGAGTCGGACTCGCGCACGAAGGGTTCCGTACCATTATCTAGAAAAACGATAAAAAAATCACGTTTATTGTATGGGAGCTCCGTTAAATATTTATTCCATTTGTTCTAAAAGCGGCAACAGAATTAAATCATCTGTGAAAATTTCAACTGTCTAGCTATCACGGTTCATGAGATACAGCCTGGTGACAGATGGATAGATAGGGCTTGGTCTCATCGTCCCCGGTGGCTCGTCCCCGTTACCGGGGAGGATGAGACAAGAACTTAAAAATGTGTCATCCTCCCCGGTAGCCTCAATAACGGCGCTCACCGGAGACGATGAAACAGTGCCATCTACACCGTTATAGTCGGATCAATGAATTCATCTCGGTGACAGCGGGGCCGATGTGAATTAATGAAATAAAATGAAGTGGAGTGGAGTGTGGAGTTTCTTTCACTCTCACTACACTCTCGCTTCCCTCCACTCTACTCCTCTTTCACTTTACATAATTTCACCCCACTTCTTACACTTATTTTGACGTGTACCTACACGGATACAAAATAAGTTCGAAGGCTGATTATATATTTTGACCTGTACAACTTATTCACAAATATCTTTACAGCTGGAAAGTGTTCTGATTGGGCCTAAAAATAAGAAGAGGACATCAAACTGGACTATCTACACGACTACGATATTTAGAAAAACCTCAGTTGGCCAAAATAAATTATTAAGTTTATAAATACTTAGACCTTTTATTTGTTAACTATTTAACTAACTGCTGCTCCGCCGTGCATTCACTAGGGGGGACGAAGTTAAAGAGAGATGTCGCAAGTAGTCGCGGGACATCATTTTTCAACTCCATAGACTACAACATTTACTTGGAGCATTTGGAGTTTTGGACTGTTTATAGGCAATCGCGGCTATTATACAGTCCATATAATTATGTTCTTTGTAGTAGGTAATGTTTAGTTTCATCATCATCATGTCATCAGCCTTTATGAATCCTCTAAGACGTCCACTGGTGAACATAGGCGTCCCCCAGAGAGCGCTACCTCGAGCGGCTGCTCGGCTCGGCTCTGCTTAATGGCCTTTGTGGAGGGGTGACCACAATTTTTATCAATTTCATAACGTGTATTAAACATTCTGAATTTTCCAAGGAAGTTATACATGGAGGAAGGTACAGAGGTACAAGGGTCTTTTGGCACGCCGATGACATTTTCAGGGGGGCGTGGGTGCGCTTTCGGGGTTACCAGTTAATGAAATGTTCTTGTTTTAAGGGAAACATTACGATGAATGAAATCGATCGTTCTATCTAATTTCGACTGCCTAAATGAATAACTTGCAATGCAGAAACAGTAATATAAAGGAACAATATTGAGAAATAACGTGTTACTCAAGAAAACACAAGACTAGATTTTTCAGAATTTTCATAACCATCATAATCATCAAAATCTTCATCACTCTCATTGCTTTCGTCATCTGAGCATACTTCTATGATGAAAGGTTTGTCTAAATATCCATAATATACACACATTTAAATTCAAATGTTGTATATTATATATGTATAGTATTAGTATTTAGTATATGTATACGTATTTTATCTAGAAGGTAGGTATGTAGTAGGTATACTTAATATAAATTGTTTTTATATTTACGTAATCATGCACTTTTTTATCTCATTGTTCGTGTTGTTCTTAGATGTAAGTTGTAACTGTTACAACACCAACCGTAATGCTTGTTTTAATTCCTGTCCATACAAAGGTAGCCTGGAAGAAATCGCTTAATACGATAAGGCGTCCCGTTGTTCTACCATGCTTTTATAAATTTGTACCTATGTGCATTCTTATTTATTGGTGTTCAATAAAGTATTATTGTATTTTGTATTTTATATTGCGCGTAATGGTAAACGCTCTTAAATAAGCTTAGGCACATACAAGTAAACCAATTTATAATTTTTAAGGCAATTTGGGTGGGACTTGAGATTCACGTAGATGGCAACTGGAGCGATTTGTCGACAATGACACTTTGACAAGATGTCAGCGGTAGTTCCAATTTTCGCCACGTGTTAAAAGATCCTTGTCGATCTGGGGGGTTATTCGCTATGGCACATGAGATTCCTTGCCAATAACGCGTGACGTGTAACATGCTCCAAACGTAAACGCGGGCTTTAACGCGCCACGACATGGAATTAACATGGAATCAAAAAATTGTATTCTGTATGCCACGCGTTTTCTGTTTTTTGACGTGCGTGTGACGTGTGTTGTCGTGTTTGTCAAATTTGACAACGGCATACAGAATAGCATTTTAAACCCAAAACCATTCCACGAAGATATCGTTAAAGAATATATCACGTAAAGTCAAGTGCATGACTTTGCGTGAAATATTTTATAACACGATGAAAATATAATACTTGACACTGGCTAAATACACTATGTGTGGAGCCAAAATATAAGAAAAAAAAATCCTTATTATATTTTTCAGTGTTATGAATATTTCACGTTAAGTCAAGTCTAAGTCATAGTCCAGTCTAAGTCATGCTCCAGTAAAGTGGTGGCAATTTTACTAGAATCTTCTACGGAATTTTGGAAGCAATACTAAAAACCACGTTTCACCACATTATATCACTTGCCTACACTCATGCTCGTAATTCAGCACTTAATGCGTAAAATGCCACCAATTTTAAACATTAACACTGGAAAAAGCACAAGTTTTGAGAAATAATACAATGCAACGACGTGAACTTTTCCGCGTCCCCGCCAAAACTCCAATTCCTTATTATAGACAAACCAACATTAGATTTTTTTTTTCTCTAATCTGTGGCTACCATATACAAGATTTTAAATTCCACCAATTTTAACAGAGTTAGCAACTCCCATGGAGTCTGCTTTGCTAGACTCAGGGAAGGTAAGTTTCTTTAGCCAGACTACCTAGCAAAAAACGCAAGAAAATTTTAATTTGGCGCGCTGAGTGAAACGTACCACCTTAGCCCCGTTCAGATAGCCACAGCTGGCAAAATTAACAGTAAAAAATGCCAATAATGATCACATGCAGCGTTCTGTTATACCCCTGGCCTGCTGGGAATAATGCTGACCAGGGAGCCCTGCCTCAGCAGTGCTCCCTCTAGGGCGGTTCAGTTGGTTGGATTGTAAGCCATATTTTTATGCTAATTAATCCATCACTATGGCTTTCTCGCATTCATTTTTAGCATGTGAAAACTCAGTTAGCATTTCGCAAATGAAATGTAGTTGCGAAATTCTGTGAAATATGATATTTTATTTCAATTAATTTAGTTTATTTGGAATTTAATTTTTAATATAAAGGGTTATTTTATGTTTAATTTCATTTTTCATTTCGTTTTGTAAGTCTTTGGTCATTTAAAGCTATCGTTATATACTTTATTACTGAACTAACTGTCACTTTTAACTGTTGTAAAACTTCCTTACCTCTGACGAAATGGTGAAAGATGAACCTAAATTAACAGTGACCTTATCACAACCAGCTGATCGGTCTGCCTACAGTACCCCGACAAGAACTCCTTCTGCACCTGTCACTGTACCCACTGCACCTTCTACCAGTAAAACTACAAAGAGCAGTACCAGCGCTAGTGCTGTAGTTAGGTTGGAGATGGATTTAAACATCCTACTTAAGTTCATCAAGCCCTATGATGGAGATAGGGAAAAACTCAACTCATTCCTGGTAAACTGTAAAAATGCATATGAGCTGGCGAATGAATCACAAAAGCCGATTTTATTTAAATACATACTATGTCAGCTCCAAGGCAAAGCGGAAGTTGCTTGCTCCATAAAAAATTTCAATTCGTGGGATCAATTAAAAGATTTCCTAAAAACGCAATTTAGCGAAAGAAAGCATTATTTTCACTTGCTTACTGGCCTACAAGAGAGCAAGCAAAGCCCGCAGGAAAACGTGAGCCAATTTTCCCTCATGGTTGAAACATATTTAACACAGCTCTTAACAGAAATTTCTCTTAATGACACCAAAGTAAAGGAGGTCGCAGGCCGTATTGCCGCGATGGAAGACCTCGCCCTACACCATTTCCTTATGGGGTTACAACCCCGAGTTTCTAACATAGTAAGGTGTAGGTCGCCCAGAAATCTCAATGAAGCAATAAACCTAGCCATTTCCGAAAAAAAAAAATCCAATAAAAAAGAAACCAACCACCTGATAATAAACCTAGACACAAAATCAAAACCAATTTAGAACAAACCAATTCAGACCGTTCCAAAGGTAATATGAACCAATATGAACCCTAATATAAACCAATCACAGTCAACTACAAATCCTACTCAAGGGCCATCATCGCCCAATGCGTTATGCCGTTATTGCAAGACCCCTGGACATGATATATCAGTGTAAGAAGAGGGAGTTTAATAATAACCGCTTTCGAGCTCCTCAAAACCCGGGAGCAAGCCAGGGTCCTTATAGAGCTACCCCCTGTGTGAACTTTTTTTCTGACTAACCCAAAGAAGATATGGGACAAGACGAAGTAGACTATTCATCTGAAGACCCTGACGTAGGCGCTTTAAACGAATAAGGGTCACGTCACAGTGTCGACCGAGACAAAATTTAAAAGCCTTCATCATCCCCAAAAATAAAATCAAAGGACCACCGCAAGGGTAACCAGCCCCAAATAAGTGTCCTAGCTTCTATACCCAGGGACCACAACAAGGGTAATCAGCTCCAAATTAGTGTCTTACCTTCTATTCCAAGGGACCACAACAAGGGTAACCAGCCCCAAACAAGTTTCCCGCTTCTCATACCCAAAGACCAAAAGAAAAACAACCAAGCTGCCACGATTCCGACGACACAAAAACAAGATGTCTTCGAAATGAATATAGACCCAACCAAACGTTTATTGCCTCACGTTCTTCTTAACACCCAGATATCCGACATACCACTTACCTTGTTGATGTTGCATATGGGCTAAGTAATTTAACCACCATTGCCAATCTATATTTCCTCTATCTGTGGAACTCAATATAAAAACTCTTAGTAGTCTGTGATAAAAACTGTGTACTCTGTGGTCATATAATAATAATAAGAAAGTATTGTAAAATACGTAAAAGTAATATCTCTAAAATAAAACAACAATTGCATTAGATAAAAAGGCATTTATTAATCAACCAGTAGTTGTACGTATCATAAAACAAATAAAGTGTAAAATGGTAGCATAGTTCAGTGGTTCGTGAACGTAAAACAACAACAACAAAAATGGCCTCAATTAATAACGTACAACACATTGAGCGTTTATTCGACGAAAAAACATTCCCCATATGGAAGTTCCAAATTAATATATTATTCAAGAGTAAAGGCTTGCTTAATATTGTGCAAAATGGCATTCCGGCAGAACAAAAAACGATTCGAAATTACAACAAGAAGACGCGCAGGCACAGCGAATTATTACGTGTACTATTGACAAAAAACTCCTGTCAACGTTGTTATCGTGCCCTGATGCCAAATCCATGTACAGTAAGCTGTCGGCTATCTTCGAGAGACAGACAGATCAAAAAAGATGTCAACTACTACAGCAATAATTTCAGTACAAGTTTAATGAAAGCAAAGATATGACATACAACATAAGCATGTTAGAAAACCTTGCACATCAGCTCAACAGCTTAGATGAAAAAATCAATGAGCAAATGCTTATGTCAAAAATACTCTCGATGTTGCCAGACAATTATAGAAACTTCTTAACGGCTTGGGAATCAACATCCACTTCCGAACAAACCATAACAAACTTAACAGCTCGACTACTCGTTGAAAGCCAAAGAAATTATACAAGAGACTGAAAATACAGTGGCATATAAAGCATCTACATACAAGAAATTCAATAACAAGAAATATTGCTCCATTTGTAAGAAAAATAACCATAATGAAAATAATTGCTATTTTAAAAGAAAACAACAGTGTCCAATATGCAAGAAATTTAATCACAAAGAAAAAGACTGCTTCTGGAATAAAAATAAAGATAAAAAAGAAGGCAAGGCAGTATCTTTTTTCACAGAAACAGAAAAGTTTATTGTCGACTCGGGTTGCTCATCACATATGACCCACAACACCAATATTCTAAAACAACAGAAGAACTGTTCCATCGGTATTCAAACTGCAAAAAAGGATCATACTCTTGACTCAAATATAATGGGCTCAATCCAAACTGAAAATCTGAAATTTGAAAATGTACTATATGTGCCAAACCTAAAGAAAAACCTCCTGTTTGTGAACGCTATTACTGAAAAAGATGGAGAAGTTATTTTCACCAAAAAAGAAGTCATAACAAAGAAAGATGATGACATAATCCTCTGAGGAACAAAAACTGAAACCTGATAATATGTACTAACCTGTAGCAAGAATGCCTAGCATTAGAATGTTAATATCAAAAGCAGTAAATGAAGACTTACCAATTAGACAACTGGACATTCCAACTGCATTCCTGAATGGAAAGGTTAAAACCTACCACTCCTATCACTCTCTAGTGTTGATGAATGGTTTTCTTCATCCATGTGCAATCAGACTCCAGATCAAAGGAAATGAGTTCAGTTGGCTTTTCTAGTTCAGCTAAAAAATATGTTTTATTGAGGGCCGACAGGGGGCATTATAAGGGGAGATAATAGTTCTTAGATTCTGTAGAATGGTAGATCCAAAGAAGTGCACTTGACCTCTACTACTTCTTTCCAGTATATGTGTCCGATGATTTCTTCTTGGGCCATATCTAGTTTCCATATGCGTATGGAGATGGGGATAGGATCGGCTTTCTGGGTCAAAAGCCTGTGGCACATTGGAGGAGAGAGGTATGATGTGGAGATCCATGTACTATTGAGAATGTTCTGAGATTTCTGGCTTTTTCTTCCAACTCTTCTTCGGAAGAGTGTTCCCCTCAACATGGTTCTAGCATCACTAGAAAGGGTTGAGCATAAGTGGGGAGGCTTGCTGAAGTGTGACTCTGAGTTTTCATACTGGTAGAGATTTGTGGAGAGGTAAATAGTTTCTGAAGGTTGTGAGTTGAAAGTGTATCAATCTTTCAGGACGTTTTTCTTTCAGTATTAGGTACAATGAATCAATCTCTCCAGGAGAATGGAAGTGCTTAGAATCTTCCTAATGACTTGTTCTCACTGCACAAATGCATATCATGCACTCTCTTTCCCTTCCACTACAATCTATCAGTTTGCTTCTTGATGGAATGACTATTTAGATTTATCTACTTACTGATGCAATTTCAGCTATGTATCTCTTTCGTTCATCACTCTTGTTGTTTACACATCGCTTGTAATAAGGTCAGGTATATTAAAATCTACTCCAATCGCTGAGATGCCTGCCAAGAGTGGTGATTATGGCAAACCCTCCACTCTATGCATTCAATGTGGTGTTTATAAGTGAGGCCTATGTTCACCAATGGGCGTCTTCAAGATGATGATCATGAAGTCAGGTCAGTTGAGATGTTTCCTGTCAGAAAACAAAAACTCTTTACAAAGAAGTTTTTGTCCTACCTTTGAGTTTGTATAGATGCAGTAGGGCCTCGATGATCTGAATGCCTGAAATTTATACCCCGTGTGGATGTATGCAGTATACAGATTATAGTATGCAGATTGCAGACATTTTAGGAAAAAACAACAAAATTCATGGAAACTATGTTTTAATCATTAGGATATGTTACAATATACTTAATTAAGGGATGATGCTATTACATGTGTGTTGTATTGTTATATGATTTTGAAGAACTCTAATATATAGTACAGTGATGGCTAATAATATCTCAATGGGTCAGTCCTTTGTAGCATGATGGAGGAGCAGATTGGTCTGGCACAGTTAAATTGAGAGATTGAGACACTTTTTCTACTTGTAAACAAATCCAATTATAGACTGACAGAAGTGTCTGAATGGTATTGTTTTTAAAAGAATTTTACCATCTGAATGTATAGTTGGTAATCAAAATTCACCAATTTCTAGGAATTTAACCACATGGGATCCTGATAATGTTGTTGACGTGGTTTTTGAATTGATTGGTTGATCCTGCTGCTTCGCATCCAGCAGCAGTTGGGGGGTTGAACTGACGTGAAACACCGTGACTCCCCTGGTTATATTGATGTATTCACTATTATTTACAATTGAACAATGCTCGCCCGAGCCCGATTACAATTTTTTTTGTTGAGACCATTTTAAAATGTCTATCCACAGAATTTCCCCTATTAGAACAAAGTCTTTGAGTCTATCCATATTTTTATTAACCTCCAAGCCACACACGTGAAAAACGACGTTGACAGTGACAGATCAAATATGTGAATTTTCCATGAATATTCTACCCCACGCCAGGAAATAATGAAAGGTCTCCTCTAAATCTTGAATGACTTAACATAGGTACAACCTTAATAACAATTCTACATTATAAATGTCTATGTCTAAACACATTATGATAACAATAGGCTTAACATTAATAGTTGGCAACAAACTATAGTCTTAACAGATACAAAATTGATAACATACTATTGTCTTAACAGATAAGTACAAAATTGATAACATACTATAGTCTATACTATAGTCTTAACAGATACAAAACTGACAACATACTATAGTCTTAAAATTAATCCTTACTGATCTAGATTAGGTAATTTACATAATGTGCCCTAAACCTAGACAAGACGTGCTTTATGACATTCAACCTTGCTAACAGACAACAAGATCCCTTGGTTGTGGACGTGGGTGGCTCTGCCTGAAACAAGTGGCACAGGTAAAGCTACTAGGGTTCCATGTTGACAATGCCTTGAAATGGGATATACATATTGACAGGATTTGCGCACGGTTGGGTCAGGCATGTTTTGCTTTAAGTCGTTTATCAAAAACAGCACCCAGGCACGCCGTACGAAGCTGTTATTTCGCTACGGTACACTGTACTTATGTATGGTACTGAGCTGTGGGGGGACGCAGCGGAGTGCGAGCGAGTCTTAATACTGCAATCCGGGCTATTGTTCAAGTACCGTGGGACGTTTCCGCTAGGCCGTACTTTAAAGAACTCTGTGTATTGACAGTGCCATCAATACTCATATACCAGGTAAGTGTCTTCGTTCGCACAAACCAAAACAAGTTTCGCTTGTTGGGGGCGAACCATCGCTACCAAACTCGAAATAAATACATGTTACGCACACCTGCCCACAGACTTACTAAGTCGGAAAAGTCTGTATATGTAAAGGGCGCCTCAATATATAACCATATACCGCAGGACATTAAAAATGCGGCTTCCGATAGCGTTTTCAAATCTAAGTTATATAAGTTGTTGGTCGACAAAGCATACTACTCGCTGAACGAGTACTTAAATGATAAGAATGTATAGGTAATTGATTCAGTTAACAGGACTTAGTTCATTAGTTAATAAGAGTTAATATGGCCTACTAAGTTAGGTACCTACTTGTACAATATTACTGCTGTATGACTTGTAAATGTTATTTTACCAATAAACTATCTGTATCTGTATCTGTAATTTAACAATCTTATAAGTTCACCCAGTTGTGTCTTTAGCTTTACTGACCTAACAACATTATCTGAACCTTTATGTAAAGCTATGGCCCGACCTCTTCTCCATGAGAGTGGCGGTGAGTTTTCATCTATGATGAGTACCAAATCATCTATTTGAATATTATTTACATGATTATACCATTTATTCCGAGCCTGCAAAGTGCTCAGGTATTCAAGGTGCCAACGTGACCATATGGTTTGATACATCTTTTGAATGAGTTGAAATCTAGACAATCGTGACATGTTTGTATCTTTCCAGTGACCTTCGGGTAAAGCTACTAATGGTTGACCAATAATAAAAGGACCAGGGGTGAGTAATTCCAAATCACATGGATCGTCCGACATTGGCACGAGAGGCGTGAATTGAGGATAGCCTCTATCTTTGAAAACACAGTTGACAATTCTTCGAAAGTTAATACGGTATCCCTTACCTCTCTCTTTAACAAGTTCTTGGCACTCTTGACTGCAGCCTCGAAAAGTCCCCCCATGTGGGGTGAAGCTGGAGGATTGAACTCCCATCTGATACTTTGCTTCTGGAACTCTTCCTTGTGAATGATCTCATTATCCAGCAGGGATTGATTGACCTCCTTGAGATAATTATAAGAACCAACAAAATTCGTACCTCGATCTGATCTGATCTGATGAGTGAGGGTAATTCCTTACGACTGACAAACCTGGTGAAGGCTGCGATGAAGGCTTCGTTCCTAAACAAACAAAGACAGATAGGTAAGCTTTGACTGATTTAGCGTTTCTTAATAAACTGCTCTTGATCAGGAAAGGTCCCGCAAAATCCGTTGCTACTCCGGAAAATCGGCATCCCTATATCGTTAATATTCCTACAGCCCGCACTAAGCGTTTCGCATCAAACTTTATAGTGCGAACAGCAAATGAGTGGAATACCTTGCCGTCGTCCTTGTTTCCAGATAGCTATAACCTGGGTGTCTCCAAGTCGGGGGTGAACAGGTATCTTCTAGGCAAGCATGCACCACCGTAGGCCGCGTCGTCACTTACCATCAGGTGAAACAGTGGTCAAATGCTATGCCTATAAATTGTAAAAAAAAAAATGGCCTCGCCGCTGTGGTCACAGCGGCGAGGCTATCAGCCGGCTGGTCCGCCATGAACGGTGGCTGAACTGATGAACTGAACCTGAAACATACTTAACAATTTCTTATGACCCGCGTCACCTGACGTCTGATGGACGTGATCCAATATTATCTTAGAATCGCGGTTAATGCCGCGTGACAATACGACTTGTGATAATACTCTATGAGTAAATTACCCCACCTATGATCCTTAGATATTAGATAAGGATGTCTAGCTCCATATAGATATGATTTCCTGAGTCGTCCTCCAAGTCTGATTAGACCTTCATTGTCTAGAAAAACACTAAGCTTTCGTAGTTTTCCCTTTTTTGAGTGAATCGATTTCATTTGAATAGGAATCCAATTGGATCTTCTTTATCCAGTGTTTAGTGCTGCCGTTTAATGGATAGTGTTGCCGTTACATGGTTCCTGTCTTTAGGTAATCTAATATTTTTACAGAACCTGAGTATGGAATGCTGTGACGTTGATGAGTTTTCTACTACTTTACTAGTACTAGTAATCAATCTTCCCAAGATTCAACCGGTGTTGTGGTATGAATGAGCTTCTTGAAACCTGGTAGAGTATCCGGTGTTGTGAATGATGACTGGCCATTCTGACTCTGCCTTTGACAACCAATGGGGCGACCATCATTTTCTGAACTGTAGATCTCCTTTGCTGACATTCCCCTTGAGGCTAAATCCGTTGGGTTGAGCTCTGATCTGCAATGTCTGAATTGAATATGACGTTTTGATCTTTGAATCTCTTGCACTCTATTGCATTCAAATGTTTAAAGCATGTGGGGCTTAGTATTAAGCCAGGACAGTACTATGGTACTGTCAGACCATCCGTTGAGACTATCCAGTTGAATTGAACCTTCGTAGGCTTCCGCCACGTGATTAAGTAATTTATACACCAAGCGTGCCGCGCTTAGTTCCAACTTGGGTATAGTCTGTGAATTCTTCTTTGGAGCTACCTTTGACTTAGCTATGACTAGTCTTACCATGACGTTTCCAGAAGCGTCAACTGATCTGAGATATACACAGGATGCATACCCAAGTTCCGATGCATCTCCCACAGAGCAAAAAAAAAAAACGCTTCCCCTCTACATAGAGGCGCCTTTTCGACACTTCTCATACAATTCAAGCGTGTCAGGTATTACAATGAAACCTCTATGGTTTACCTGCGCAGATGACATATATAGCAATTTTTTTTTTCCTCGTTGTAGGAATAATGGCGTCGCACGTCTTGTGCATTTGCCAGTGTCTGTCTTCTGCTGTGGTTTTCTATTTTCTTTAAGTCATCTATTTTCTTAGTCCTCGTGAGTCATCGTGTTGGGCTTGGGCAAGATCCAAGATGTAACTTCTTAACTTCTTGACAACTTCTCTGTATGTTCGGTACAGAAGTTTTTTTCTTTTTTTTTAATTTTTAATAAAACGGGAAACGTATTTTTATTTACAAAATATTTACAAGAAAACGGAATTTGGAAAAGAAAAGGAATATGATCAAAGGATATATAGCAATTGTCTTGTCATTAGTGCCACTGCTGTCAGCAAAACGTGCTGTGGGTTGAGTCGATATATTTTTATCGATAGTTTGATATGAGTTAAGTACGCGGTAAGGTACCTCTTACCTGATTGTATCATTAGGTACACTTTAGTACCTACCTATATCTTTTGTGCCTTTTGTGCGTATTTCTATGTGTAATAGTGTTATTTTATTCTATTATACTCTATTCTGGGTCGACAATGGCCAGCCGATAAACATACCGGTATAAATCTAAAATAAATAAATAAATATAAATAAATAAGTACCTATAGAGGTAGTTTATCGTCAGTTTATGGTTATAAAGAAGCAAATCCGAAAGGCGTCCAAAGTGAGGTTTTATGGGGGAGGCAGTGTTTAGCAGTGGTCGTCTGCCGGCTGATGATGTGTGATAGTATAATTATATCTATAAACTAAAGTTTGAAATAGAAGAAACATAACAAGTTATAAAACGAAAAAATATATTAAAACTCAAAATAAATAGGTAACACGTTTTGCTGATGATTCATTTGTTGCGTCATGTTTCTTTTTGATAGAATTCATCTGAAAATACAATTATCAGATGAATTTTTAGGAAAAATAATAATAATATTGAGTATCATTGAGGTGTTGTCTGTAAACACTTATTAAATAGAAGGAGGTCCTTAGTTTGGCAGTAAATAAAGGTAATTTTTCAGCTCACCATGCGATGTATATTTTAATTTACAGCTATTTACAAAATAAAAAGCAAGTGAATTTTTTCATGCAATATCGACTAAGACGTAGATTCTTACGTAGAATCAACGAGATCAGTTGTCCTTAGCAACCAAGAGCAATGGTTTTCTATGAGGCTACCATGGATGAAATAAAAAAAAGAAGGATTGAGTTTTGATTGACATCGAACTGAAGCCCAAAATGGCGGACATATTACATATGTGTGTCAGCTGAAAGTAGGGCGACCGGCTGCATATGATGTGAGCGTGTGCGTGTTCCGCTCGTACGTACGAAGCGTTCCGGCTTCCTAAGGGAGCTTCAGTTTCGGATCAGACGGGATTCCCTCCTTCTTTTTTTAATAGCTCCATGGGGCTACATGAAAACTTTTTCATGGGCGAGCACGCCACATCATTATAATGTCCTCATCAAATAATAAATGCGGATAAGAGAAATTATAGTCATCATCATCAGCCCGTAGATGTCCACAGCTGAACATAAGCCTCCCCCAGAAAGCCACTTTGAACGGCTGCTCGCCTCCTGCATCCACCGGCTCCCCGCGGTTTTCACCAGGTCATCGGTCCACCTAGTACCTCGTTAAAAATAGGATAGTTTCAATGTGGGAATAGCGTCAAAATATAAACGTATATGGTTAGACATTTTCATAAAACATTCAGCTTCAAAATGCTGAGAGCAAACCGTATCATGTTTTTGAGGAAACCAATTGCACTGTCCAGTTGCGAATATCTATTTATCTTTTATATTAGGATCTGTAGGAAAGAAACCTAATAAACATAAAAGATATTAAAAGTTTAATTAGTAGAAGTCAATTTAACCACAAAATAAATTGATAACATTTAAAACTTATTGTAACCAATTTCCGGATGGCATAATAGAAACTATCGATGTATCGATAATTATAAGGTTAACCAACGCATTACATCACTATCGGTACTTCTGCCATAGGGTAAGTTCGCCGGTTTTGCGACCACTTCCTATATCCGACCGTTTAATGTACATTTGATGAAAAAATACAAAAAATAAAAAGCTTGCGGTGAAATATATTATGCCTAAACAATTTTGTCCAAATAGGTTCAGTTTTGTAACAAATATTATACGAGAAATCCCCAATTCTATTTTAAAGCTTTGAAGCTTAAAAGCACATACATTTTAACTGCCAGTTTTCGACCACGTTTATCCACCATCTGGTATAAAAACTACAGATACCCAAAATCACTCGTGGTCGAAAACTAATCCAGCTGCAGAAAAATGCTATTCGACCGCAAAAGCAAACTATATCAAAAACATTATAAATACGTATTTATTTACATATAAAAGTACATAAATAGTCGATTACTTTGTAAGTTTAACTAATTAAACCAGACACGATTAAAAAAAAACGATTAATGCTGGTGGTCGCAAAATAGGCGTGACCAACTGATCGAACCATCATTGAATATTTCTCGCCCAGGGTCTAATGTGGGCTGCCTTTATTACAAAAAAAAGTAGCGTATTTAGTTTGTAAACATAACTATGTTTATAAACAACGTTAACCAATATTTTTTTTGTTATAGCTGAATTTTTCAGCCATATCCTTAAATAATTTTTGGCGGTCTCAGTAAGAAAAAAGGTCATGCTTTTTTTATATGAGTAAGTGCCTCAAAGCTGGAGAAATCATGAAAATACAAGACAGAGGATCTAAAGAAGCCTTTCTGATCATTGTTTCTATCATTTATTTACCACAGTCAGTCAGGCACCTACGTCTTTGAATTTATAGTGGTAGGAAACTAGCGAAAAAGTGGTCGTAAACATAATTTAGTGATCGAAAACTAGCAAAATAGTTACTATTAGCCTTTGGTTTAGATATTATAAAAAGGTGGGTTATTTAAAAAAATGATTGATAATCTGATAAAAATATAGAGTATAATATTTGAAACGTAGCTTATTATTATAGTAGTATATATTATTATTATTATTAGTAACATCAAGTCAAAAAATGATACTGGTACATTTTATCATGCAACCTAAACTGGACAACTCCACTAAGTGGTCGGAAACTAGCGAAATTACCTTATAATGTCAAACTGACACAGAGGAGTACCCCGTACCGAAGTTCGGCAGCAATAATATGAGTGATTTCGTCTCTATATATAGGCGAAGTGTCATTTGTTTCATAGCTCTCTGATCTCCAAACCCATGAAGTGAGTATGATACAGCTTCTGGCAGTGACACGCACCGTGGTATCCTTAACCTGGCTAGATGACTGAGATCTTGAACAAGTGATAGTGGTCAAGTGCAAGCCTATCCATTAATAAAAAAAAGAAAAAGTGACTCCCAATGCACAAGTTGATGACTAATAGGCTCATCCCATCCGAGGCCATCTGCGAACAGTGATTAAAGAAATACCTTGAATCTGAATATGATAGGAGTGCAATAGCCACAAGGATCATACAGCCTAGCTATTGTGCTGAGTATATGCCTCTTTGTTACCGCTTGACCTGTGGGTATGTTGATTTCATATGAAAATGAATTTGAGACTGGGTTCCATTGAATACCTAGGCTGACATTCACAGACGAGTTCGAGTTCGAACTCAAGCTCCGTTATGTCAAAATTGGAGTCTAGACTCAAACTTCGGTCGAATTGGCATTCACAGTCGAGTTTAGCATAATGGAGTACGAGTATATGCTCAACTGAGAATGAGACGGGCTGAGTCACGAAATCGGTGACTCGAGCCGTGCTCAGACACCGCCATCTTTATTAATTTATTAAGAATGTTTTTAAAATTAATGCTGCTTAAAAGCAATTTTTAAGGCGATTTTTCTCTTTTGTCTTCCAGCTCAGTTTGTTAACAGCTTCGATTATTTTGTAGCCTTTTTCTTTAAGTCCTCTACAATTCTGTCTGGATTGCACGAGGAGTGCAATTTTTTTGCCATTACTCTAAACGGCCTCCTGCTTGTTTTCATAAGAATGCCAAAGGCAATTATTGGTGGTTAAAGCTTTTGTAAAAGCTCTGTCTGTATGCGTCGTCATTCGTACTGTTGATTTTAACAGTTTCTGCGTTCATCATTTTGATAGTGAACGTTTCAGCTGCCTGATATTTAATTAAGAAATAATAAAAAAATAATAAATAATAATAATAAATATGTGTGGACATTTCATGATATGTGTGGCGTGATGATCCATAGCCACGTGATGCTGACTGGGGGTGCGTCTGTTCCCTTGATGTATGTGATGACCCCGGTGCAGGTCGACGCAGCGCTGCCAGTGCTGATTATGCCCCGTGGAGGTGGTGACCGCCGGAGTGGCCTGCCCCATGTAGGTTCACTCACAGCTTGATGCAGTCGACACTGCTCATCCAGCCGGCCCATGAGGGTGAGCAAGTCATCCCTTGAATTCCCATACCTTTCTTCGAACTGTGTCCTGATTCGCACCGGTAACTTCTGTGAAATTATGAATAAGATTAGGTATGACCACTCTTTCACTGGTACCTTTAAACCTTCCAAGGCCTGAATTGATTCTCGCAGGGGATTATAGAAATCTGATCTAAGCGAAGCACCGGTAAATTGATGATCCGATCCAGATAGGTGTCCAAGAGTAACCTATGATTTTGATACCTACCTTTTAGAAGGTTGAGTGCCACCTCATAATTACCTTCATCCATTGGTAAATGTTTGATGACTGACAAGGCCCTTCAGTGATGCCCTGAGATAGTAGTGCTTCTCAGCATCTGACATGTTGCTCCTATCATGAACCAGTGATTGAAATAGGTCAAAGTAAGACACCCAGTCTATCATTTTTCCTGAGAATTTGTGTATTTCAATTAGGGGTAATTTTGCCTTTATCTGTGAGCATCTTGAAGGCTCGATGAATTCTTGACTTGTTGAACTCGCAGCCCGCTGCTCAATCTTAACCATAAGTTAGTTTATTTCAGAGAACTGTAAATTGAAATTAGTTAGGTCCTCCTCAGATATGCCCTCAGTGCCAATGACCGACTCGTACGCGCTTATGAACTCTAAATAATATTTTTCGAAGTGGCGTTTGGCAACACTTGCCGCGATTGTGGACTCCCTGTCTTGAATTGTGCTGGCGAAGTCTAGTAACATTCTACAGGATGTCATTTAATTCATTGGCATTAATTAAGCCAATGATAGTACATCATTTATAGATGATTATTAACGAGTAAAGAGTGTAAATGAAATAGTTTTTATTGAAAATTATGAAGATTGCCGCGGCGCCTAACGTAGTTGGCACGGATGATTTTGGTACATTTAAACGTTTTTATACCTTGTATGTACTAATTAAAAACAGTAATTCATTATTTTAATTAAATTTTGTATTGTAGCATTTGATAAAGTAAGTTATTCCATTTTTTGGAGTTATTATTGTTACCAAACCAACGTGTTAGAATTCAAAAATTTTGGTCCATACGTGACCGGTATCAGGAGTAGGTATCTAGTTTCAAAGGATGCTAATGAATTCAATTACACCCATTATACTTGCTCTTGAACTAGATAATAGGCTTTCCGGCCATTTTTTCCGTGAAAATAAAATCCGAAATAATTTTATTGAATGCACCTTTCGGTTATTAAAGCTCTCTGCCTGTGCGACGACGTAGTGCTTGGGGCAGGCCTGACGAGTAGATTAGGTCCCTTCCCCTGTGCTTGGGGCAAGTTTTAAGATATTAATTTTATATACTCTGTAAGTCTATCATTAGAATTTTGTCTGTCGTCTGTGAACCGTGCCTGCCTGCCATTGTTGGTGTCGAAGTCTAATTAAAGAAATAATTCAAAGATCTATCGTTGTTATTAATCCAACTGCATCGAGCCCAAATCCACGCCTACACAAAACCAAAAGATGGTGTCATCATGAGGACGAAAATGGCAGACGCACTGTACATTTATATATTTCACGCCAACTTGAAAGCTCTAAAATTGCTAAATTGCAAAGACGCCACGAAACCATGCGAAACATGGAGGGTTCGGAAACAGAAATGTATGCTGTTTCATAAAGCTAATGGCTTGGAAAAGTTTCCACAATAGAAACAGGTAGCCATTTTCCTGAATACTGTAGGCGGTGAAGGCATAGAAATTTACAACTCATTCAATGTAATAATAAAAGAGAACGAAACTCTTCAAACACTGTTGCTGAAATTTGATCAAATATTTGACGCGACGGTAGAGCGCTATAAAGTTTTTATAAGATTTCAATCAGAAAATGAATCACTTGATGAATACATCACGATTCAATACAATTTATCAGCCACATGCAGCTTTGGAAATCTAAAAGAATCGCTTGTAAAAGACATGTTTGTAATTGGCATAAAAAATCCAAATATTAACAATCACTCCTGCAACAAGAGAAGCTGATCACAGTTCAAAGTGCAGTACAATATGCCAAAAATGTAGAACTTTCACACGAAAGAATGTCAAGATTGGAAAAACATCAAACAGAATCGACCCAAGTAAAAACTATTAAAAATACCTAGGGAAATAATTTTCAAAATAAAACTGACACAAAACGTTCTCGAAGTTTCACTCGAAACAGAAACAATAATTTTATTTTGCAAGACAGTAAGCCAGTCAAATCAGTCAAGAAACTTTCAAGAAAAGAGAAATTCTTTTTCAGGCAGAAATAACAACAATTCATTTTCAGGAATTTTCAGGTCACACTAAAGTCGAATAATACATGCAAAAGATGTGGACAAATTTATCGTTACAAGTGCCCAGCTGAAGGAAAAATATGCAATTACTGCAACAAGAAGAATCATTTCGCTAATTTTTGCTTTTCTAAGCACTGCTTAGTAAAGCAAAAATAAGCAGTATAAAAGAAAGGCTATTTACATAGTATGTGTGTATTGTTAATTAACTTTTGTGATAAATGTCGTGCAGGCTTCTTAAGGTATATTACCTAATAATATACTCTCGAAATCGGAATCGGAAATGAAAAATGTTCCGATGGATGCAGGAGGCGTGCAGCCGCTCAATGTGGCTCTCTGTGGGGAAGGCCTATGTCCAGCAGTGGCCGTCTTCAGGCTGTTGATGATAATGATAAAATATTCGTATAACTTGTAGTGAGATACACACTTCACTGAATCGGTATCATCATGTACTTATTGTAAAATAAAAAGCACGCGTCATTTTCTTAGATTTTCATCCTAAAAGCGGTGAGGATAGGAGCTACTTTACGAGCAACTGTGATAAAAATGAGTTTTTTAAATTCTTTTTCTTTTTTGTCTTTTAATGTCCTATTATTTATTACTTTCTCCCTTGCAGTCAATAAAACGCCACCAACAAAAATAACTATAAATATATCCAATCCTGTATATAGGCCAGTCATTTCTAGATCTTTCCACTCCATTGTTCTGTGCAAACTGTCGTTTAAACCGTATAATCCTCTCCATTTAGTCTCAATACTTTTCATTTTAAAAAAGCAGCAGGTATATCTAGTTGCTTAAGTTTCCGATAATTTTGTACTGCCTGTGCCATCAAAATTCTTATTGTAGAACTAGCTACTGCCCGCGGCGTTGCCACGCGTGGACTACGTTACTTTTCAGGTTTCGGTTTGGGTAATGGGTTTATTTTTAAAAACTGATTTTCTATCAGCCACACTGAGTTTTCTGCTCGTATAATCACTTCCACGAAGTAAAAATGACATGTCTTAATCATGGATGAAATAATTAATTATAATATTTCCCAAAACAGCGTAGGTACGCTAATTATTATCCTTGATATTCCTGGACCAATTTTGATGAAATCTCCACTCATGGCTACTTAACTATAGAAAAATTTTCGATGATATTTCGATAAGTATCATCGAACTCATGATTAATTAAAACCTATATTATATTAAAATCTAGGCTTTCAAAACATTTTTACAATAGGGCAATGTCTGGGGGTCTAGCAAAGATACCAACCGCTAACGTTAACGCCAAACGCTAACTCCAAAATGTACTGTTATGACGTTTCGGAAATCGCTAACTTTTCCGTAGCGAATGTCATTTCGATACAATTTTGGAGTTAGCGTGAGGCGTTAGCGTTAGTGATTGTGATCTTTGCTAGACCCCCAGGGCATTTTACATAACATGTTTCGTACACAGATTAGAGAAAAAAATCTACTTCCATCATTCCAAACCGTATTATTATACTTCTGTATCATTCAAAGAGTATTTAATTTATACGTAACGTAAGAGTATCATTGGTTCACTGCATTAGCCTATGGTGGTAATTGTATGCATTGGCCCTCAGACCTGTGGGCCAAACATAAACGTCATGTAATGCCAAAAATAGGCGTAGCAAGGGTCAAGATTATACTCCCAAGGGTAAAGCTCAAACTATCACGGTTCATGAGATACAGCCTGGTGACAGACGGACAGACAGCCTGACAGACGTCGTCAGTCCGTTTTGGGTACGGAACCCTATTACTAAGGCTTCGCTGTCCGTCTGTCACCAGGCTGTATCTCATGAACCGTGATAGTTAGACAGCTGAAATCTTCACAGATGATAAATATATTTTTGATCCCGCTATTAAAAAAAATACAGAATAAATTAAGTATTTAACCCCTTAAATACTTTGTTCTGTATTTTAGTATTTTTTCTCTCTCATACATCAAACGTTTTTTTGTTAGTTTTTATAGATAATGATACGGAACCCTTCGTGCGCGAGCCCTACTCGCACTTGGCCGGTTTTTTCTCTTATCTGCGGGCACTTAAGTATAATTAACATGTTTGTATCTTGAATGCAATCGATTCGTACTACTTACATATTATTTGATGGTATATCTATTTTACTCCAAAAACCCCAAACAACCTTTCGCTACCTAATGTCTGTAGCCTAACTGCCTATTTACAGGGCCTAGCGTGCTCTCTCTACTGGGATTGGTAATTGAAAAACATCCATTTAAAGTACCATTAACTTATTTTATTTTTACACCCATATATGTAGGGCCGCGGGTGTAGAGACACGCGAGTGTAAGGTGGGGCGCGGCGCGACTGACGCCTCGGGCACATTTTGCTAATAATGCAATTTCAGCTATTTTGCCCCCGCCTGCATCGCATGTCCCTACATCAACCCCCTTCTTTTTTTAAAAAAATGATTACAAATTTTTTACAAAATAGTCCTTACAGTATAGCGTACCTATCCTAACACTTACACAGGTTACATCGTGACACTATTTAGCACTAGACTTAACCCACAGGGACACATCACTTCAAAATCTTCTCATACTGCGTTTGAAAACACAACCGGATGTGGATTTCGCGGAATTGCCGCTAGCTCCACGTTACTGGCTTTATTCATTTGTCGCTGGACCCAAGATTTCGCGCGTTTGTTGCATCTTCGATGCAACCAAAACAGTATAAGGATTGTCAGGATCACTAGGACTCCAATGGTCACGGATCCGATCAGCTTGACCTGATTCTCAAACTCTTGATTGCCTGTTGAGGCATTCTGGGCAATCACAATATGTTCTTGTTTGGATGCTGACTTGCCCATGGTGATTATCATCACACGTATAGCGACTGAATAAAACAAACCTAAGACAAAAATGGTATTAATAGCTGTGAAGTGATGTGCCTGTTTGCGTTTTCTTAACCTACTTAAATCTTATTAACTCTATGCTTAATCTAGGTACATTATTGGTTAAATCGAACCGGTGTCTTAATGACGCGGCCAGATCGCGACGTGCGCTGCAAGGTCGGCATATTCGCGATACTGTTACCGCCGTGCGGTTTCACCTTATTACTAAACGGATTAACACTAATGTCGGTACCACAACCCTGTCCCGGGTCTGTACCGGTTGATTCAGTGTTGAGTACGTACGCAGGTTTCAAGCGATCGATCGATATGAGAGACTGCCGATTCGGGAACTGCACTACAAATCCCTTGTCCAATCGCCGAACCACGCTGAAAGGTCCATCATAAGGCGGTTGGAGAGACTTCTTCACCAAATCATTCCTGACAAACACTTTTTCGCATCCCTTCAAGTCCGGGTGGACGAAAACAGCTCGGGAGTTCCTGTGTGAAAAAGGTCTTGGCCTCAAGCTACCTATTACCTGCTGCAAGTGCCTAACGTAGTCGTCACCGTTAGTAATTTGAGCATCGCTGACTTCGAAAAACTCACCTGGAATTCTCAGCGTCCGGCCAAATGTCAACTCAGCTGACGATACCCCCGTATCACTTCGCGGAACCGTGCGGAGCCCTAGCATGACTGTGTGCATCTCCTCGATCCATGACCTGCTATCACCTAGCCTAGCCATCAAAGCTGCTTTAAAGCTACGGTGCCACCTCTCTACGGCGCCGTTGCTTTGGGGGTGATACGGTGTAGTCCTAATTTTATTTACGCCTAGAAACCTCATTAAATATCCGAATAAGCTACTCTCGAAGTTCGATCCTTGGTCCAGTGTTGCCACCTGCTAATCGTAAAAATCTGGATTAAAATGTCTAGAAATCTGTATGAAATCTGTATGCTATAAATAGGCCAAAATCTGTATGAAATCTGTATATTAAAAATTTTAATTCCTATAGTTTATTGAAAAAAAATTGTGGAAATAAATAGCAGCTTGAATTAAAGTTATATTTATTTATTTTTATACATGTTTTTGCTTATTTTTCAAATTAATGTTGGTTCTACATTTTTTTTCAACACTGATTTATTATTTATTTATTAATTTATTTGATTAAAACTGCGTGATCCGCGACTTCTTAGCTAACATGATAGAAAAAGAATCCCTCAATTATTCCCAACTGAATCACAGAAAAAGAATTATATCAGTCTTTCCCTGGCATACTGACAATGACAATACCTAGCACAAACTAGCCGGCAACTTAAGTAGTGTTAAAATTATAATAGTACTTCAATATTCATGTGTCAAGCTGCTGTCATGTGTGTGGACGGCTTTATGCTATTTGCTATCTGTAGATCGTTACAGGTTTCCGGTAATGTTTATCTACAGTTGTCTATTCTCTTCCTTATGTCATTGTTGTTCCTTTGTGTGTATCTTAAATTAATAATTGATAAGAATCCATTTAATCTTGTAATTCAATAAAATAGATTTGACATATTTAGTAATTAAATATTCAGTTAAATCTGCAAGTACATCCATTTGTTTACTTCATCGCTTCGTTCCAACGGCCTGAATCCTAACAGGTTATTTTAGCCCAGTTGAAGAGGGCAAGCAAGGAGTATTTGCGGATCTGAATTTTAAAGTGGAAAATATTGTCGAGAAGCAACGTAATATTACGTATTGTCTTCGATTATTGCAAGTACTGCTCGTCGTTGATGGCGCCGCCTACTGCGCCGCCGACTGCAGGAGATTCCGCCGTGGCGGCCATGCCGGTCGGCGTGCCGCCGGCGCAAATGTCGAATGGATTCGGCAACGTACAATTGGAACGCCTTGAAGGTATGAGTAATTATGCAAGTTGGAAGTTTTGTACCAAAATGGCACTCACTTTAGAAGGGCTCTGGCCATACGTCGAGGGAACACTCACGGATGATTTACGCGACCAGCGTGCATTAGCGCGTATATGCCTGTCGGTAAAACCGCATTGTTACCAATACGTCATTAACGCTAAAACCAGCAAAGAAGCATGGACAAATCTCTCAAAGATTTTCGAAAATTCCGGCTTATATAGACGTGTTCTTCTGCTCCGTCAACTAAATCGCATAGAACTGCAGGGATATGCTTTAATAACAGATTATATCGAATCAGTCATGTTATTGACACAACAACTTGCAGATATTGGTAGAGTGGTTGAAGATGCAGAAATAGCGGAACTCCTTTTGAGTGGTTTACCCAATGAGTATGATGGTATAGTAGCCAGTCTAGAAACAGTTTGCATAACTGGCACTCTTACATCGGAGCTTGTCCGATCAAGACTTTTGCAAGAGGAAAACCGAAGAAAAGAGAAAAATAATGGTTCCCCATCTATTACTGCTTTTATTTCTCAAATAAAGCAGTGTACATATTGTTCAAAGAAAGGGCATGTGTAAAATAAGTGTTTTAAACTTAAAAGAGATAGGAAGAAAGAAGAATTTAAAAACACGAAGTCATTCATTGCTACAACAGCGTACATCGCTCAGAACCAGGAATGGGTAGTGGACTCAGGATGCTCGAACCATATGTGTAATAACAAAACTTATTTTTCTAACTATAAAGATTCTATAAGTGAAATCAAAATTGCAAACAATGATAGGATGGACAGCCTCGGGACAGGAGATGTATTATTAACTACTAACAAAATGGTAAGGAACATTCAAAATTGTCAATATGTCCCTAACTTATCAGTAAACTTGCTTAGTGTAAGCAAACTTTGTAAGAATGGTTATGTAGTTATTTTTAATGATAAGGGTTGTCAAATTTATGAAAAGTGTGTAATCTCTGGTACTCCAATTTGCATAGCGGAACATGATAATGGCATTTACAAGCTTTCTGGTAAGACCCATATTCCAAGTCAGCTGTCTATGTGTGGTGTGGTGGCGCACTCTTCAGCGCTCCTGCCTGAGCAGAAGGTACAGAGTGCAAACATGGCTGAGGTGCCGGCTGAGGTCTGGCACAGGAGGCTAGGCCACTTAAGTCTCCAAGGTATGCTAGGCTTAAGGAAAGGTGGTGGGTTACTGTTTCAGGATGACGAGTTGCAACTGAAAAACTGTGTTCCCTGCCTGGAAGGGAAAATGGCAGCGAAGCCGTTTCCTACTGAAAGCACCGGAAGAGCAACCAAGCCTCTGGAGATAATCCACTCGGATGTCTGTGGTGCTATGCCAGTCACAAGCTGGGGTGGTGCTAGATATCTTGTGACATACACGGACGACTATACTAGGAAGTCATATGGATATCTACTTCAAAGGAAAGACCAGGTAATGTCAACTTTCATTGATTTTAAAACTCATGTTGAGAAACAATTAGATTCTTCTATTAAGATTCTACGTTCAGGTCTCCAACTTCAGCCTTGTCTGGTTTAACTCCACATGAGAAATGGTCTGGAGTAAACCCTGATCTTAATCATCTTAGAGTATTTGGGTGTACAGCATACTCGCTTATTCCCGAGCAAAGCAGGAAGAAATTGGATGCTAAGAGCAAAAAGTTTATATTTGTGGGCTATAGTGAAACTTCGAAAGGCTATAGGCTTGCTGACCCCAATAATCCCAAGCAGGTGTTTATATCAAAGAACGTGGCTTTCATAGAAGATTTATTTTATCATGATGACAGTAATAATTCTAATAATTCTAATGATTCTAATAAAAATTATGTGTTTTATGAATTTAATGAGAATGAATTGAATATTAAGTCTAGTCATGACATAGAACATAGTTCTAAAATTGATTCTAGTATTATTAATATTGAACTGAATTCTAGCACAGATGATAGTCAGCTGAACTCTAGTCATACTTTAGAACCGAATTCTAGCTTACAACTGAATTCTAGTCTTAATTTAATACCAAATCAATGTATAGTATCTCCCGATACTGAGAAAGATATTTCGGTGATTTCAGAAGCTGATGAGGAGTACTACTGCACTGGCAGCGAGACTGAGGCAGGCTCACTGTGCTCGCCGATGCGAGATGCACCCCTTGAGCGGGTGACTTCTCCGCATCTAGTGACACCAGCAGGGGAAGCTGCTGCTCCCCCTGAGCCTACACCGCAGGTCTCTACTGGCCGTCCAGTTCGTACCACACGTTCTAAGCTGCCTCCAAGGTATGATGATTTTGAAATAGATCTTTCTCTCGTGGCGCAACGTGCGCTTCTTGGTGACCCTCAAACATATGAGGAGGCCATGTCCTGTGCTGACAGTCATGAATGGCTTGTTGCCATGAAAAGCGAATATGATTCGCTTATTGCCAATAATGTATGGAAAATCGTCGACAGGCCAACTAACAAAAATGTTGTAAAATGTAAGTGGGTCTTTAAACGTAAACATGATGCTTCAGGTGAGTTTAACAGATTTAAGGCTCGTTTGGTTGCCAGAGGTTTCACACAAGTTAAGGGCATAGATTATAGCGATACCTTCTCACCAGTTGTAAGACATTATACTATGAGAATATTGTTTAGTTTAGCAAATGAGTTAGATTTAAACATTGATCATGTAGATGTTACTACAGCGTTTTTAAATGGAGCACTCACTGAAACCATTTATATGGAGCAGCCTCCAGGTTTTTCAAATAATTATAATACAAAAGTTTGTCTGCTATTAAAAGGAATATATGGCCTAAAACAGGCAAGCAGAATTTGGAATGTAAAAGTTCATACATTATTATCTGAAAATGGCTATAAACAAAGTAAATGTGAGCCTTGTGTTTACTGTAAGAAATTAGGCAAAAATCTAATTATAGTGGCCCTATATGTGGATGATTTCTATATATTTTATAATACACCTAAAAATGAGCTTTTGAACGAAAGAGGTTTGATCTACCTGTCTGGACGCATATCTGCCGCCGCTGATGTCGATCTTGAAGTGAAACATCCCATCATACTTGACGGCAAAGAGCCAACTGTTCGTCTCCTCATTAAACATTTTCATGTCAAGTTTGCTCATGCAAATACCGAGACGGTCATAAATGAACTGCGTCAGCGATATTGGATCTTGGGAGTGAGAAACGCAGTAAGATCAATAATCCATAGCTGTTAGATGTGTAAGCTGTTACGTGCTCCCACAATGCAACCCCCCATGGGAGACCTGCCAGAAGCAAGACTTGCACACCACAGAAAACCGTTCACTGTCGTCGGGCTTGATTACTTTGGTCCCTTGCAAGTCGCAGTTGGTCGCAGACGAGAAAAGAGATGGGTGGCGCTATTCACCTGCATGGTCACGCGAGCAGTCCACTTGGAAGTTGTGCATAGTTTGTCTGCAGATTCTGCCATCATGTGCCTGCGTCGATTCATCGCCCGTCGTGGCACTCCAGATACCATATACTCAGACAACGGTACAGCTTTCGTGGGAGCAAATAGACAGCTACATTTCCCCGGATGCGGACTACCCAGAGGCACTCACGCCAAACCATTTTTTGCTCGGCGAGTCATCAAGAAGAACAACCATGGACACGATGGAAGTTAGCGACTTGGACTTGTGTGGCAGGAGCAGTTGGCGAAAAGCACTTCGCCTTGCCGACCATTTTTGGCGCCGCTGGGTTCGAGAATATTTGCCTACCTTGGCACCCCGTCGCGTCCTCGGTACACCTGTTTCGGTTAGCATTGGGGACCCAGTACTAATTGGCGACGGAGAGCTGTCAAGGGGAACTTGGCCCCGGGGCGTGGTTGAGGCCGTGTATCCGGGGCGAGATGGCATAGTGCGGGTAGTAGATGTGCGGACCCAAGCGGGAATATTACGTCGTCCCGTAAAAAAACTTGTTCCGCTTTAAAAGAGGGGAGTATGTGGCCTAATGCCACAATGCATCCTTGTTTTACTCTTTTTTATTTTTAAATGTTTTTGATATTCGTATTTGTACATAGAATTTGGATACTTACTTGTCAGATTATTACACTTTTACAACGGCTACGTGCAGATGGGTTTTATTTCTATTTTCCTAAAATATTTAGAAATTGCTGCGAATATCAGCGTAGTCGTGCTCACTCAATTTACGACAACTAAATCAGGAGGCGTTGGAGAATTTGTTTGGGATCATAAGGCAACATAGCCCAACAAATAAAAATCCTACGTGCCACCATTTTATATCCGCACTAAAATCGGCAATATTGACTCGACTCAGTACCCCTAAAAGTCAAACTATACCGCTACGCGCGGGCCCCCGCGCTGGTCAGTTTTGTTTGGGACCGCGCGGGCGTCCGCGTAACGCAGTTTCGGCCCTTATTCCTCTATGACGTACCTACTTCAACGTATTTGGGTATGTCACAGAGCAAAAAAAAAAAAAAACGCTTCCCTCTACATAGAGGCGCCTTTTCGACACTTCTCATACAATTCAAGCGTGTCAGGTATTACAATGAAACCTCTATGGTTTACCTGCGCAGATGATATATATAGCAATTGTCTTGTCATTAGTGCCACTGCTGTCAGCAAAACGTGCTGTGGGTTGAGTCGATATATTTTTATCGATAGTTTGATATGAGTTAAGTACGCGGTAAGGTACCTCTTACCTGATTGTATCATTAGGTACACTTTAGTACCTACCTATATCTTTTGTGCCTTTTGTGCGTATTTCTATGTGTAATAGTGTTATTTTATTCTATTATACTCTATTCCGGGTCGACAATGGCCAGCCGATAAACATACCGGTATAAATCTAAAATAAATAAAATTGAATGTATTGGTATTGGTAGGTACGTCATGTTCGCGTCACGGATATACAGTCCACCTCACCTATTTTATGGCAAATGTAATGTGTGTAAGTATAGAGGTAGTTTATCGTCAGTTTATGGTTATAAAGATTAAGTTTATAAGCAAATCCGATAGGCGTCCAAGTGAGGTTTTATGGGGGAGGCAATGTTTAGCAGTAGACGTCTGCCGGCTGATAATGTGTGATAGTATTATTATATCTATAAACTAAAGTTTGAAATAGAAGAAACATAACAAGTTATAAAACGAAATAATATATTAAAACTCCAAATACATAGGTAACACGTTTTGCTGATGATTCATCAGTATTGTTGCGTCACGTTTCTTTTTGATAGAATTCATCTGAAAATACAATTTTCAGATGAATTTTTAGGAAAAATAATAATAATATTGAGTATCATTGAGGTGTTGTAGGTAAACACTTATTTAATAGAAGGAGGTCCTTAGTTTGGCAGTAACTTTGAACGGCTGCTCGCCTCCTGCATCCACCGGCTCCCCGCGGTTTTCACCAGGTCATCGGTCCACCTAGTACCTCGTTAAAAATAGGATAGAGTTTCAATGTGGGAATAGCGTCAAAATATAAACGTATATGGTTAGACATTTTCATAAAACATTCAGCTTCAAAATGCTGAGAGCAAACCGTATCATGTTTTTGAGGAAACCAATTGCACTGTCCAGTTGCGAATATCTATTTATCTTTTATATTAGGATCTGTAGGAAACCTAATAAACATAAAAGATATTAAAAGTTTAATTAGTAGAAGTCAATCTAACCACAAAATAAATTGAAAACATTTAAAACTTATTGTAACAAATTTCCGGATGGCATAATAGAAACTATCGATGTGTCGATAATTATAGGTTAACCAACGCATTACATCACTATCGGTACTTCTGCCATAGGGTAAGTTCGCCGGTTTTGCGACCACTTCCTATATCCGACCGTTTAATGTACATTTGATGAAAAAATAAAAAAAATAAAAAGCTTGCGGTGAACACATCTTATGTCCAAATAGGTTCAGTTTTGTAACAAATATTATACGAGAAATCCCCAATTCTATTTTAAAGCTTTGAAACTTAAAAGCACATACTTTTTAACTGCCAGTTTTCGACCACGTTTATCCACCATCTGGTTTAAAAACTACAGATACCCAAAATCGCTCGTGGTCAAAAACTAATCCAGCTGCAGAAAAATGCTATTCGACCGCAAAAGCAAACTATATCAAAAACATTATAAATACGTATTTATTTACATATAAAAGTACATAAATAGTCGATTACTTTGTAAGTTTAACTAATTAGACCAGACACGATTTAAAAAAAACGATTAATGCTGGTGGTCGCAAAATAGGCGTGACCAACTGATCGAACCATCATTGAATATTTCTCGCCCAGGGTCTAATGTGGGCTGGCTTTATTACAAAAAAGGTAGCGTATTTAGCTTGTAAACATAACTATGTTTATAAACTACGTTAGCCAATTTTTTTTTGTTATAGCTGATATTTTAGCCATATCCTTAAATAATTTTTGGCGGTCTCAGTAAGAAAAAAGATCATGCTTTTTTATATGAGTAAGTGCCTCAAAGCTGGAGAAATCATGAAAATACAAGACAGAGGATCTAAAGAAGCCTTTCTGATCATTGTTTCTATCATTTATTTACCACAAGCAGTCAGGCACCTACGTCTTTCAATTTATAGTGGTAGGAAACTAGCGAAAAAGTGGTCGTAAACATAATTTAGTGATCGAAAACTAGCAAAATAGTTACTATTAGCCTTTGGTTTAGATATTTATAAAAGGGTCGGTTATTATAAAAAATGATTGATAATCTGATAAAAATATAGAGTATAATATTTGAAACGTAGCTTAGTAGCATCAAGTCAAAAAATGATACTGGTACATTTTATTATGCAACCTAAACTTGACAACTCCACTAAGTCGTCGGAAACTAGCGAAATTACCCTATAATATCAAACTGACACAGAAGAGTACCCCGTACCGAAGTTTGGCAGCAATAATATGATTAATTTCGTCTCTATCTATAGGCGAAGCATCATTTGTTTCATAGCTCTGTGGGGTATGTCCTAGACTCTAGCACTTATGTCTATGGGACATTTTACATAATATTGGCACACCATCTTGATAATGAAAAGTAACCAATTGTTAGCATCCGACCGGCAAGAGCCAAAAAAAAGAAAAAAAAGACACACGACAAGAAGAAAAGAATTGAGGGGTGATTATCAAAAAGTGCCTAAAAATTTCTTTGGCGCAGTTTTTTTTTACTTATTTTAAAAAATTAAATAACATACCTTGTAAAGGTCTCTAAGGCCTACATTTATGTGTTATTCGCCTCAAAATCTATCGAGCCGATTCGAAGTTTTAACGATTTTAAACTATATTTGGCCATAGAAATTAGTCATGTACCAAAGAAATTAGAAAACGTACCAAACAAATTAGGAAACATGCCAAAGAACTTAGATTTGTTAACAATGGAATAAGAAATTACATTAAATACATTATTTTTTAGGTAAAAAAATATAGTAGGTGTACCTATTAAATAAAACAACTTATAATTTTTGTTTATTTGACATTATTTTAATTATCACATGTAATATCAATCCAGTATCACTTCGAGACGTTTATTATGCTGTTTCTATCTGTAGTAAAATTCCCAAAATGATTTCTGTTGCGTTTTCGTATTAATTTTTGATTTTTACCTGTCATCTTACTAACAGACTAAATTTTCTTCGCAGCTTTTCTTTTATGGTAACTCTCTCTGTTTTCCTTTAAAATCCGCATCTTCTGGGGCGCTCCTAATTCTTTCTAATCTCTTGTGCTCAGCTAGTCTTTCTTTTCTTTTTTGTTTTCTGCCTGTCTTCTCTCGTGTAGTTATATATTGCATCGTAATCACTAACTTTGACATTATGTTATTTTGTGTATTTTGTTAGCTGACTTCTTTTTACGTTTGCCATAAGTAATTTTATATTTACCTTGTGCTCTGAAACAAGGGGAATTAATATAGTATAAAAACAGTTCTACCAATATTTTATAGTCAGCCTGTACTTCCAGGTTTTATTATTTCACCAGCAGGATAGGTAAAGAAAGGCATAGCATAGCAATACATATGCATAATATACTATCTGACTTTGAATTGGTATATTATCCCGAAAGGGGGTAAATCTACACCCCAAGTTAGACAATGTATCTCCGACTACTTTTCTAAATTAATAGTTTTTCAGTGAAGAAAAATGCCGTATATTGTTTACGATCGAAGATAGCCTTAGCGCAGCTGGGTGGTTGAACTTCGTCCTGGACCAAATGCATTATAAATGAATTTAATAACCTGTGTTTAGAAATGAATTTATAGTATTAGTAGTAGCCCATAGAGGTTTGAAACACGCAGTTTCAAGTAAGGCTGTTACAATTTTTTTTTTTCTTATATTTTGGACACTTTGTGTATTTAGCTAAGTATTGTAATTATTCATCAATGTTAATAGAATATTTTACGTGAAGTCAAGTCTTAGTCATAGTCATAGTCCAGTCTAAGTCAGGTAGTCATACTCCAGTCTCAGTCATGCTCCAGTAAAGTGGTGGCAACTTTACTAGAAGCTTCTATGGAATTTTGGAACCAACACCGAAAATCACGTTTCACCACATTATATTACTTGCCCACACTCATGCCACCAATTTTAAGCATTAACACTGGAAAAAGCACAAGTTTTGAGAAATAATACAATGCAATGACGTGAACTTTTCCGCGTTCCCGCCATAACTCCCAAGTGTCACAACTTGTGGGATATCATGGTCGCTGCCCCCCCCCCCCCCCCTTTTGGGAAAACATACCAATCCAAGGTCACCTTGTATATTATAATTATCACAGTTAAATTGATTAATTTAGTTATTGTATATAATGGCACAATAAATCTAGATGTCCAATAAAATTACATATTAAATGGCGCCATTATACAAATTAGTGTCAGTTTAAAACAACATAAGCTTAGTGTAATAGACATTTGAATGCATTTAACGTTTTCTTAATGGTATTTACTATGTTATTGATCTTATTTCTAATTTCTTTGTACTAACGCTAATTTCATTGGCGCAATATGCCAAAGAAATCCAAAGAAATTAGGGCCAAAGAAATTAGAAATCATCAATGATTATTTATTTTCACAAACAGCTGATGTACGATTATAACCTTTTATTGCCATGTGCGCACTGTTTGACTGAGGAAATGTGCACAAAAATATGCAAGCATCAGAAACAAATAATAGCAAGACCATAACCATCGAAGAAATTAGGCACTTACCGGGCGAAACTCCGTTATGGGTTGGAAAAAAAATATTTCTTCTCGCATTGTAACGAATGCGCACTTTTGCTCCTGGTGTTGAATAGCACGTGACTAAAGGGTGCAGGGAAGGTCGGCAATGTGTTCTCATGATCCTTTTAAGCAGAGTAGCTACACAGTTTCTGTGCGCCAAAGATATTAGTATTTATACCTCGGACAAAATTGTGTGTTATAATTTAAATACAAAACCTAATAATGAATAGAAAACTTTTTTTTCAAATACCGTATGTATTTGTCATCAATATGACATATACATTTTATTTTTATTCTTCTTTTATAAGCGAGTTTTTTCTGATAAACCAATACAGGTAAGTAATGGACGCGCCAAAGAACTTAGGATATTCATCTTCAAATAAATATTATCTCTTTCTTTTATATAATTACACAGACTATTACTAATTCATTAAAACACCTGTACGATAGATTTTCGAAAAAAAAATACGCAACTGTGGAAATCAAATGTTTTAATAGATTTTCAGGCTTAGCCGCTCCTCAATTGCGACGTTTGATAATCACCCTGAGAGAGTTGATTTGGTTAATGTTAATACTGCAAAAATAAGCTGAGTGCGTCATATGAAAATATACAAAAGGAAGGTTGTATAAAAACACATAGTTACAACAGGTAAGAGTTGCATTCATTATTACAGCCAGAAGTGGTACCTACACCTACGTTTTCCCGAAACGCCAGAAAGGTGCGTAAACAAAGTTATTACTTGTCTTATGTCTTATTACCTGCTTGTTATTACTCACATGTTCTGAAACTGAGCTGCATTTGGTATTTGCATCATAACCTGCCAGATTATTAGGTTAGAAACATTTCATATCGACCATCAATATCAATACATAATATCTGCTTACATTTTGTACCTGTACCTAACCTGACGTAGCCTGACCGGCACGGCTTTATGTACACATTGAGCTAGATCAAAAATCCAAACCTACCTAAACCCCAGCTATGATGTATTAATTAACTTAGTATCAAAACTTAAATGGATATGAACCATGTTAAGTTCACTTACCAATGGTGTGACACAGGCAAGTCTAGACAATAAATACTGACTTCCTAGGCTGGTAGCCACCAAATACTGTATCACACTTATTTGATGTAATGGTGACTATCCTACATGACTAGTTACATAAATCTGTCGCTATCGAACTTGCATTCATTTGTGAATAGGATCCTGTAGTAAATTACATTGCTACCTACTCATGTATACTTGCCATTAAAGAAAGCTTACCTAATTTACATGTTGCTTGAAGTATGTTGAAGCATAAAGTTATTGAGGTGTAATTTGATTTGATGATCCTACATACAATAGCAACCACCTAATTTTAAACTTTTATTAAATCAGATTATTTAAGCTATCATTGATATTTGTATATTACTGCGCTTAATTCTAATTGGTCGCTAATGTCTGAAACACAGTAAAACTGTCCCTAAAGATTTTATAATGATTGCTATAATCAATGAGTAATTCACACCTCCATAGTCCATACCTCATTGCTATATTCATACCTAAAATTAAAGAAAGGAAGTAATTACACCATTATGTAAGCAAGTCCCATCATCATACTATCTACAGATTCTAACATATCTGCTAATCTATTAATTTGTTTGGAATGATCAAGCATTGCATAGATGGGATCTAGATAATACTATAGTAATTACTACATTGGGTCAATGCGACTTCAGTGTACCTAATATTTATTGATTATTGCCAACTCATGGAAGTAAATTGCAATAACCCTTTTTATTATAATTTTATCACAACACGGTACTATTACACATTCCATGACCTTCCATCATTCCGCATAGGTAGGTAGATAGATAGATAGATAGATAAACTCTTTATTGAAACACCACATCACAAATGATTAAAAGCTAACAACAACAAAATTAACAAAAGTGTATCAATTGGCGGTCTTATCGCTCAGAGCGATCTCTTCCAGACAACCTTGTACGGAAAGGAATGACATAGCAATACATGGACGGTGGTATTCATACAAAAAAGAACGCTGTGTATAGTCATATATACATAAATAAATATATCTTAAATACATACATAATTACATAAAAATCCTACAAAGACATAAATACATAATAATATTCATAATAGATATACTACATTTAATTATAATAAATAAAATATACATAGATGATAATAAGATAAGATGAATTATCTGATAGCTACTTAGACGAAAGATAAAACTGTTTAACACGATTTTTGAAGACATTCAGCGATGGTGCTTGTTTAATATCAGTAGGTAAGACATTCCATAGACGAACAGCTTCTACTGTAAATGAACAATCATAAAATTTGGTTGTGTGTACTGGCATATTTAGCATCAGGTTCTCAGATGATCTTAAAGAACGTGAGTGGCAGGTACGAAGGAAATTAAATCGTTCCTGAAGGTAGCGCAGGGAAGAAGGATTGAACAGAACACTGTAGAGAAGAGACAGTATATGAGCATTCCGGCGACGGTGAATTGGGAGCCACTTGAGCTTAGCACGAAAGTCAGAAACATGGTCATATTTGCGCAAACCAAATATGAACCTAATGCATACGTTTTGGAGACGCTCAAGCTTGCTTAGCTGGTCCTCCCTAAGGTCAAGACAGCAGGCGTCAGCATAATCAAGAATCGGAAGTAGGAGAGATTGTGCGAGCGCAATCTTAGTGGTGGTAGGAAGAAAGTTTCGTAGCCTGCGCAACGACGCAGTGGAAGCAAATATCTTGCGGCTAGTGACGGCAAGCTGGGGGTCCCAGGTTAAAGACCGATCTATGATTACACCGAGATTTCTAACAGTATCGCTGAAAGGTATCGTGACACCGTCAAAAACCACTTTTGGAATTAAATTCCAATCGATTTTGGAAATATTCCGGGAGCTTCCCACAATGATGACCTGTGTTTTGAGAGGATTTACTTTTAGACCGTATGCTTTGCTCCATTCTGCGATTTGAAACAGATCATGGTTAGTGGCTTCAATAGCTTCAGCCAATTGGTTGAGAGGAGCATGGCGATATAGCTGTAGATCATCTGCATAGAGGTGGTAGGAAGAAGTAAGGTTTTGTGAAATAGAATTTATAAATATGGCAAAAAGAAGAGGAGATAAGACGCCACCCTGAGGTACACCAACTGACGTATTACACCATGAAGAAAAAGACTCCTCAAGGCGAACCCGCTGTCGGCGTCCGAACAGGTAAGTATGAAACCAGTCAATTACCGTTGGAGATATGTTAGGAGAGCGAAGTATAGCAAGAAGGATGTCAAAGTCGACAGTGTTAAAGGCGTTACTAAAGTCAAGGAGTGTCAGCACAGTTACTTGACTGTCTTCCATCCCGTGACGTATATCGTCAGTGATTTTGACTAGAGCAGTAACCGTGCTGTGCCCCGGACGAAAACCGGACTGAAAGGGATTAAGGAGGTCATACCTTGTCAGGAATGAATTTATCTGGTTATGAACCAGCCGTTCCAGGACCTTGGAAAGGAAAGGAAGGATAGATATTGGACGGTATTCAGAAAAGGATTTAGGGTTTGTCTTTTTAGGTAAGGGGATAATTTGTGCTTCCTTCCATATAGAAGGAAACACAGCGCTGGAAATGGAGAAATTGAGAATGTAACAAAGGATAGGAAGTATGTAATCCATTATAGGGATCAGCATATTACGACTAATGCCGTCAAGTCCAACAGCGTTAGAAGTGATAGATAATATGCTATTCTTGACATCACAAGCGGTAAACTGACGAAAAACGAAAGGAGAACAGTCAGGAGTTGTAATATTAGAAAGATAATTTAAAGTACGAGTTTTAGCAGAGTCGTCAATATTGGACGATGCCGAAAAATGTTGATTTAAGGAATTGATATCTAAGTTATTTTGAACGGTTTCTAGACGAGATTTACCAACTCCAAGAGACCTGAGAAATTTCCAAACCTTTGCTGGATCCTCGTTTTGTACAGACTCATGAATATGGCGTCGCTGAGCGTCCCTACACACCACATTGCAGTGATTTCGAATCTTAGTATAACGCAACTTATTTGCGTCATTTGGACGAACCTTGTATTTAGTCTTGGCAGCAGCCTTTCTGTTTTTTAGGGCCTTTATTTCGTCGGTGAGCCAAGGTGCAGGCACATGTTTGATTTTAATAGCCCTAAGAGGCGCATGGACATTATAAAGTTGGGTGATAAGTGTGTTAAAAATTGCCACTTGATCATCAATACAATCAGCACTCATGACCGGTGACCAATCTATGTTTTTGACGTCGTTTACGAATGCGTCTTTATCCATACCACTAAAATTACGCTGCAGAATAATTGTGGGTTTTGATTTAGGAGGACGAATCTTATAAGACAAGAAAATCAAATCGTGATAAGAAAAGGCGTCAGCTGAACACTGACCATGCTTGGCCACATGATCTACCGAAGACACCATTACAATGTCAAGAAGAGAGGGAGACGAGTTTGGGAAATGGTGAGTGGCACTAAGAGGGAGAATGTGCATATTAGTTGACTTCACGACTGATTCTAATAAAGAAGAGCGATGATCGTTTTTCAACAAACAGGTATTGAAATCGCCCATCACAATGGTATGGTTATATGAGGGAGTGAGATCCTCTAAGATTTTTTCAAAAGAAGAAAAATAGGTATTGCGTAAGAAATGGCTATAATAAACTCCGAGAAGTATTTTAGAGTGAGAGAGTAGAATTTCAATGAAGAGGTGTTCGCCGGCATTCGCTGGAGGTGGCTGTGCGGATGTACTAATTACAGAGAAGGGAATGTGTGCACGAAGATAAATAGCAACACCCCCACCACCACTACCTGTCCGATCATTACGAATGAGATTAAAGCCGGGTAAGTTATAGGAGACAGATGGAAGACTTGGCTTAAGCCAGGATTCGGAGATTAAAATAGCATGTATGTTTTTGTTTCCAAAAGACGCCAGCATATCGGAAAAATGAGCCGGAATACTCTGCGCATTAATATGAATTAGGTTTAAGTTCATAGGTACACTACAAAATTCGGATTCCAAAGTTTCAGAGAGGGATGGAATACTGAGAAAGCTATCATCGCTGCTGAAATAATCAGTTAGAGAAGATGCAGATAAGTAATTATCGCTGCTGTTATCATCATTAAATAGACTCAACATAATATTATAGGTAAGTTAATAAATATAATAATATATAAAATTTATATAAATAGATAAATAATTAAATTTAACTATGTTATACAATAATATAATAATAATCCAAACTAATAATAAAAACAAAATATTATATACTAAGTCATTCGCTTCACCTGCCGGTTTCTGATGAGAAGATAATATTATTTATAACTGTGAGAGCAAGAACACATAATACCTACTAAACCTACTAATCTGCCATAACAAAATTCATATTTGTAAATTTAAATTAATACTTGGAATTCACAAGTACCACAAACACCAGTACTTACGACTTCCATGGATTAAACTATAATACAGACTATTACAAAACAATGAATAACTACAATTATTGAACAAAATTGTAATTATACATCATTTACTGAAAACGAAACGGTAAAACGGAATGTTAGCATCTAGAACTTTATAATCTGTGGACAGCGTAGAAAACAAAATCCATGATAAAATAAATCTATATAAATAAAAAAAAAAGATATAGTAATCTGTAATCTAGGTAGTCTGTGAACGAGATGTTGACATTAATTAAAGAAGGAATAAGTCAAGTAAGATTAAAAAATTAAAACAGGCAAACATCAAAAAAAAAAACTTCACTTGACATGAAAAATAAATATATAAATAGGCTGTATGATTAAAGGTTAATTAGCACATATATAGTAACCTCTTTCTTGATTTGTGTCACTTTGTGTTATCAGTTATACTTAATACTCAACACTTACAATCTCGCTTGTTTATCAAAGTTATCAATAATAAATTACTTAAATATAACAAAAAATCAACAATTTTTCCTTAAAAAACTAAAAATTAAAAGAAAAAAAAGTAAATAAGTAATGTTAAAGTTAGCAAAATTGAAAGCATTTAGAAAATACTTATAGGTACACTCATAATAAAGTGTTTCCTATCATAATGTATTATCTGGTTATGCATGGTGTCTTTATACAGAATGTCTTTACATACATGCAAGATGTTTTATTATAACAAATGCTTTCACACATACACACAGGGTGTTGTTACATAAATGACTCTTGTGCACAGGGTGCCCTATATACAGGATTTCATGCAGGATGTTTTATTATAACAAATGTTTTCACACACACACACAGGGTGTTGTTACATAAATGACTCTTATGCACAGGATGCTCTATATACAGGTTGTCTTCTATGATGTTTTATATAGGCTACTATTATATATAGATTGTTTTATATACAAGGTATCTCCTTATACAGGATGTCTTATGCAGGATTTTCTACTGTACAGGCTGTTTTATATTAACGCTTTCATAGTAAAGTGATTGCATGAACCTACCAACCAGCTTATTTTTAAACTTGTGTGATTACTGACTTGTGTTGATTCTATGTATACTCAACTAATGCAATTGTTTGTTTCCCCCCGTTTATCTCCCCTTACCTCCTTTAAATAATAATTCCACAAAACAGTTCTTAACAACAATAACATATTTCGGTCTGATATGGGTGATACAAGCAGCGGGGAAACCCCTTCAATCCGCAGTATAAGACACTCTAAAATACGTAAAAGATCAAGATCACCTACGGAGAGAAGGAGAAGTCTGTCTGCTCATTCCTTGTCATCCACTGAAAAACATGGAAGACGAAGCAGAAGTAAAAAACGAAAGCGAGATGGGACTCAACGTTATCATAAGCACACTTCAAAAGATGTTAAGAAGTCGGCGAAACGTACTCGTAATAAGAATAGATCACGGCGTTTTCGGTACCGGAGTACAACATCATCATCGTCGTCGTCGTCGTCGTCGTCGTCGTCGTCGTCGTCGTCGTCGTCGTCGTCATTATCATTAAGCTCGAATAACCATCATAAGCGATCCCGTCAGCAAACGAAGGCTAAACAACAGAAAGAACGTAGACGCACCGAATCCCACAGACGCCGTACACGTTCATGTTTGTCGTCTGACGAAGAGCAGAACAAGGATAACGAAATTCTTAAGAAGTTTCTTGCCATGTTGGGTGAAAAATGTAGTAATAACTCTTATCTTGGGGCCCAACATGTAATAGCTCCATTTGACCCCAAGTCTAAGACCCAGACAGCTGCAGACTGGCTGCGTAAAGTAAATGAAACTGCTTTAATTTACAACTGGAACGAAAAACAAGTGATTTTTCATGCCATACCGAAGCTCACTGGGCTAGCCAAACGATGGTATGAAGGACTCAGCTCAGTTGACTTGACTTGGAAGGAATGGCAAGCACGAATACTAAACACATTCCCGGATGATCGTAACTATGGAGATAAACTTACGGAAATGCTTGAACGAAGAAGTAGATATGAAGAAAGTCTAGAAGAATATTATTATGACAAAGCCTCATTAGTCAACGTATGTAATAACTGGAAAAAATGCAGTTGATTGTATAATACATGGCATCTAACGACAACAACATAAGACTTAATGCCCAAGGGTCTAATTACCAAGAACCGATCGAACTACTTAAGTTTTTGAGAAGTATATCAAACAGAACATCTAGGCAAGATAAAAAGTCACAGCTTCAACGCAGATCGGGCTCCACAATAGGAGGAGCGAATAAGTACGAGGACGTAAAATACAAAAGAACATTGAAGTGTTTCAACTGTTCCGAACTAGGCCACACAGCTGTAAAATGCAATAAACCCGTAAAGAAATGCAACAAATGTTTCCGGGTAGGCCACGAAGCGTCATATTGCAATAAAACTACAGAGCGAACAGATAAAACATCCCCGACCTCACAAAAAATATTAAAAATAACCGAATTGGATACTAACAAAGCTGACAAATACGTTAAAGCCATAACTATTAACGATATGCCTCATTCAGCGTATATTGATTTCGGGAGTGAGTGCTCATTTATCAAAGCCAGTGTGGTCAAAAGTATGGATCTCGCAATTAGTAAAGATGACCTACCAGCACTGAAAGGATTTGGATGTAAAACTAACACTATTCCATTAGGCAGCTGTGAGGCAAGCGTCCAGGTAGATGGCGTCTCGGCAGACATCAAGATGTACGTTGTGGGCGACGAAATGCTTAAAACAGATCTCTTAATTGGTCAATCTCTGACAGAACTACCATCCGTAAGAGTCTATAAAACCAATACTGATTTGTATACCGATGAAACGACATTGGATAAAGTGAAACTATACAATGATGTAGATGTTAATGTTACTGGCACACAGATGATATCGGTACACACGGATAATACCATGTCAGGGCAGATATATGTACCATCTTGTACATGTTTAAAAGAAAATCGCCAGTACATAATACTACAAGGAATTTATTCGTTCAAGGAAGGGCATGGTCATATAATGGTCGTTAATATTTCTGGCCACTGTATAAAACTGGATGGAAATAAATTGTTAAGTAGAGGACATATACTACCAGAGCTGAGTAGCTTCAAAACGGAATCGACAGAAGTTAAGGAAGTTAAAACAGTCACCGAATGTGATAAAGAAATTACAGAAACAGGCAGTTTTAAAAAGGATATCACGGCCGAAATGTTACACCTGGGAGAAAATGTAGCAGAAGGTGAAAGGGATAAATTGGTTGAGTTGCTAAATAAATATCGTGAATGTTTTGCTTTAACACCTCAAGAACTCGGACTTACGCCTGTGATGGAAATGCATATTAAAGTTATTGACGACACCCCAATATCTTACAAACCATACCGGCTACCTTTTGCAGAACGGAAAATAGTTCAGGGTATGATAGATGAGTTACTTCGAAACCAGGTCATAACAGAGTCACAGTCAGAGTATGCAAGTCCTATAGTACTGGTAAAAAAGAAAAACAATGATTATCGCCTTTGTGTTGACTACCGAGCTCTGAATAAGAAAACCGTTAAAGACAGATACCCTATGCCGGTCATTGATGATCAGTTAGATAGACTTAGTGGCAACAGGTTCTTTACTAGCCTTGATCTAGCATCTGGGTATCATCAGATTCCCGTAGCAGAAGAATCCAGACATTTGACAGCGTTCATCACACCAGATGGACACTATGAGTACACCCGGATGCCGTTTGGTTTAGTGAATGCGCCTGCAGTCTTTCAACAAATGATTAACAAAGCTCTGGGACCGAAAAGATTTGAATTGGCTATACCCTACCTAGATGACATTTTAACAGCAGCCCCAACTATTGTGAAATCACTAGAAAAACTAGAATCAATTCTTGTCCTATTACATTACAAAGTGTCATTTTCTCAAGTCCTCTATTGAATATTTAGGTTATGAGATTTCTGAAGACGGGCTTAAACCAGGATCGAATAAAACGCAAGCAGTGGATAAATTTCCAACCCCCACTAACGTCCATCAGATTCGTCAATTCATTGGCTTGGCGAGCTTCTTTAGAAGATTCGTTAGCGACTTTGCGCGCATAGCTCGTCCTCTAACTATGCTTACTCGAACCGATACACCCTGGAACTGGGGAATAGACCAGGAAAAAGCATTTAAAGACATAAAGTTACGGCTCACGTCACGGCCCATCCTGGCATTGTACAACTCCGAATATATCACTGAAGTGCACTGTGATGCTAGTAAACATTTCCCTAAAATAAATATAGGGGCTTCAATACAACAAACGTGATTTTTTGCTCGTTTTTATAGATAATGGTACGGAACCCTTTTTACAAATTTAACCATCATTTTAATGAATATGTGGGAACAACTTTCCACAAGCTATAGACGGCAACGGCACAGAACTGTATATTTATATTGTTCTTTCTCATTCACATGTATTGCTTTCTCTTTCTTCACGTTCTGTCACACTCGCACTCTCTTTACTCGCTCTTGTATTATTTGTATTTTGTACTCCTCAAACTAGCGCTAGTTGCAGACTTACATATTGTACTTAAGTAATCGTTTTTCCTAAATAAAGTATTAAGTATCCAGTCTTCCATTATACGTTGAGTTTTATTGTGGGACTACTCCCTCTGAAAATTGGCCCCTCTGCATAGTAGGGTGCCAAACTGGTGACTCCATCAGAAGAATACCACCATGGAAGAAGATAAATCACCGAGTCTACAAGGAAACGCTGCTGCATTTGGATTTGACATGGCCGCAGTCTCACTACAATCCAAGATATTGCCATTTTGGCGCGAGCAACCGCGCTTATGGTTTGCGCAGTTTGAAGCTTTAATCGAGCCACTCAAGACCGGGGACGATCAAAAATTCCGCTATGTTCTCGGAGCGCTCCAGGCAATGGACATTCAGCAAATCGGCGATATACTTACTAACCCGCCATCAAGTGGCAAGTACGCAGCCGTCAAAAATAGGCTTTTGTCGGTTTACCAAGAATCTGAATCGCGCCAATTTCAAAAGCTGCTGGGTGGTCTTGAACTTGGGGACCAGAAACCATCAGTGTTGCTTCGGAAGATGCGAGACCTAGGCGGCAAGATGGTTCCCGAAGATGCACTTCGAGTACTGTGGCTTAACCAACTGCCAACACAGATGCGAGCTGTCCTTTCCGTCAATACCGAATCGGCGCTTGAAATTCTAGCAACAATGGCTGATGTCATGATGGAACACTCAGAACCGCCAACTGTTAACGCAATAGCTACCAGTTCATCTCAGCCACAGACAACGGCTGACCTACAGTTTGCATTACTCTCCAAACAACTAGAAAAACTGACTCTAGAAATAGCTGAGCTCCGACGCAACGACAACGGCCGAAACTATCGTCGCTCCTACAACAACCGCTCACGCTCTCAATCTCGAGACAACTACAACCGCAACTCCACCGAGTGCTACTATCATCGTCGTTTCGGTAACTCCGCAAGGAAATGTCAATCTCCTTGTTCAAGACAGCAAGCGAAGTCGGAAAACTAAGACCAACGTCGACTTTGGCGGTCGTCGATGTTGCCAACCAGACAAACCGCCTTTCAGTCGTTGATCGTCGCAGCAAGGAAAGCTTCCTCGTCGACACAGGCGCCGACATATCCGTTTTGGCCGTCCGAAACAAGCAACTTCAAACACCGTCAACTGGATGCTCCTTATTTGCGGCGAATAATACGCAGATACGTACATATGGCGAGAAGACAGCACAAATTGATTTAGGACTACGGCGCAATTTCAAATGGACTTTTATAATCGCCGATGTGAAGCAATCAATACTCGGAGCAGACTTCCTACGTCACTACAAGCTTCTGGTTGATCTAAACAACAGAAAACTCATCGACAACACCACGAAGCTAGCTGTTGACGCAATAGAAGTGACGACATCGCAGCCGACTATCTACTTAGTTGAGAAAAATCATGAGTACCATGACATTCTTCAGCAATTCCCCGATGTTCTACGACCAATGTCACTGAAATCACCGGCCAAACACGACGTCTTACACCACATCGAAACCACCGGTGCGCCACTCTATGCCCGACCGCGCCCCTTACCACCGGATAAGTACAAAGCGGCAAAAGAAGAATTCGAGCGTATGATAGAAATGGGAATTTGCCGACCATCAAAATCACCTTGGGCAAGTCCGCTACATGTCGTCAAGAAAAAAGATGGAGGTCTACGCGTGTGCGGCGATTACCGGCGTCTAAATGCTGTCACACTACCGGATCGCTACCCGATACCTCGCATACAGGACTTCACTTATCAACTTCACAGCATGAAGATTTTCTCAAAACTTGATCTCAAAATGGCCTATTATTGGATACCTATCAACAAAGAAGATGCCGCAAAGACAGCTATAATAACGCCCTTTGGACTCTTTGAATTTAGCTGCATGACATTTGGACTTCGAAATGCAAGTCAAACCTTCCAACGGTTTATGCACGAAGTGCTCAGAGGCCAAGAGAACCAGTTCTGTTTTGTCGACGATCTTCTTCTGTTTGCCGAAAATGAAGAGAAGCACAAAATCATTTTGCGTCAAGTCATCGAACGCTTGAACCAATATGGCGTCACACTAAATATCGACATATGCGAATTTGGCAAGACACAAATCAACTTTCTTGGCTACGAAGTGTCATCAGCAGGGATCAAGCCAACAAAAGAGCGTACTGAAGCTATATCTACCTTTCCGAAGCCCAACACCATAGAAGAGCTTAGAAGATTTCTCGGCATGCTAAATTTCTACAGAGATTGCCTACCCCGACAAGCCGAGATGCAAGCAGAATTAAACAAGTTTCTTCACAACAAGAAAAAAAGTGACAAGACGCCAATCTCATGGACTGCTGCAGCCGATCAAGCCTTTGAAACATGCCGTCAAAGCATTTTGAAAGCTACCACGCTAACGCACCCAGTTCACGGCGCACCTCTCTCCCTCATGACTGACGCATCGGATCACAGCATTGGAGCCGTTTTACAACAACGCATCAATGGGAAACTCAAGCCCCTCGCCTTCTATTCGAAAGCTATGAGCGATACACAACGCCGCTACAGCGTGTATGATCGTGAGCTTTTGGCAATTTACACCGCAGTCCAACATTTTCGTCGGCTCATCGAAGGCAATGACGTGGTTGTATATACGGATCACAAACCGCTATCTTCTGCTCTTACAAGAACACCAAGTAGCTCTGACACTCCACGACGCGAGCGACAACTTCACTTCGTCAGTCAATTTGTTACCAGCATACGCTATATTCATGGGGAAAGCAATCCAGTAGCGGACGCTTTGTCACGCATCGAAGAAATAGATTGTCCTAATGTGATTGACTACGAAAAGCTCGCTGAAGACCAAAAGCTCGATGAAGAACTAAAGATGTTGAAGACCAAACCAAACCTCAAATTCGCCAAGATTACCTTACCCGGAATCAGCAAGCCGATTACATGCGAGCTCTCTACAACGAAGCCTCGACCATACCTACCCGTGACATACCGCTTCACTGCTTTCAAAGCACAACATGGGCTGTGTCATCCGGGGATCAAATCTACAAGGAACTTGGTTGCTTCGAAATTCTTCTGGTCTTCAATGAACAAAGACATCGGCATGTGGACGAAGACCTGCATTCTCTGCCAACGAGCGAAAATACATCGGCATGTCAGCGCTCCTATTGGTGAATATCCACAATCGCAACGCTTCGACCACATACACATTGATATAGTCGGACCTCTGCGACTATCAAACGACTATCGATACTGCATAACGATCATTGACCGCTGCACGAAGTGGCCAGAGGCCATTCCTGTTCGAGACATCACTGCAGAAGTCGTCACTCGAGCACTCTACGAGGGATGGATCGTCAGATTTGGTTGTCCTCTTCGCATCTCAAGTGACCAAGGGCGCCAGTTCGAGTCATCGCTATTTACCGAGCTTATGAAAAAGTTTGGCATCACCAGGATAAGGACAACAGCGTTTCATCCGCAAGCCAATGGTCAGATAGAGAGGTGGCATCGCACTATGAAAGCTGCACTAATGGCTCGAGGTGCAACTACCAACTGGAGCGAAGAACTGCCAACCATCCTTCTTGGCCTGCGTACAGCACTTCGTCAAGACAACCAACTCAGTCCCGCATTGATGACTTACGGAGCAGCACTTCGGCTACCATCTGATTTCTTCGTAGCATCGAAGTCGAAGATTGAAGACAAGGAATTTGTTCGACGTCTCAGCGAGTGCATGACGTCACTCACACCGACTACTTCTACGAAGCATCATGCCAGTCATCGGCCATTCATCTACAAGAACTTGGCCACATGCAGTCACGTCTTTGTGCGCAATGACACCGTTCGACCTCCACTCACACCACCGTACGATGGACCCTTCGAAGTCATCCAACGCTCCGACAAACATTTCACCATTCAGATGCCATATCGAACGGCCACTGTGTCAATAGATCGATTAAAACCAGCACATATACTGCACAATGAAGACTCTACCAGCGGAGCAAACCTACCACACGCAACAGCAACGCCATCTTCAGTTGAACCGACAGGATCTACAGAGCCAATAAAAACGGGATCAACTCCACTTCAGACGACGTCTACAGAACCAGTGAAGCCTTTGTACGTCACACGCAGTGGCAGAATATCCAAGCCTACGAAGAAAGTACGCTTCGCTTGAGGGGGAGTATTGTGGGAACAACTTTCCACAAGCTATAGACGGCAACGGCACAGAACTGTATATTTATATTGTTCTTTCTCATTCACATGTATTGCTTTCTCTTTCTTCACGTTCTGTCACACTCGCACTCTCTTTACTCGCTCTTGTATTATTTGTATTTTGTACTCCTCAAACTAGCGCTAGTTGCAGACTTACATATTGTAATAAGTAATCGTTTTTCCTAAATAAAGTATTAAGTATCCAGTCTTCCATTATACGTTGAGTTTTATTGTGGGACTACTCCCTCTGAAAATTGGCCCCTCTGCATAGTAGGGTGCCAAAAATAGAATAAGAAAACGCGAATGTAAAATAAAAACTAACTATTATGGAACTATGTTATTTGAACAGCCTGAAGACGTCCACTGCTGATCATAGGCCTCCTCCAGGGAGCGCCACTTAGAGCGGCTGCTCGCCTCCTGCATCCATCGGCTCCCCGCGGCTTTCACCAGGTCGTCGGTCCACCTAGTGGGGGGCCGGCCTACGCTGCGTCTTTCAGTTCGTGGTCGCCACTCGAAAACCTTTCTTCCCATCGGTTGTCAGCTCTACGAGCGATGTGGCCTGCCCATTGCCATTTCAACTTGTTAATCCTAAGAGCCACATCGGTCACTTTAGTTCTTCTGCGGATCTCCTCATTTTGGATCTTATCTCGCAGGGAAACACCGAGCATTGCTCTCTCCATAGCTCGTTGCGCGACTTTGAGCTTAGTAATGAGGCCAACAGTTAGAGACCACGTCTCAGTTCCATAAGTCATCACTGGGCAACACACATATAAAAATGTTACTTACAAACGTTATTTCATATAATGTTTCAATATACTTTTACTAGGGTCATCATCATCATTATCATCATTAACAGCCCGAAGACGTCAACTGCTGAACATAGGCCTTCCCCATAGAGTGCCACCTTGAGCGGCTACTCGCCTCCTGCATCAATCAGCTCCCCGTAGTTTTCACCAGATCGTCGGTCCACCAAGTGGGGGCTGGCCTAAGCTGCGTCTTCTGGTTCTACGAATATCAAATTTTCTTTATTGTATTAAAACTAAAAAGTATCGAAATTCTGCAGCACTGTTTGGTTAGGTTTATTATATATCGATATATTGTGTAATAGGGGTCACTTCCCTACTCACGCATACTAATGCATATTTAAATACTCACACCAACAGAAAATGAACAGGCGTTTTGTGAATGTCCGCCGTCCATATGATTCTATGTTGATGTTCCCACTATTATGAATCATATATAATACAAGTCTAAAATTATTAATGTTTTTCATTTATAAAACATGGCGCAGCCGTAAGCGAACAAAGTTAAATTTGCAAGTATTGTTCAAGTATATAGTTTAAAAACAGCTGGAAATATGGAACCATCTTTTATAAAACTACCACCAAATTTCGACATAAGGTCTCCCTCAGCGGCTTTAGAGTGGCAGCTCTGGAAGTGCCTGTTTCAAGATTACTTGATTGGTAGTGGACAAGATGGAGCATCAGATAGGGTCAAGCTGTCGCTCTTGCGAAATATGATGGGGCCAGAATCGTCTAAAGTACTTCTCACTTTCAAGTTCAAGGAAAAAAGTGAAAATTTTGAAAAGGTCATTCAAACCATTGACAAATATATCAGCTGCGACGACCTACCTGTTCTTATCTTGGAAATTGGAAATTAAGCAATTCGGTGTCTCAATAGGTATGTTTTATGAAACAGAGTAGGTGAGCACACATTTTTAGAGTCGTGGGTGTACGGCCAATCTGATGCTGCGCTGTAGTGAAACACTCCCCTGTACAAAGTGCCGAGATGTTGGTGGCTTCGCGCTCGGAGTGCACCGGGGTTCCTAGGGTTATCCTGGCTGATCAGCGCGCAGGAGATGATGATGATGCTGATGATGATGATGCAGAAGGGAGGAGCGTACGAAGACAAGCAAGCAGGCAGACAAGCAAGTTATATGCATCTCGTTTTGTGACGGAGTTGAGCTTCCTACTGTCTAAGCGAAAACAAGGTTGGCCGTTCTTTTTTGTTACGATAAGAACAGGAGATTGCCAGGCGCTCTCACAAGGTTCAACCACATCTAGTTGGATCATCTCTTCAACCTGTTCGACAAGAATTTTCTATTTTTCAGGCGAAAGCCGATAGTAGCGTTGTCTAACAGGGGGAGAATCACTAGTGTCGATGTGGTGAGTAATTAATTGTGTTCGTCCTAAACCTTTGCGCTCAAACGAAATGTCTTTGAATTGATTGATAATATTATCAGCCATAGCCCTTTGAGAGTCATCCAAATTATCGTATGAATGAATGAACGTATGCGGATTATCTACGTTTAAATCTGCTAGTGGGACGTCAGTCAAATGCAGTGATCCTAAGTACCTTGGACATATTTTAAACGCACGCCAGAAATCAATCCCTAAAATGAGCGAAGATTGAATTTCAGGAACAACATGTGCTTTAATAATGTGGAACTGGTTTTCAAAGTATACCGGTATATTGATGTAGCCTATACTCTTCAGACTCTGTCCGCCAGCTGCCGTTATGGACACAATATCGTCAGTGCACAACGTAAGGCCACGATTAACCAGGGACGTATGAGCACTTCTACCCAGTATAGTAACTGCTGAGCCTGAATCCAGAAGACCAGACGCTGTGAAGTCATTGATTTTAATATTTACGTAGGGCCTTGCATCATTGAACGGTTTGTTTTGCAGAATTGAAGCAATTTTGTAACCACGGAAAAATAGACGAATCGTCTCCAACCAATTATTCCAATCACCTTTATTAAAACGGTCGTCTTGTGGTGATGGATTGCGACAATTCTGCAATGTTAGTTTTTTGGAGCCTTAGTGTTATTGCATTTAGAGCAGTCTGGTTTTTTAACGCCCTTCTGACCACACTTAAAACATAGTATTTCGGTAGAGACTGTGAGAATGTTCCCGACACCTAGGGCAGTAGGGCCATCTTGCTCTTCAAATTAGTTTGCTCTGAATTAGGTTTAAGGCTAGTATAATGCTGTTTATTGTTGTTACTAGGGTTGCATTTATATTCAAAATTTGTTTTAGATTTGTTCCCTTTGTATGCAAACTCTGGAGCCAACATGTCAGAAGTCACTGCAGAGGGAAAATGACTAAGGCGTGACTGAACAATTTCATAATTTTTGCAGAGGTTTTGACCTGCTGTAAATTTTTAAGTTCTGTCGCGGAGGCCAGAATGCTCGCATAACAAGGGCGCACATTGTGCAGTACTATTTCGAGCATGTCTTCCTCTGATAAGGGCCGCGAGAGTCGCGCAAACATGCCGGTTAAAATTGACAAATAAATTGTAATATTTTCGGTCTCTCCCTGTATTCTAGCGCGGATTTCAGTTAGGAGACGGTAATCGTAATCTGACTGATCAAAATCCTGTTTTAAGAGCATGACAAGCTCATCCCATGATGACACCTCCCCTTTAACGCCTCGGAACCAATGGAGTGCATCATCAGTGAAAATTTCTGTAGCAAACGAGATTAATTTTGAATCCGGAATATTTCGTGCTTCACTGAACTCATTAACGCGTTGGATAAAAGATCGAACACATGATTTGCCGTCGAACTTAAGCTTACTAAGCTCTAAATTACCATTATTTCTATCGCAGGAAACCGTAATATTAATAGGGGCTTGACTGGTAGATGCAGTACTAGGTAAATCAACAAAGAAGCGAAAGCGGATCAGTACTTTTACTTTTAAGTTTTATGAAAGTGGCGTAACTATCTCGATAATATTTACTACAATCAGAGTACTTGTGTGTGTAGAGTGTTTGTCCTTTACTTGTTCTTCAATATCGATTCGGTTTATCCTATGATAAACGTGATGCAGGGTATTTTCTACGCGTGATAATAAATTTTTATCAGTAGGATTCGACTCGAGTGTAGTAGCAACTTTATTTAATACCTCTAAAATACCCAATAGATCGTCTAGTGGTTCTAAATGTGAACACATGACGTCCTAAGAGGGAAATAACTGACAACCTGTTAATCTGTTCCCTAAGGTCGGCCACAGTATTAGCAGGGGTCTCACCTCGTACACCAACCTCATCAGACTCAGACAACACGCACCAAAACCCTAACACTCCTACACCCACACCCACACACCCCACCCCCACCCCCACCCCCAACAAGCACCCCTAACCGCTCCAGCACCACAGGACGCAGTAAACGTAGAAAACTACCCACCATTGTACAGCCAAAGATGCGATTGGCTGCAATTCACCTTGAACCAAACCCACGAGCACAACAGAGAAAAAAAAAGAATGCACGCTGAAGCCCTAGCAGCAGAAAGAAACAGCTCCGAAGAACAAATCCAGCATCTTCGGAGCTTCATCAACCTAGAAACTAACACAATCCGCCAGCTGATAGAGCTGACAACCATGAGCTCGTGAGTCTAGCTCCCTACCACCCAATCAGCCACCAGACAATACCATACCAAGCAATAACCAACCAAGATAGAAGCTAACGCAGACTCCTCGAATCAGAAGAACCCATGCCGGGACGTCGACCGAAATGCCAAATATAAATGCTGCTCACCCGCTGGATTCACAGGTGAACCTTTCAAACTCAACACCACTAACATCTATCCCCCCACCAATAATCACCACAACACAATACCCCCAACTCCGACACATAAAAACACCCAACAACCATTCACACAGCCTGCACCTAACGCTCAATCACACAACGAACACACACAAGAAACGCAACAAAACCACCCCCACCCCACGCATAACATCTCTCACGCACGCCCCAGACACCATCATGACACAGGCAGGCAACCTAAACACAGTTTATGAATCAACACATCCACCACCACATAACTCAAATAAGCCAACCAAAACCAAAAAACTTAAACTAATAACACAATGCGTCCTGTGTGGCAAACACCTAAAGGGCCTAACATTAATAGGCACTATCAGAATAAACACCACAACTATGCAGGCGACCTTTTACGGTCCAGCACCCACTCTACCCACGAAATGAACTCACGGCAGGCGCAACAGTCTTCTTTTCTTTGCACGTCGGGCAGTTTGACCGAATGAAACCGGGCGCTCCGCACCCAAAACACGTGACAGAAGGTCTTTCTCCCTCCACTGCAACATCTTTAGACTTCCGCTGGTTAGCAACAGTAAGGCGCTGGCCAGCATCTTTCACGTGACCGTACTGTTTGCAATAATTGCACTGTGCCCGAAATTTATTCGAAGTAGATGTAGTCGGGAAGCGTTGCGTAGATGTAGTAGGAGATTGCAACGGCTTATTTTCAATATTAGCCTTAGAAAAAGTTTCATCTAAAATGTCCTCAACGCGGCGCGCCTCTGTTAAAAGTTCCGCACGTTCTGCAAGTTCTTTCTGCTGCTAGGGCTTCAGCGTGCATTCTTCTTTTTTTACCTGTTGTGCTCGTAGGTTTGGTTCAAGGTGAATTGCAGCCAATCGCATCTTTGGCAGTACAATGGTGGGTAGTTTTCTACGTTTACTGCGTCCTGTGGTGCTGGAGCGGTTAGGGGTGCTTGTTGGGGGTGGGGGTAGGGGGTGTGGGTTTAGGAGTGTTAGGGTTTTGGTGCGTGTTGTCTGGTTGAGGTTGAAGCGGGTGTGAATCGTGTACTTCCTCAGGGGAAGAATGGGTGGGGGGATATGGGTGAAAGCATGGGAGGGATATTGACTTCCATAGTATATATTTGGTCTTCTAGGTCTTCTAGTTTATTGATGGTGATGAGCTCCTCTTTCTCCATGCTATTTGTTTGTGATGTCTCGGTGATTGTGGTTGTGATGAAGTAGGTTCCGATGCGGCTGGCGTGTTTTCCTTTGGGTATGATCGGTGCTGTTTCCCGCGGTACTTCGTGATACACTGTATTTGTTCAGGTTTTGGTGTTATTTTATTTGGTATGGTACGTTGTTTTCCTTAGTTTGCAATTTTACCTTTTTGGGAGATGTACTTGCAGTTGTTGCTTTTTGCGGGCCGTAGGTTTTTATAAAAGGGGTATAAGGTCTGGTTGCCGTTGCGGCAAGTTGGTTGTTTAGTACTTGAGGGTGGTAATGGTAACCGAAGTGAGGATAGAGGTGCAGTATGTGGTATGTATGTGTACATTAGTGTTATGGAGGTTGGGGGGTGTCCGGAGATCACCATATGTTTATGTGTTATGAGTATGGGTGTTTGTAGGTTTATGTCCGGTGTTTATATTATGTTTATGAACGGGCAAAAAATGAAATCCGAACCGTTTTTAAGCGTCGGGTGTAAAAATTTTGTATGGGGAGGTCCCGGATTTTTATAGGATCGGGTTCGCGGGGTGCTCCCGGAACTTTTGACACCTGTGACGGAGGCGGAAGTTTGCACGGAACCCTAAAAATTCCCGTAAAAAAACGCGAGAAATTGATTTTTTAACGGTTTTTGACCCTAATTTGAAAATTTAGTATGGGGCTGTTCCCGAATATTCACGGTTTCGGGTGCGAGACGCGCACGCGGTTCTATTGAGACCTGTGACGCTGCAAGTTTGCTCGGCCCCCGAAAAATAACCGTAAAAAACGTTTTTTCCCAAAAATTACGGTTTTTTAAACTAACGTATGCGTTTTTGTTACAGGTACAGCTAGTACTCGCGGAGACGCGTCTATCGGTGTATCACACTCGTATCTTATCACTAAAACCAAACATACGATTGATAAAAAGAATGTAGTACTTGGTATCTTTATAGACTTAAAAAAAGCTTTTGATACAGTAAGTCACGATTTGCTTCTAAATAAATTAAAAACCATTGGTATCACTGGCAAAGCCCTTCAGATGTTTGAATCCTACTTAACAAAGAGATCGCAAGTAGTTAAGATAGACCGTAACTTCCAAAGTGGTCCAAAATCAATAACGTGCGGAGTCCCTCAAGGCTCTATTTTGGGTCCTTTACTCTTTCTGATATATATTAATAATATTCATGACATAGGCCTGATAGGGCATTTAACTCTCTATGCTGATGACACTTGCTTATTTTACTTTGGTTCATCCATACATGAAATAGTCTCACAAGCTCAAAAAGACCTAAACAGCCTACACAATTGGTTTCAATACAACTTACTAACTATTAATATTTCCAAAACTTGCTACGTAATATTTAAAGCCAAAAACAAACCTGTACCCCCACACGCACCTTTGACAATCAATAATATTCCCCTACAGCAGAAATCACACGAAAAATACCTTAGTTTGCATATGGACACCCATCTGACATGGAATATCCATATCGAACATATAAAACAAAAATTAGTAACACTCCTCGGTTTGCTTCGTAACATTGTTCGATGTGTTCCCCGCAAATTACGATTTACAATTTATAATGCACTGGTAAAACCACACCTACTTTACCTCATTGAAGTTTGGGGAAGTGCTACCAAAACAAAATTAGCTGAACTTCAAGTCTTGCAAAACAAAATTGTCAAAATGCATTTTAACTATCATCATTTAACACCAACAAAAACAATCTACACCGACACAAAAATAATGAACATCAAAAAATTGTATAATTATAACATCTGCATTTTTATTCGCAAAACACTCAACAGGGATATCCACACTAACATAACGTTCACCAAAGTAAAACAGGTTTCCAAACGCAGCAATCGTCGCGGTAGCCTTCTTGTACTTCCGAAGCCTCGAACAAATTATGGCAAAACAATGCTTACTTTTGAAGGAGCACAACTTTATAATAAAATACCCTCACATATTAAAAAGTTACGTTCATTTATCGTTTTCAAGAGGCAGTTGACTCAATACCTTATGATGGCGGATCCACTGCCGAAGTAAATATTCTAAATTAAGTATCGATGATAAATGTACCTAATATAATTTTACTTAGCACGTATCTATATTGTTACCTACCCACATTATATTATGTGACGGCGAATGTATGTATAATAATTTTAAGTTAACTATGTTCTGGAAGTGACATTGGTGTCGATTCGGTGATTTTAGAGAACTCTAATTTTAGCCTACTTTAAAATTTTAGTTTAGGTGCGAGATGTCACAAAAGCCATTCGGTATTTACGTCGAACTTAATTTAGGATTGCTTAGTCGTGCACCTAAATGAAGTAACGCCACTCGCGCCTCTAGTGTCGAGTAGCTGTACTAGGTGATAAAATATCTACAAAAATGTACAGATAACGCAATTATTTACATATTTAAAGAACGTTATTTATTTATCGTAGGTACCTACTAGGTACCTATCTAAGGATGTAAAAATTGACCAATAAATATGGCATATACATTTTGCTGCATTGAGTTTTAGTAAAAGCGTAAAGAGCTAACCCTGCCGCCCGTTAGGTAGATCGATGATCTGGGGAAAACCACGGGAGCCGATGCCGATGGATGCAGCACGCGAGCAGCCGTTCAAAGTGGCGCTCTATGGGGAGGCATTTGCTCAGCAGTGGATGTCTTTAGGCTGTTGATGATGATGATGATGATGATGATGATGGTGGTGATGATGATGATTATGGTGGTGGTAATGATGATGATGATGATGAGTATTTTCTGGTGATGCTTTGAAGAAACCAGGACTAGTAACACTAGCCGCTACCTGCAACGGCTGTGCAATATTTTAGTTGTGCATTCTTATCACAAAACAACCATTTTATCAGAGAAATTACTGGATTCATAATAATCTAATTTTAATCGCCATATTTTAGGTGCCGTCTATTTTGACATTTTACGTTTAAAATTTTAGTTAGAGGTGTCATGTCCGAATAGCAAAGTGATGTTTGACAGCACTAAATTAAAATTAGAGAAAAATTAGGTTAGTCGGTGTACCACCGAATCGGCACCATTGTCTTATTTGAGAATAAATTTCTTTAAACCCAAACCTATATAGGACCTGGGTAAAAAGTACCTTAAAAAGTTGCGGTTTTGTTTTTTGTATCACGGATGGTTAGGATGCGCGACCCCGTGCCTCCGCCATAACCCTTGTTGGACAGGGTCTCCTTTTCTTCCTGAGTGTGTACTAGGAAAAGGGTGTTGGAGAGGGTGCTGGATATTTGCGTACCTGTGTACCTTCTCTGCTCCAGGGACTTGACACGTGGGGCCGAAGAATATATACCAGAGTATATTTCTCTCAGCGTGTAAGCGGCATCCATGGGATTCCTATGTGTGCATAACAACTCCTGGTTGATGGTGGCCACCAGGTTCGGGCGATTGTATCTTAGCTCGAAGAGGTTCTCTCTGCCGATATAAGGTACCTTACCGAGGTTGACGTCTCCGATAAGGACAACCTCGCGAGCTCCAGCCAGCCGTGCAACCATTACAACGTCCCCAAAGTGGTTCATAAGAGCTTCGTCTAGCATAAAGCGAACGTTACTCCGACCCCTTCGGATGCCATTTACGAGTACAGAAGCCATGGTTGAGACTTTGGTTTTCACTAAGTAACCTATGCGATGCGCTAGCTTCTCCTTCAAGTCTTTGGCTGCTTCAGTTGTTGTGGTGATGATCACGTCTTTGTCCACGTCGAAGTGTCTGAACACCCATGTTGTCTTCCCACACCCAGGAACCCCACCCCGTTGACCCATTGATCTTGGTACCTCCCAGTTTTCCCAAGACTGTGTCGACTCCAGGGCTCCTTTCAATAGTTTTAGCTATTTCTAGGATCCTATCATCTAACATTATCTTGGTACACCGGGCGGTAACCACGATAGGGTCGTTCGGTGGTGCCTCATACTTTGGCTTTCGGGTCCGCTCCGTTTCGCTCTCATCTAGAGCCACAGAACCACTTCCAGAACTATATGCTGCCATATATCGACCCTCCATCATTCCCTTGATGACGAGGGTGGTATCGTTGTTATATATGGCTGCATCGGCTTCCTCGAGCCTCACCTTCAAGAGGCCTTCGTTTCTCTGCCTGAAGAACTGCAAGATGTTTTCGCAGTTCCTGAGATGAAACTCGAGAAATGCGTTTCTGGCATGGTCTGGTGACCCCAAGGCCCAGATATAACAGGCGGGGCGGACTAACCTGTCCCACGTCGGCGCTGCCCTACGTGGGACTACCCCACTACTTTTCTGGGGTGAGACCCGGAACAAGCTCTGCGCTGCTACGCTGAACGCCGTAAGGAAAGTCGAGATAGGGCTTTGGCCTTCCTGTCGACCATCGCTCCGGCGAGATACGGCTTCCTCGGTAGCTGCTTTCTGCTGAACTCTCCCCGAACCACTGATGGCGGTCGTACTTTGGGCGGGATGCCCCCAGCTATCTGTTGCATTTATACAGTCGTGTGTGGGAGTCCTAAGATTACAATATTACAACTCGTACCCGGCTAGAGAACGGGCACAAAAGAAAAGATTCAAGATTATACCTACTTATCCTAAAGAAAGAAACAAAGGAAACAACTTCTGCTCTGACTGGGTTATATTTTCAATACCGCATTATACACACTCGTAATATAAAAGGGATTCTAAACCAGTGTTAGTACAAATTTCCTAAATCAAATGTGGTAAACGCTTAAAACTAATTATCTTTATTTTAAATACATTTTAAAATAAAGATAATTAGGAACATATGGACGATACCTAACTAGTGGCCAACAAAGCTCTTTAGAACGCCAAATATCAATATCCAAAAAGTTTATAATGCTGTTTTACTATTTCTGAGCAGAAATGGCGTATATGTGTTAGCATATTTTGGGAGACTGTAATATTTTTACACTTCTCCGAAATTATTTTCAAATTAATAAAATAATAAAGTTTATTGGATATAAACAGTCGTTTAACGACTATACCACTCCCACTGCGTCATCCTCACGGAACGCTTCGGTGATTCAGTATAAATATAGCTTTGTGGCGTAATATGCGCCACACGCATAATAAATTCGTCTGAAGACTTGGACCATCACCCATATTAAAATTACATCGCCACTAGATTTACACTTGGGCCAACCCCTAAGACGACTGGTACTCATACCCGTGGCGGGCGCGGCAGCCGGCCGAAAAAAACAACACTGCATTATCCGCGACTACCTCACGCGCTCGATTTATTGTTTCGCTCCGTGGTTAATTTATATTTTGAGTTGTTATTTGTTTTATTCTTCTGTTTCTAAATTAAATAGTTTATGCTAAATTCAATAATATCCTTCATTTTTGATCGGCCTAAAGTTTTCTTCCTTTCGTTCTATAATTAATTACCATATCTTCCCGACTTACGCCCACATCAACCTTCTGATGGTCAGTGATTTTTTTTGTGTGTGGTACGGCATTTTTATGGAGAAGAAGAACCCGTGCCATACTGAAGAATAGTGCATTTTTGGATTGCCCTTCAATAACATACTCGTAATAAACAGATTACGTGTGGTCTAAGTTGGGGTGTGGTACAAGTTACAAAAGGTGAGCGATTTATCTTTTAATATTGAAATATGGAACCTGCGAACCCAGAATCGTTCCAGGATGCCTTGCCGATTTCTAGTCCTGAGGTACTTAGAGTTGGAGTCAGAGTACCGCCATTTTGGCCTGAAGAGCCATCTTTGTGGTTTGCTCAGGTTGAGAGCCAATTCTTTTTGTCCAAAATAACAACTGATGAAACTAAATTTTGCTACCTGGTTGCTCAGCTGGATCATCAGTATGCTGCTGAGGTGAAGGACATCATCACAAACCCACCTCCCACGGACAAATACTTAAAATTAAAAACAGAACTGATAAAACGTCTGTCTGCTTCCCAGGAGAAGCGCGTCAAACAACTTCTCATGCATGAGGAGCTTGGTGATAGGAAGCCCTCACAGTTTCTCCGCCACCTTCAGGGCCTTGCAGGTCCATCTGTACCCGAGCAGTTTCTAATCACCATCTGGTCAAGCCGCCTACCGTCCAATATTCAGACAGTGATCGCTTCGCAGGTAGACTTACCCTTAGACAAGCTGGCTGATTTAGCAGATAAGGTGCACGAGATAGCCCCTTCAACTCCACAGGTGGCAAGCACCTCCAGAGCCACAGCCAGTTCTCCAGCATCGTCATCACACTACGATGACCTGACTCGACAGGTATGCGAGCTGACAAGGCAAGTAGCGAAGTTAGCAGACCAGGTAGCCAATGGAAGCCGCTCACGCGCACATAGCCGGAACAGACAGAACAGCCGTTCTCGCTCACGCTCTCGACCCAGACAACCACCCCCTAACCACCCACACTGTTTTTACCACTTCACCTACGGATGCAAAGCGCAGAAATGCAAGCAGCCATGCAGTTTCTCCTCGGAAAACTTCCAGGGCGGTCGCAAGTAGCGGCCAACGACTGCCCTTCATCAACAGGCCGTCTCTTCGTCACAGATCGCGCCACGAAAATGCAGTTCCTTGTGGACACTGGTTCAGACTTGTGCGTTTTCCCGCGATCAGCTGTCAAGACGCCCTGCAGCAAGTCGAAGTTCGCCCTCACCGCTGCAAACAACACGGTAATTCATACTTACGGTTTTACGCAGCTGCAGCTGGACTTAGGCCTTCGACGTGTCTTCACCTGGAGCTTCACGATCGCTGATGTATCCAGACCCATTATCGGAATAGACTTCCTCAGCCACTATGGATTGCTCGTAGACTGCAGGAATCAACGGTTAGTTGATGGACTTACCTCTCTCAACGTGAACGCACTTCAAACTGGTCCACCTGACGACATCTCGTCCATAAAAGTTGTCACAGGTGACTCGAACTTTCACGATCTTCTGCGTGAGTTCCCGGAGATCACGAGACCCGCAGGTGTACCTACCACTCCGAAGCACAACACGCTCCACTACATCAGGACCACTCCCGGACCTCCAGTTTCAAGCAAGCCTAGACGCCTAGATCCCACCCGTTTGCAAGCAGCGAAGAAAGAGTTTGAAGGCATGCTGGCCAGCGGTGTGGCGAGACGCTCTGAGAGTCCCTGGTCTTCTGCCCTACACCTGGTGAGGAAGAAAGATGACGGATGGAGACCATGCGGTGACTACCGTGCACTAAATGCCAGGACTATACCAGATCGGTACCCCATCCGCCACATACAGGACTTCTCCCACCAGCTCTCAGGATGTTCGATCTTCTCTACGATAGATCTCGTCAAAGCCTACAATCAGTTGCGCGTCAATCCAGATGATGTACCGAAGACCGCACTGACTACCCCATTTGGATTGTTCGAGTTTGAGTTTATGACCTTTGGACTAAGGAATGCGGCTCAAACCTTCCAAAGGTTCATTGACGAGGTGCTTCTAGGCCTGGATTTTGCCTACGGGTACATCGACGATATTTTGGTCTTTTCGTCCTCAGAAGAAGACCATAAGAACCACCTGCGTCAGCTATTTTATCGTCTCAAGCAGTATGGAGTGCTGATCAACACGTCCAAGTGTGTTCTAGGCAAGTCGGAAGTAGACTTCTTAGGATACCGCGTCTCAGCTGCTGGTACTCAGCCATTGGAAACGAAAGTCCAAGCTATCCAGGAGTACCCAGTCCCCAAGACCGTGAAGGAGCTCCGGCGTTTCCTAGGAATGCTTAATTTCTACCGTCGCTTTATTCCCGACGCAGCTCAACTACAAGCACCATTGAACGCCATCCTGTCCGGTCCGAAGGTGAAAGGTTCGCACCCTGTTGCGATGACTCCAGACCTACTTCGTGTTTTTGAAGACTGCAAGACTTCGCTTTCGCAGGCTACTTTACTTGCTCATCCAGATGCTTCTGCTGATTTGACCATTGTGACCGACGCATCTGACTCTGCTATCGGTGCCGTATTACAGCAACGCAAAGGTGAAGACTGGCAACCACTAGCTTTTTACTCGCACAAGCTTTCTAGTGCCCAAGCCAAGTACAGCCCCTATGATCGAGAACTTCTAGCTGTATATGAAGCCATCAAATACTTTAGGCATATGGTGGAAGCTAGGACCTTTGCAGTGTACACCGATCACAAACCGCTGACGTTCGCGTTCTCCATGAGCAAAGAGAAGTGTTCCCCAAGGCAGTTTCGGCACTTAGACTTCATCGCCCAATTCACCACCGAAATACGCTATCTACCTGGGAAGAAGAACGTCGTCGCAGATGCTTTATCACGCGTAGAAGAAATCACAGCGATCGACTACCAAGCTCTTGCACGTTATCAGGAATCAGATCCAGAACTGCAAGACTTGCTGCTACGAGGTTCCAGTCTAAAACTTAAAAAGATAAAATCGATCGACAGCGACATACCTGTATACTGCGACACTTCTGTTGGACAACCTCGACCGTTCGTCACTCCACAGCTTCGTAAACAGGTCTTCGACACGCTTCACGAGCTTCATCATCCAGGATGTGCAGCTACAGTACGACTGGTGACACAAAGATTTGTGTGGCCGGGGATCCGTAAAAACTGTAGAGAGTGGGCCAGGCAATGCCTGAAATGCCAGCGATCCAAAATTTCCCGACACACCAAATCTCCCCTTTTCTCTTTCCTTACCCCTTCCTCGAGGTTCTCTCACATACACCTCGATATCGTAGGACCGTTACCTTTGTCATCTGATTACAGGTACTGCCTCACCGTCATCGACAGGTTCACGCGGTGGCCTGAGGCAATTCCACTCAAAGACATAACCGCGGAGACCTGCGCTGCTGCCCTTGTGTCTGGATGGATATCCAGATTTGGTTGCTTTTCTCGAGTAACCACCGATCGCGGACGCCAATTCACAAGCCAGCTGTTCCAGTCCCTCACTGCCATAGTCGGTGCTCGCCACTTCTGCACCACTGCTTACCACCCGGCAGCTAACGGCATCATCGAGCGTCTGCACCGGCAACTAAAGTCAGCCATTATGTGCCACACTACTTCGCAGTGGATTGAAGCCCTTCCTCTTGTGCTCCTGGGTATGCGCAGCGCGTGGAAGGAAGATCTACAGACATCTGCTGCAGAGTTGGTCTACGGTGAGCCCCTACGCTTACCTGGTCAGTTCCTGTCTCCCACAGACGACTTCAGCTCTGATGACATCACGCAGTATGGAACTCGTCTTCGTGCTCATATTCAAAAGCTGACACCCAGACCTACAACTTGGCACACTTCATCACCGTTTTACTTCCCACGTGACTTACAACACTCATCGCACGTATTCCTGCGTCAAGATCACGTGCGCAGCTCATTAGAACCACCTTACGCCGGCCCCTACTTGGTCATTGAGAGACAGCCGAAGTTCTTCACCCTTGACGTAAAAGGAAAAAAGACCAACGTCACTGTTGACAGGCTGAAACCGGCGTACATGGCTAAAGAAGCACAGATCCCTTTGACCACTACACTACCAGAGAGCGAAACACCTTCGGCACCCGCTTCCACGCCAGTAGAGAGAAGAACCCGAAGCGGCAGAAGAGTCCGGTTCCCTAATTTTTATCGACCATAGTCACGGTCTGGCCAGGGGGAATATGTGGCGTAATATGCGCCACACGCATAATAAATTCGTCTGAAGACTTGGACCATCACCCATATTAAAATTACATCGCCACTAGATTTACACTTGGGCCAACCCCTAAGACGACTGGTACTCATACCCTTGGCGGGCGCGGCAGCCGGCCGAAAAAAACAACACTGCATTATCCGCGACTACCTCACGCGCTCGATTTATTGTTTCGCTCCGTGGTTAATTTATATTTTGAGTTGTTATTTGTTTTATTCTTCTGTTTCTAAATTAAATAGTTTATGCTAAATTCAATAATATCCTTCATTTTTGATCGGCCTAAAGTTTTCTTCCTTTCGTTCTATAATTAATAACCATATCTTCCCGACTTACGCCCACAGCTTCATTTGTGTGAGACAAACAACTCAAGCCTCCTCACCAAGGCCAAGGTGAAGATCTACAAAATTTACGTAAGGAGCCGCCTAACTTACGCCGCACCCGCCGGTACGTGCTAACCAGCGACACATCAAAAAAGATGGAAAGATACCAGACGAAGGCTCTCCGGAGAGCAGCTGGAGCACCGCGCTACGTCAGAAATACCACCATCAAGCGCGACCTCCGGATAGAGGACGTCGAAGACTTCATCTGCCGCCAAGCAGCAAATCTCTTCCAAAGAGCTGACGCCTCAGGCTGGTCGCACATCAAGGACATAGCCCTGTACCACCGCAGGTCACCGGACAAGAAAGGCTTCCCACGCGACCTCGTTGCTACTAGTAGCGACGACACGGATGACGGGTCGTCATCGTCACAGGGCCGAGCCTGGACGCTGGGTCGTTTAGTTGGGCCTCCCCCGGTTTCGCCGCGGGTCTCACTCACCTGACATGGACGACTCGCCCGGCTCAAGAAAAACTATTAACAGGAGAGAAGCCTTTCCTCCTTTACGGGGGAAAACCAAAGTCAATCAACAAAGGATTACCATCGCCTAAATGGTACCCAAAGGACCCGTGTATAGTACGGTATACGCGGCGGAATTGAAACTTCGGTCAGGGGGCAATGCCTCAACACCGGCTCTCTCACGCCCCTGGGTGGGAAGTGAGAAGAAGACCCGATTCGAGACAAACATTCTGTTCTCGGCGACGCTCACGGCAAGTACTCTAATGTTTCTGTTGTCATGAAATGACCAATTGCTGACTTATTTAATTATTCTACTTCTGAGCTGTTTATAGTTCAGCAGGGTTAGCACGGACGGTAGACAAAATTGTCTTTCCCCTGTTTTACTCCACTTGACAGCGCTCTTATGCTTAATTGCTCTACAGTCCGTGAGGCATAATTTCTCTGTGCCGTTTTTGTGTTCAGATGCGTTCGCGCACCTCAATTGTGTTTTAAGTTTCGCAGAGAATTAACCCAGGCCGAAAAAGCTAATGCTGGTGGCGACTTCGCGTCTTGATGGACGCGCGCTTGGTGCGTCTGTGTGGCGGACGCCATGCTGCTGCTACTAACTAGTGCTTTTATGCGCGCCATACTGCGTACCTTGCTGCTAATTGAAATTGAACATATAAAAAAGGATTTCCTTGTTCTGAGGCAGAGGGATGTGCTGTGGTATGCTTCCATCCAGCTAACTTTGGAGGGAAGCCAGGTAACAGTTCCTGCAGAATGCAGTCAGTGAATTGCGTATCTCATTCGCCTTTCTCGATTCGCGATCGCGATTTTAGGGAAACCTAAGTACGACGTACCTGTTGGACGTCTGGTTTTTCTAGAATAACCCACTGTTTCATTTTATGTTACAGTAACCTTACCAACTAACTAGAACCAGGAACCTCACCGGTCTAATGACCTCATGTTTGAATGATCTCGAGTGTTTACGACAGATAGTTTCTGAACAATGCCGCCCCGTGGTCGTGAAAACGCCCGTAATCGTGGGATTGCTAAGCGGTCGTGCTGTTCGTGCCGCTAGGCATGCGCCTTTGGCGCGTGTACGTGTCAGGCCGACGGTTAGAGGCCGAGGAGTATCTGCTGCAGCCATCAACGCGCTACGCCGATTCGTGATGTTCCCGAAGAGGTTAACGAAGGAATGAACGTTAGGCGACAAGTGGTGGCTAGAAGGCCTTAAATGGGCTGGCATCGTTTCGATGAAGATTTTAGCCACAGCACTCATTACTAATGCTTTGGAGTCTTATCTGATTAAACACCCTCTTCCGAGAGGACACCCGATCCACCCTCTTCCGAGAGGCCGCTCATTGGGAAACTAAATGCAGGAGAAATACAGACTGGGTCGATCATTAGATTGGCCTTTGGTCCAGAGTATTTTCTTGGAGAAACCGATTTCATCAATGCGTCAACGTCACCAGCGATGGGACACTAACGTCAGGCCCGAATAGAATGGGTGAAGATTATCATTAACCATTAACAAGATACAGAAGCACATGATATTAATGAGCTGTTAAATACATCTGGGGTAGTCTACAAAACTAACCTCACCCCAACGACCCTACAATACAGTCCAAGGCCAGACCACTATGCTTGTAACTGGCTACAATTGGATGTCAAACCACACAATCTGGTTTTTATGGAGCCGGAGGAGACTATTGTCTTCACTTAGACATTGCACTCACTAATATGGCATCTGACACGAATGATCAGGAACCAAACTAAAATATTGCATCTGCACTTCTCGGTGTATCAGTTGAGGCGCGAGTTCATCTACGTGAATACGACGAAGGTGTGATGGTCCGCACGGGACCAGTTCCTCTGACGCAGTCTAAGATCATTGGCGTCTTTATTATCACGCATGTTTTTAAAAACAATGCTGCTTAAAATCAATTTTTAATGTGGTTTTTGTGAAGAAATGTATTTAGTATTGAATAAAACGAATAAATTATGAAATAAAATCAGTTTATTTATAATGAAAATAACTATAAAAAAAATCTAATAGTAATTTACTGGCAGATCCTGTGTGTTTTCTTTTCTTTGTTGTACTTGTACGATTTAGTGATAGTTGATTAAATTAAACTCCAATGCACTTCCGATAAAATAATTAATTATGTTAACACTGAAAGACTAAACTAGTAAGATTTCTACGCTATATGATTTATGATATATGATTATTGATGAGCACGATCTATCGGCGATGCGACTGCGAACGAACTCACGATCCGGTCGCGAGCGCGATTGTTGATGAAAATGCTTATAAGGTAAAAGTTGAAAATTGCTAATATTACAAAAATGTGCGATGGCTCGTACATGCTCCCGAACTGAGAGAAAATGAGATGAATATGATTAACAAGGTGATGCCATTCTTTGTTTACTTATCTAAATGATGCGAGTCCGTATTCTAATAAAACACTGATAAAAAAGATTAATAACTCTGTTAACGAGTCTACCGGTTATACACCCTCTTTTCTTGTGTATGGCACGACCGCTTAGCAATCCCACGATTACGGGCCTTTTCACGACCACGGGGCGGCATTGTTCAGAAACTATCTGTCGTAAACACTCGAGATCATTCAAACATGAGGTCATTAGACCGGTGAGGTTCCTGGTTCTTCTCTGCGGATCACACTATACAGACAACGATCTAGGTGATGAAGTCTTATTTTTACCGCGTGACATATACGCTGAAAACCTGGGAATTCTTGCGTCGGTATTTAATGATGTGCAAGCTTCATTATGGCATGCACATGAAAAGAATATTGCGCATTATAACCTACGTAGGAAACCAGCTGAATTCAACGTTGGCGACTTAGTCTTTAAACGCGCTTTTGTTCTGAGCGATAAAGACAAATATTTTAGTAAGAAGCTAGCGCCAAAGTTCATTAAATGTCGTGTAGCAGAAAAACGATCTCCTCTTGTTTATGTCCTTGAGGATATGTCAGGAAAAAACATTGGTGTATGGCATATTAAAGATTCAAAACTTTTAAGGAATCTTAATTAACACCAATCGCTCTGATTTAAGTATCAGTACGTTTAAATAATACCCCGCCTATTTTAATTTTCACCTTTACACCTAGCAAAAGTTAATTGTGCAATCTATCACAATTGCCTACGTTTTATGAGAGGGCGCACCTACAACTTTTTTAATTGGTTGTAGTTGCCAATAATAAATGAAAAGTATGAGATAGAAGTATGTAAGAGAATAAATGAGTATTGCTAGTAGTAAATTATAGACGCGTTTTGTTTTAGAACAAAACCCTTTCCGAGACGAGGGGGGTAATGTAACGTTGTACTTACGTTACATAAATATTTTTAAGATAATATTTTTTTTATTTTAAATCTAATATTAATAAAAACTAAACACTATTTAAAACTAACTAAAAGTATGTACAATTACTTAAATAAACTGCTTTGAAAAAATATAATAATTTCAGCAACCCGTCTTTATAATTCGAGCTTCATTTTAGCCACCAGTTCTATCTACTACATTTTGTACTCCGTGGTTCTTGCGCATGCGCAGGCGCAGCCGCGGTCTCATCGCCGGCGCCGCCCGCCACCCCAGCGTTGCCATATATACAGATTTATCTGTATGTATACAGATTTTGGGCCACCGATACAGATGACAGATTTGCCTCTACTTTTATACAGATTTTTTGAATTGTACATAGTATCTAATAAAAAAGCACACAATATTTAAATACACAATATTATTTTATATATATACTTATTCATGCATGATTCACATCTAGTAAAAAAATATGTAAGTAAGTATTATGTAGTGCATTTTTTAGTATATTGTGTTGGGTACCTACTTTAGATTTTCTTGTCATGGCAAATCTATGCAGCGTACCAGCGGGGATTTCCTGAGATAAGTCCGTTTGCGGTATAATACTACCCGAGCAAGTTATGAGGATGGGTGTAGCGCGAGAGAGCTGTAAATTCTGTTCATCTACTTTGCTCAGTCGGGTTACACTAGAACTACTTAAGTTGCCGGCTAGTTTGTGCTAGGTATTGTCAGTATGCCAGTGAAAGACTGATATAATTCTTTTTCTGTGATTCAGTTGGGAATCATTGAGGGATTTTTTTTTCTATCATGTTAGCTAAGAAACGCGCGGATCACGCAAAGTTTTAATCAGTGTTGAAAAAAAATGTAGAACCAACATTAATTTGTAAAATAAACAAAGACATGTATAAAAATAAATAAATATTACTTTAATTCAAGCTTTCCACAATTTTTTTTTCAAAAAACTAAAGGAATTTAAGGCTTAAAATTTTTAATATACAGATTTCATACAGATTTTGGCCTATTTATAGCATACAGATTTTATACAGATTTTCACGATTAGCAGGTGGCAACACTGCGCCACCCTCTCATTGCGAAACAATCGTCTGGGAAGAACGCACGTTATCGGTCGCGGTCTCTGATACGTTTATTTTTCGTAATTATTTTATGATTAACGTAAACGCGGCCAAACGCTAACGTCACTACGCGTTTTCTCAAATTTTAAAACGAAATCTAAGTGATTTTTAGGACCCCGCAATTGGGTAAGTGGTGCACATAATAATGTTTTGAATCAGTTCTAAATTGTAATGTAGCTTCAAATGCTTGGGCTTTAAAAGGTACTTATTATTATGACTTTAATTACTGTGTATTTATAGTCTATCATTTCTCATTAATTCTACCAAATTTCACCAATTTTATTTTAAATCTCCAACACCTACCCTCGCATCTCTTTTCTTAATTTATTTATTTTAATTTCATTTCCGCCTAATTTGTAATCTCCGTATCTGATTGAACATCCACGGCATCACAACTGCATAGTGCTTTCCCTCCGCTGTCGCCGTGGGTGTTCACAACTTGCTGGATCTGGCTTTAACGCCATATTCTTTATGCGCGTTCCAGGGTCCAAGATACCTACTCCAAGATTCCTACTTTCAAAATTGGGCCACACAGCCCACTTCAAACCACGTACGGACCCTTACGTTGGTCGCTTCCCGAGATCTCTTGGGCTGTAAGCGCCGACGCTCCGGCACACCACCAGCTGACTTCCACCCCTGGACTGGACGAACTTCGAGCACCCACCTACACTGCGACTCGCACTCCAGGACAGTACCAGTACCAGGAAGAAACAGATAGAAGTGTCTAGGCCCTAATCCACGCTATTTGCCCCTACCGCTGGGCTAGAACTTGTGGCAAAATAAATTCAGTGTTCACAACCTGCTGTCTATTTTACCAAACTTCCGTCAGGTAGGTAACTTTCCTTAGGCAGTAGGCTCTGCACGTGACATGGGACGTCAGTCAAATGCAGTGATCCTAAGTACCTTGGACATATTTTAAACGCACGCCAGAAATCTATCCCTAAAATGAGTGAAGATTGAATTTCAGGAACAACATGTGCTTTAATAATGTGGAACTGGTTTTCAAAGTATACCGGCATATTGATGTAGCCTATACTCTTCGAACTCTGTCCGCCAGCTGCCGTTATGGACACAATATCGTCAGTGCACAACGTAAGGCCACGATTAACCAGGGACGTATGAGCACTTCTACCCAGTATAGTAACTGCTGAGCCTGAATCCAGAAGACCAGACGCTGTGAAGTCATTGATTTTAATATTTACGTAGGGCCTTGCATCATTGAACGGTTTGTTTTGCAGAATTGAAGCAATTTTGTAACCACGGAAAAATAGACGAATCGTCTCCAACCAATTATTCCAATCACCTTTATTAAAACGGTCGTCTTGTGGTTCTAAATGTGAACTCATGACGTCCTCTGAGGGAAATAACTGACAACCTGTTAATCTGTTTCCTAAGGTCGGCCACAGTATTAGCAAGGGTCTCACCTCGTACACCAACCTCATCAGACTCAGACAACACGCACCAAAACCCTAACACTCCTACACCCACACCCACACACCCCACCCCCACCCCCAACAAGCACTTCTAACCGCTCCAGCACCACAGGACGCAGTAAACGTAGAAAACTACCCACCATTGTACTGCCAAAGATGCGATTGACTGCAATTCACCTTGAACCAAACCCACGAACACAACAGAGAAAAAAAAGAATGCACGCTGAAGCCCTAGCAGCAGAAAGAAAAAGCTCCGAAGAACAAATCCAGCATCTTCGGAGCTTCATCAACCTAGAAACTAACACAATCCGCCAGCTGATAGAGCTGACAACCATGAGCTCGAGAGTCTCTAGCTCCCTACCACCTAATCAGCCACCAGACAATACCATACCAAGCAATAACCGTTTTGCGTTGAAATAAACGCTGTACATAAATAAGTATATAATATAATATCTTAAATAAAATAAATATTTTTAAACAGTTTTATGGTTTTATTATTTTACACTATTTTATTAAACAGAAAGGTCACCAATAAAGTAGCTTTGCTGCCAAATTTAATGATAATTATAGTAATATTTTACCCTTTTGATACCAATGTTTTGATTGAAACTTTTTATAAATCATTATCATCATAGATTGGCAGTACAGCCACCTTATTAATGGCTCTTCGATGAGTCCCCCCTGAGGCAGTCCTTATCTCCACAACTCTAACCCGGCCATCTGCTCCAGGGAATAACTGTACAACTCGGGCTAAAGGCCAATGCAACGGGGAAGTTTTTTCATCAGCTAATAACATCAAATTACCAATACTGATGTTATTGTTACTTTGGTGCCATTTAGGATGCTTTAGGAGCTGAGATAAATATGCCTTTTGCCAGGATTTCCAAGTCTTGTTGAATTTTCGTACATTTCTTCCAAAATTTTAATGAATTTATATTTGCAGAAGTAAGATCTGGCTCAGGAGGTTGGTTCAGAGGACCACCACATACAAAATGAGCTGGTGTTAAATAAAAAAATCATTGACATCATCTGTTAATAGTGTTAAGGGCCTTGAATTTAGAATTCCTTCTATCTGCACCATTACAGTATTAAATTGCTCAAATGTATGCGAGAGAGGTCTCCCACTACGTTTGAAATGATATTTGAAACTTTTCACAGAAGGCTCCCACAGGCCTCCAAACGTTGGACTATAGCTGGGGATGAATTTAAAGTCAATGCCTTTTATAGTACAAAAATGTAATACACCATCTTTGTGAATTTGAGACTTATTTAATAAGTACAACTGCCGTAACTGATTATTAGCGCCTTTATAAGTTGACGCATTGTCACAGTATACTGTACTAGGCATCCCTCTTCTAGCACAAAATCTTTTAAATGCTGCTAAGAAACATTCCGTAGTTATTCAGATACCAATTCAAAATGCAAAAACTTGCTTGAAAAACACACTAGCACCAGGGCGGTTATTATCTATGGAAACACAGATTCCACACGATACAAAACCACGTCGTCATCGTGTCTTGTTCAAATCGTGTCATAGAGTCAGATATACCTTCACTTTACATTAAAGTTATTGTTATTTTGAACAAAATATATTGACATAAGTGGTCATATCTTTTGATGTGTTGATGTTTCCGAACGCGTCTCGGTAAAACATACGATTTTTGACATTTCAAATCGCGCCAATTCCAAATTCATTTCGCGCGGTTTTGTTTTCGTTTCATAGAGAATACAGTTTAGCAGATTTCTTATGTAAGACAAGGAATTCGCGTGGTTTCGAAGTAAGGAATCGATACGAAATAATGGCCCAGGGCGGTTATTCTTTATGGAAACACAGATTCCACACGATACGAAACCACGTCGTTATCGTGTCTTGTTCAAATCGTGTCACAGCGTTAGATATACCTTCATTTTACGTTAAAGTTACCTATATTTTGAAAAAAATATACCATAAGTGGTCATATCTTTTGATGTGTTGATGTTTCGGAACGCGCCTCGGTAAAACAAATGATTTTTGACAGTTCAAATTGCGCAAATTCCAAATTCATTTCGCGCGGTTTTGTTTTTGTTTCATAGAGAAAGACTTTTGCAGATTTCTTATGTAAGACAAGGAATTCGCGTGGTTTCGAAGTAAGGAATCGATAGAGAATAAAGGCCCAGGGAATTAATAGCGGATGATAAGCTTCCTCCACTTTCTTTAATTTTCGTTACAGAACTGTTGAAATTCAGCGCTAGTGAAAGTTGTCTGATTATCAGTGACTTTAATTACTGGGTAACCAAATCAGGCATACATATTTTTAAAAACTTCTATTGTTTTTGTAGAACTCATAGTGGTCATTTCAAACACTTCGGGCCATTTGGTATAACTGTCTACAATTACCAGGTAGCTCCCCTGGTGGGGGAATCACGGACGGCGGGTAATGAATGGCTCGGAACACTAAAGTATTCGCATGTTAGAAAGAAATAGTAGATATCTCCAGTATCGCAATCGTGAGTCGGACCCGAACTTAGTGCCGAACAGTAACTGGTGAGGTGAAGCCTGTTGGAGACTTAGGGGATGAGTTTTCCTTCATTAGAACTACATTAGCTTCGCTATATTTAAATAAACACCATTAAATAAAAACATTTTTCTTTCGAGACGTTAGACCGACATCATTGAGATATGTATCCTATCTCAATGACCGACATATCTAAAGTTCAGTCATTGTCAGCTCTATATAAAACATTAACCACAGAGTATAGAATACAAAACGATCTCTTTGCTTTAACACACCTTGAGTTTTGTATTCCACAGATACCTTTTAAAGTCTAAACCTTCTAAACACTAAATTAACTACCTATTCATACATACCTAAATAAACTTAACATTTCAACATTCACCATAAAATAAACATACAAAACTTTCTTCTGACAATCAGTAACAAATCCTAAAAATCTACAGCTCATAACAAAGAATAATCGAATACAACAACAGCATAAAAGTTGGTAAACATTAATTAAACTAAATATCTGATAACTGATCATCAGTATTTACCTTGGTAACTTTTATAATACCTTTCTTTTCATAGTCATAAACGAAATGATAGCTCACATCAATGCGCTTCGAATTCTTACAAAATTTACCATTTTTCGAAAGAGCTATGGCGCCGCTATCATACTTGTAAATCACAATCGGTTTTGTAATATTAATTGTTGGCAACATAAAGTATTTTTGTAATATTTTGATGTCTGGCAACTTAACTTTTTACTTTTACGTTTATGAAGATAGCTGTCAATGTCAAGACAGAGAGAAGTGGTAACGAAAATTAATAACCTAAAAAAATGTGCTCCGATGTAAAATTTAATATAACGCAAATTATAAGCTCCGTTCTGTTACATCACCCAGGATTTTCATTGGACTACGTCCTTGCCCCGCGCCTCATCATAAAAACAGTCCACGCAATAGTTATCGAAGAGCTTTATAGTCAACATAAATTGGCCCTTCTCGCAAAACCAGCGGGCGCGGCAATCGGCAAGCGAAACGACGTCATACATAAGTTCCAGCTATATCCAGGAATTGCGAAAATATGTCACAATTTGGAGACTGGTAATATCACAATCATCTAAGTTCAGCAGTTAGGCATCGATTTGGGTTGATCCGTATTCAAAAATACTGAACAACAAGGTCAACGACCCCGCTACTACGAGTACGCAACTACGCAGTTTACTACGGTGCGCGTGAGTGAATTCCGCCATTTTGTTGTTTGTTCCAAACCACGCCTCGTGTTCGTCCGCAGAGTGAATTTTTTAGAGACTTTTATTGCGTTAATTTTGTGTTCGTTGTAATTTGGTGTTGATTAGTTAGCTGATACATAATGTCAGAGTTAAAATCAGCAGTGGCTGGCCGAGGCTACGCGAAAGGTTCTATAACAAAACTGAAAAAGGCCATGGACGCAGAAGACTTTCGAGCGTCCAGATCTTTAGAAAAACTCAAAGCTACAAAGATCAGGTTAGACCTAGTAAAATGATAGTCGAGGTTTCGGCCGCAGATAATGCTGGCTTAACTCCATGTACCTCCTCAAAAATTAAACTTCCCAACGTTATAATAACAACTTTCACTGGTAGGTACACAGAATACTATGAGTTCATTAATATTTTTATTGCTATGATTCATAGCGACCACTCTCTGTCGCCGGTTCAAAAGCTCTATTATCTGAAGGGATTTCTCAGTGGGGAGCCTCAAGCGCTCATCAATAACCTGTCACTGCAAGATGACAGTTATGCACAAGCTCTCAAACTGCTAAAAGAAAGATACGATAATAAAACCAAAATAATCACTGAACACATTTACACATTGTTATGTGGTGTAGTATGTTAGTAATAAGGAAGTCAGTCATTAAGTATATGCAAGTATGGTCTCTTAGACCGGAAACCACTGTTCAAAATGTCCTGAACTACGTAAACAAAATTGATAAATGTAACGAGTACGTAGTCGAGAAACGTGAAATAAAAACTGACAGGCACTCTGCGTTTGTAATTGGGTGTCCCGAACGTTTATATGAGCGATTGAGCGACCCTAATTCATGGCCTCAACGAGTCAAGTTGTCGGATTGGTGCCCGTAGCTCACCTCCGCTGCGAAACCATAACAGCGGAACCGCATTAATTTCGCTGTGTTTTGTCCGTATGTAGGAGAAGCGGAACTGCCTGTTCTAACGCATAGATTTAACTATATTCTATCTCTTTCCCCGCGCGGTTTCGTCGATAATACTCCGACGCCAGCCACACTACCGCGCTCCGGCCGCCATTTTGTTGCGGTGCCGCGTTGTTTTCGCACGTGTTTGTGGAAATCGACAAAAATTAAAAGCGAAACTACATTTTTTTCATAAAATGGACGTCGATTTCACAGAAAAACTAATTCAAGAGGTCAGAAATAGACCTATTCTTTATTTATTAAATCATCCGGATTATAAAATAATATGAAAAAACTGCAGGCATGGAGAGAAATTCAGAGGGAATTAAATGAGGAAGGTATGTAGTCTTTTTATAATAATAATAGACTGTATTTGTAATGTATTTGTTTATTTTGCTTATAAGGTAACATTATGTATAATATGTATAATTATTTATTTGTACTTATTATAGATAATATTATGATAACGTTAAGTTCTCTGCGTTTGTGTAAAATATTGAACGAATTTATCTCTGACCTCAAACGCTGCCGCCGATGCTCTCTGTCGGTTGCCAGGTCTATTTTGTGGTAGAAAGGCACCTAGCTGTTCTATTTCAAAGCTGGAACTGGTATGTACGGCTGACTCTTTCGTCTGTATAAAGTTGTGCAAACAACAAGCTGCTTTTACAATTTTTATTGTGTTTGTCAAATTTGTTTCGAAAGGTCTTAGGAAAATCCTAAACTTCTGTGCCATTATTCCAAAAGCACATTCCACAACTACACGTGCTCGACTGAGCGCCTGATTAAATCTCTTTTTATCTCTATCTTGCATAGCCGCTTCTCTTACAAAAGGTCTCATCAAAAACGTTTCCAGCTTAAAGGCACCATCCCCTATTAAAACATAAGGCAAAGGATCTGTGCTTTGTTGTAATGGTTGGGCATTTGGTACATTAAGTTGACCAGTTCGCAATAGTTGTAAAAAAGGTGTTTTTTCAAATATAGTACTATCAGAATCTTTTCCAAACGATCCAATGTCAACATATATGAATTTGTAATTAGCGTCTACAACAGCCAATAACACAATAGAAAATTTACTTTTGTAACAGTAAAACATTGAGCCGCTATCTGGAGGGCATTTAATGGTAATATGCTTTCCATCCACGCTACCCAGGCAATGAGGAAATCCCCATTTCCCAAAAAAGTCTTCTGCGATATTGAGCCACATTTCTTGTGTAGGTTGTGGAATGGCTAATGGTTGTAAAACATTCCATATTTCCTGACATACTTCGGTCACTATTTTTGAAACTGTTGAATTTCCTATACGATATGAAAACGATAATGTCTTATAGCAATCTCCAGTAGTTAGGAATCTGCAATGAAAATAATATTAATTTTAAAATAATATTAATTTTGTCTTATTTTGTTATTTTTCAGTCGTAACTTTGAAAGCGAAGTGGAAGAATTTAAAAGACTCCTACAAAAAGTACAAATTATCTAAAAAGAGTACAAGTGGCCAAGCTGCAAAAAAGCTTCAAAATTGGACTTGGGCAGATCAAATGAATTTCATTGATCCAGCAATTACATTGAATGAGACTCAAGGTAGTATGGCATCTCTGAATGTTGAAGAAGTTAATTCTACTAACTCTCAATCTACGGGAGACGTAACTACACAAGACGTTGCACAAGATACCCGCTCGCAAGAAACTCAAAACGCCCAACAAATTTATAGAAGGCATAGGAGAAGTAATCCGGATCCGGATCCAACAGATAGAATGATCCAGTACTTACAAAATAGAAGAGATCGCAACAGAAGTGAAGATAAAGTTGATGTAAAATGTGATGGAGTAGATTTATTATTTTTGGGATACGCTGATACTTTCAAAAAACTATCAAAGCGAACACAAATAAAAGCAAAATTTGATATCGCCCGAATTTTGATGGAGGCTGAATTAAGTGATCTGGAGGCTGTAACTTCTAACAGCAACTCTACTGCAACGGGTAGTTTCAACTACTCTGTTCTAAGTGATACCACGCATTCTCCTGCTACTCCAGGTTATTACTCCATGATCAGTGACGCAACAGTTACTGACAATGCTAATTATTATATTCTTCCACAAGAGGGCAATACGGCTATACCTACTGATTTAACAACTTCAAATCAAAATGATCATGAACAAATCAACATGTTTCACTTATCGTAGAGTTAGTAACATGCCGAATATTTTTTTTGATTAATAAATAAATAATTTACTTACCTCAAAGTTAAGGCTAATCTTTCTCTGCTAGAAATAGCTTCCCTAAACCTTGTATTTTGTTTAGTAATATGTGGCTTCAAAAGATTATGTAGATCTTCAAAACTCCCTGGGCTCATTCTAAAATATGTATAAAAACGATCTTCATGTGACTCTAGTTCTTTACATAATAGGTTTTCTCCTAATTTCTTTCTTTTTTCATTAATCTCGTGCACCCAAATTCTACGAGATTTACGCCTTTTCAAAGTTAAAGTCCACAATAATATTTCCTCCTCCTCTGACTCTGATAACGACGACATTTCGCTCCGATGGCTGACTGATGACTAGCAGGTTCCGACGCCCGTTCCGCAACTACACAACTACACTTTATCGCAGCGGAATTCCTACAGCGGTTTCGCAACTGAAGTTTCGCAGCGGAGGTGTGAGAAGGGCGTGGAATATGAGGTTTCCGCGGGAGGTAAGGCAGGCTCTGGGGAGCGGCGGGCCGCCGCCGTCGTCGCGGGCGGCGCAATCGCAGCTACCTCAGTCTAACTGCGGCCGGCAGCGTGATCGCAACATGGCTTCAACATGTATCGTGAATGATGTTAAGAATGATTTGCTAGTGGTTTGCCATCAGAATATTGCGTCCATCGATAGGAAGGCACCTAAGATTGAAGTTTTACTGAAGAGTAAGCTCGCGTGCGACGTTCTAGCTCTGACAGAGCACTGGTTATGTGAAACAAAACTTAGGTGTGTTCATATCGATGGATACAAACTAATTTCTTGTTTTTGTAGAAAACTTACCGCTCATGCCGGCTCGTGTTTGTTTGTAAAGGCGGGCATTAAATGTATAGAAAATAGCGAGCTGAGAAATTGTTCCACTGAACGCTATTGCGAAGTGTCTGCAGTGGACCTATTAGATTATAATTTGACAATTGTGTGTGTTTATAGAACCAACCTAGTTAGCGCAAATGATTTTTTGACTCAGTTTGAAGGTTTGCTCGTTAAGATCAGTCAGCTAGAAATCGAGTGCATAATCGTAGGAGATTTTAACATTAATTGTATAGGAATGGTATGCAGTGATCAAAAACGATTGTCTGATTTACTTTCGATCCATGATATGATGAATATGGTTGACTTTCCTACCCGCGTGACTGCACATAGCTGTGACAACGCACCTAGTGACCACTTGGCAGTTCGTGCAGAACTAATCCCGAGTGTCAGCACTCCTACTGCGGTGACACTGGAACGGCTACGATTAGTGAGAAACTTCTCTCCTGCTAATCGACGTAACTTCACCACTTCTTTGGAGAGCGTAGACTGGGATGATGTCGTACAGCGCAATAGCGCAGGCTATTGACATTTTAACAATGGCTATTATTAATGTTATCAATAGTAAATTTCTTATTTGCTTTCCATTAAAGAGAGTTGTTATTACAGAAAACCCTTCGTGGGTATCATCTGACATTGAAAATTTTAGATTGCTACTATTTGACTTTATTGACATTGAATTTATTAATAATTTAATATGTGACTTAAATACTAAATATGATTATTTAATTATGCAAGAACGATCTAAATTCTATTCGAGAATTATAGTAGGTAGTAAAAATACCGCTAAGTCAATATGGGGTATTATCAATGAACAAAGAGGCAAATCTAACAACTGCAACATTGATTTCACCGACATTGTTAGGGATTTTGACGGTCTACCATTTCCAACAAAAAAGTTCTTGTGGATAGAGTGAATGCTCGATTTGTGGGAGCCGCGGCTGCATGTGGGGCACCCCAAGCGGACCCTGCTTGCGTCCAACGCACCTTAGGGGCAGCCCGCGCGCCTTCTGATCGCTCGCTGAGATTGCGCATTTTTACGCCAGATGAAGTGTTCCGCATCATCACCAAACGAATTCCACTGAAACCATCGAAGGATGCTTACGGAATATCTATGAAGCTCATAAACATTGCGGCGGCCCCCCTAGCTTGTGTGTTAGCGAACTTTTTTAACATATGTTTAACTAACGGGGTGTACCCGGGTCCTCTTAAGTTAAGCAAGGTGTCACCGCTGTCCAGCTCAGGGAGTCGCTGACCGAGGTGTGCAACTCCAGCATGAATAGGTCTCGCCGCGCAGCTCCCCGTCGCGTTGTCTATTGGTAGACAGGGGAACTGGCAGAGCTCCGGGCCGCCTGTGTGGCGGCCAACAGGGCCTACACGCGGAGCCGACGGCGTAGCTTGCGGGACCCGGCCAACGAGGACTGTCTCTACACGACGTATGTAGAGGCAAAGCAGGTTCTCAAGTTAGCAATGGGTGCTGCTATAGAGGCGGCGAGAGCCGAGATGCTGGAGGATCTCAACAGAGACCTGTACGGGAGACCGTATAAGATGGCGCGGAACAAACTGCGCCCTTTTGGTCCCCCGCTAACTGAAACCCTCGAGCCGGCATTATTGGACGGGGTAGTTCGGTCGCTGTTCCCACCTGGGACTAACTTTACCCCACCAGCGAAGAACCCTCCACGGGCGGATCCACCAGAGGAAGGGGCCCCTCCAGTAACAGAGGCAGAATTTGCCGTCGAGATTCTCCGCTTTCGAGCCAAGAAGACGGCACCTGGCCCAGACGGCGTTCCCGCGCGGGTGGTGGCCATCGCTGCCTCTCAGATGGAGGAGAGGTTTCGGAGCCTCTTCATTGCGTGTTTTGAGACTGGTAAGTTCCCGAAATGCTGGAAGGAGGGTCAGCTATGCCTTCTCCGAAAAGAAGGACGTCCGGCAAACTCCCCTTCGGCATACCGGCCCAATGTTCTGCTCGATGAGGTCGGCAAACTTTTCGAGGGGATCATCGCCAGCCGGCTAAACGATCTCCTGCAGTGGGTAGGGCCAGACCTGTCGGATGCCCAATTCGGTTTCCGAAGGGGACGCTCGACAGTGGACGCGTTGGCCCAACTCAAGGGACATGTGAGGGAGGCGGTGGAGGCAGGGGACGGGGTGCTGGCTGTTTCATTCGACATAGCCAACGCTTTCAACTCCGTCCCCCACACGACAATCTTGGAGGCACTCCGATACCACGGTGTGCCCCAATACTTGCGGGATGTCTTGGCCAGTTATCTAAAGGACCGAGCCATCCTCGTTGCAGACAAAACGGGCAGTCTGCGACGATACGGCGCGGAGTCCGGTGTTCCACAGGGGTCGGTCCTGGGACCTCTCCTGTGGAATATCGGTTTCGACTGGCTCTTAGGGGAACTCTCCTCCGTGGCACGAGTGTCATCTGTTTTGCAGATGACACCCTCCTCACAGCCCGGGGAAGGGACTTTCGGGAGGCGGCGAGTATAGCCTCGGCTGGTGGATCCTTGGTTGCGGGAAGGATCCGCTGCCTGGGACTGAAGGTGGCACTGCACAAAACCGAGGCCGTGTTCTTCCACGGACCCCGGCAGCGCATCCCTGCTGACGCCCACATTGTTGTGAAGAGCGTAAGGATTGAGGTGAAATATTTGGGCCTCATCCTCGACAGCAAGTGGCGTTTCGGCCCGCACTTTAGCGGGTTGTCAACGCGCCTGCTAAAGGCTGCAAATGCTTTGTCATGGCTCCTTCCAAACCTTGGGGGGCCTAAGGCGCGTTGTCGGCACTTATATGCCGGCATTCTAAAGAGCATGGCTCTTTACGGCGCCCCCATCTGGCCGGACTCTCTCCACAGAAGGGAGAACGCTACTGCCATCCGCAGGCCCCAAAGGGCCATTGCACTACGGGTGGCGAGGGCCTACTGTTCAGTCGGCTTCTCGGCGGCGTGCGCTCTGGCTGGCACACCTCCTTGGGAGCTCGAGGCTTGGGTGCTCGCTAGAGTGTACGAGTGGACGGCGGGACGAAAGGCGCTCGGGGAGTGTCCCGCCCCGCAAGAGCGGGAGGCCGTCCGTCAAGAGGCGAGGGAGGCAATCGTCCACCATTGGACAGAGGACCTCGCCACTGCCACTTTTGGCCGCCGAACATTAGACGCACTCGGGCCAGTCCTTAAAGACTGGCTCGAGCGGCCCCACGGTTTCCTCTCGTTCCGTATGGTGCAGGTGTTATCCGGCCATGGATGCTTCGGATCGTACTTGCATCGGATCGGAAGGGAGGAGACCCCATCATGCCACGACTGTGGTGCGGCAGACGACACGGCGCAGCACACCCTCGAGGTGTGTCCCTCGTGGACCGAGCCTCGCCGTTGTTTGACCGCGGTGGTCGGGCGGGACCTTTCGCTTCTCAGTGTGGTTAACACCATGCTGGACAGTGAGGAGGCCTGGGCAGCGGTCGCCTCCTTTTGCGAGGATGTAATATCGCAAAAGGAGGTGGCGGAGCGTGCGCGGGAAAATCACCCTCTCGCGGCGCCGCTCCGAAGGCGAAAAAGGGGTGGGAGAAGGCGACAGTACGATCGTCGCCTTTTCCCTCCTGGTGGTGAATAGCGGTAGACAGGCACGGGGGTTGCCTTCTACTGCACTGCACTATTCACCAAACCCCTGGGCGGGAATGGCCTAGCACTCGAGGTCGTTCCTGGGCTCCTCCCTGCCAGCAGGGGCGCGAAGGCCCCGTTGTAAAAACGGGCAATCGTCGGCGGGGGAGTGGATGTCAAGGCTCTGCCAGTTTCCCAGTCCTCCTCCACACAGACCACGCGGGAGTGCCGCTGGGTTATTTAGTGGGTATACCGGACTATCGGGGAGTCCCACATAGCCCTCCCATCTCCCCCAATGGGAGGGTATGCGTAAGGCATTTTTCCCAGCGCAAAAAAAAAAAAAGGTGTCACCGCTGTTCAAGGGCAAGGGCAGTAGGCAGGACATTGATGGTTACAGGCCAGTTTCCATCATACCAGCGATAGCGAAAGTTTTTGAAAACGGGATTAGCTCCCGGTTAATAGACTACCTATCATCGACCAATGCATTATCTGAGCGACAGTACGCGTACCGCGAGGGCCGCTCGACTACCTGCCTTACCCGCGAGGTGGTGCGTCTGGTGATGGACGCCCGCGAGAGAAAACAGCACGTCGCAGTGATCTGCTGTGATCTTTCAAAGGCGTTCGATGTGGCCGACCACGCCATACTTGCGATAAAACTTCAGCACTATGGCATCCAGAGCATGGCCCTCAATGTACTGCAGGACATGATGTGTGGCAGGTTCCAGGTGGTAGTAGGAGGCGGAGGTCTAGATAGGTCATATCCTCTACCGTTGACTATGGGAGTAGCACAAGGATCAGCAGTGTCAAACATCTTATTTTCCGTGCTTTTAAACGACTTACTCGATGCTATTACTACCGCCGAGGTACTGATGTACGCCGATGATGTTGCAGCCGTAGTAACAGCCCCGTCAATAGACCAACTTGAGCAGCAACTGAATGCTGCAGCCTGTCAGCTGGCAACTTGGTTTTGCGAGAATGGATTAGCGCTAAATTTAACGAAAACCCATTTTATGCACTTTTGTCTTGCGGGTCGGAGACCACGTAAATTACGGGTCTTCGTGAAGGGCACTACTAGGCTAGAGAAACGCGACAACACCACGTTCCTGGGATTTGAGCTAGATAGAGCGCTCACCTGGGAATCGCATACCAACAAAATATGTGGGAGGCTAGGCAGCGCATGCTTCGCTCTGCACCGGCTGTCGCGCTTCTTACCTGAGTACGTGGTGCGGTCGTACTATTTTGCGACGGTCCACTCTGTTCTGCAATACGGCGCAGAGCTCTGGGGTCGGTCCGCAGACTGGCTACGCGCGTTCCGTATGCAGAAGAGGGCCGTGCGCGCAATGGCACGAATCCCGCAGGACTCCTCTGCCAGGCCATTCTTCAAATAGCTTGGGATACTAACGCTGCCCTCGGTTGTCATTTACCAAGTAGCGGTATATGTGCGACTAAACTTGGTACAGTACAAGAGGAAGGGGGATATGCACTCATACAACACGCGAAGCTCAGGAAAGTTAACTTACAGGATTATCTTGGATTTTAATATAAGTATCTTAATCTTTATTCTTCAATGGACATTATATTTTTAATGATAAATGTTATTTTTATATTATTATTTACTTAGATAAATTTAATTTATTTAAGAACGTACGTTTTTACCTATGAGTACCTACCAATTATGTAAGTACGTAAAATTATTGTTGACCTGTATTTTTTATACCAAATAAATGAATATGAATATGAATATGAATAAACAGCGACAGAACTCACTACACGTCTCGATTATTCTCCTCCCGCACCGTACAACTGTACAAACATGGCGACTCCGCCTCGCGTGGGCGACGCCCTCCGCGTTAGTGTATGAGGTGTGCGCCCGCGATCGTAACAAAAAAAAAAACGACGGATTGTTTTGTGCCTTTCAAAAAAAACAATCATGTGTTCCTCCAAAATAGAAAAGGAGCAATTTATAACAAACCAAAATGCAGCAGGCGGCAATAGCGCCGAATTCCAGCGTAATATAAACGCAGTCGTAGTTATTTTAATAATAGCAATCGAGTACTAGGAGTTACATATTTCTTGTTTAAGAAATACAAGCAAATGCACCAAGCTTGGGTGCGTGAGCAGGTGGCCCTAAATGCAGTTCAACGCCTGCGAGACTCATTTAGCCGAAGAAGAGGCGAAAACAGAAATTCGGAAATCAACTAATGAACCAATGAAGAAGGTGGAAAATAAAATAAAGTGAAGTGCGCGTAAATGTCGTTTTTATGACAAGATATATTTTAAAGTTGAACTTTACACTCAGACGGGATGTCTTCCTACGAAAGTAGACGCAACACAAACCGACTTCAGCGTGGTAATCCCGCTAGCGGTAGTGAAAACCAGGAGCGATGTCAAAATACCGGTACCCGTAGCCAAAGACGTGCTTACAACTTCCAGCAACAGAAGGTTGCAGAGACTGATTGGTCTGAAGCGCGTGAATTTGAAGAACGCCCACCTAAACCAAGAGGCCCCACACAACGTAGCTCAAGTTGGAAGGAAAAACAGCAAGAAAAGAAGAGGTATAAGCAAGAGAAGAGAGATGATGCCTCAGCTGCCTACGATTTTAAAGCCGTTCAAGAAACGGCTCCTGTAGATGAACCTCTATATGACATTGGACCTCACAGTAGCTCGATTCCAGTGCAAGAGAACTACTCACAAAACTTTGAGTTCTCTGGTTATATTGATCAAATTGAACGATCTTATGAAACGATGAGAGGCGTAGACCCCCGGCTTGACCGCCGTCTTCCGTTTTCAATGTTCCAGCATTCAATGTGTACCATACTGAACTGCTATCTGATGGACCTTGCTCTAACAAATGGAGAGAGGAAACTGGGTACTGGAAAATGCCAGGATTTATTGCCTGAGGATCTGTGTATACCGGACAATCTTTACCATTCTCTCGCAAACATCGGCAATACTACCACTGTCAACGGTGAAGAGATCAAGATCAATATTCCCGACATCGCTGTTCCCCAACCCCAAGCGGATGATATTCCCGCCGGCTCATTCGGAGTATTAACTCCTGAAAATCATAACGTCTATGAATGTTACGTGTCACCCTTAGTCACGATGAATAGAGTACTCAATTCCCGTCGAGTACACGGAGAAGCTGAGATTCCACCGCTTCCAGCAGTGATGACACCAGCAGGAGTGCCCACGGAGAACCTTCTTGGCCATGGCCCTCCAGATGTTTTACACATGGAAGCCAGACAACGTATTGAAGGATTTGAGTTTCCTGAAGGTGATTCAGAGGCTGCTCGTCTTCGCGTTTGCCCTGAACTAATGGCCCGTGTAAATACCGTGCTTTTTGAAATGAAGAACCGTTACAAGATGAGAGATATAGGACGTTCATCCCCTGGTCTCAGAAATTACATCACTCCGAAGAATATACCGGGTTATATACAGTATGTACGTGTTCCAGAGAACACTCCTGACAATGTTCGTCTTAGTAAAAGACAGAATCAGATTCGTGGACCTGCAGCTTTTGGCTCGGCCACAGCCGATCAGGTTAATTTACACTGTCTACACAGAGAGCGGACGAACCATGCCCGCGGTCCCTGTTACACCGTTGGAGGTGCTATCCCTAACGGTTGGTTAGCGACCGTCAATTCAAATTTCACAACTCTACACTATTATTTAGAAAAGAAACAACTTGACCATAGAAAAAGTAGAGCAGCGAGCGAGAGTTATTAAAATCGATTAAAGTGCGCGTAAATAATATATGGAAAAGTTAATTGAAATATATGAGACTTTAAAGACGGAATGCGAAAATATTAGAAAACTAGGTAAGCGGCGTACCGAAAAATTAGGTAAGCAAAAGTTTGAAAATGCTGATAGTTTATATTGTAATTATAGATTGATCTTAGAAACGCTAAGTTCGTCTGCACAGTTATCAAATGTTGAATTAGTTTGTGAGGAAATAGAATTAGTATATAAAAAAAATTTAAGCTATAGGCAAGATACAGATACAGAAAAATGCTGATGAAGTAAGAAGATTCGTAGCTTTTTGTAACTATTACCGCAAGTTTATAAAACATTTCTCAGAAATAACGATACCATTAAATAAATTATGCCGAAAGAATGAACCATTTAATTGGACTTTAGAATGTCAGCAGAGTTTTGAAGATCTTAAATGTAAATTAATGACACCACCAGTTTTGCAGTACCCCGACTTTTCCAACAAAAACACTTTCATTTTACAAACGGATGCCTAAGGCATTGCTATCGGATCCGTGTTGTGCAATAAAGATTTAAAGCCTATAGCATACGCCAGTAGACCACTAAATAAAGCAGAACTAAATTACCCAACTATTCAAAAGGAGTTGTTAGCGATAGTTTGGAGTATTAAATATTTTAGACCATACTTGTACGGAAGAAAATTCACAATTAAAACCGACCATAAACCATTGATTTATTTTTTCGGCATGAAAGATCCATCAACGCGACTTTTACCGTCTTACCACAAAAATAATTTTAAACATCGCTTTGACACATGTTTAGTTAGACATCGTCTAAAAGTTAAATGCTCCTAAAACGGATGTTTTATTTTTGTCACTACAAAACCATGTTTATACCGTGTTTACTTAATTACTGTCTAACTCGATCCACATTTTTTAAATAAAGTAACATCATACCAAAACGTTTCATTCCACGCAGAACTCATTTTGTAAATCCAATACATGTTAGCGTCATAGAAAAAACGGAACGTTTTAGCATGAAGTTTGACTGTGTGTGTTATGGTGACAGCGCTGGTGTGCGTGGGGTGCTCCAAGATAAGGGCAGGTCAAGTATGCCTCGCTCGCCCCGCCATTACTATTTCTATATTGTTTTTTAAGTATGGTCACTGACAAAGTGCGACGTAGGATAATAATACGTGTGTTCAGTTCTGTTTCAGGATGCATTTTTATGCCGAGCTTATCTATAGATCCACCACGAGGATCAAATTTTACCCAATCTAAGTTATTGTACGGGCGAAATCTATTGTAAACTTGTATCGCTTTTAAAAAAAATAATCATCATAATATTGAAACGGGTAAACTTGTTCACGATGTTTATTAATATAATAATAAATATCTCTATTTATTATCCAAAAACTACACGATACTTTTAAAGTAAGTACATGTTAGCGTCATAGAAAAAACGGAACGTTATTAGCGTGAAGTTTGACTGTGTGTGTTATGGTGACAGCGCTGGTGTGGGTGGGGTGCTCCAAAAAAGGGCAGGTCAGGTATGCCTCGCTCGCCCCGCCATTAGTATTTCTATATTGTTCTTTAAGAATGGTCACTGACAAAGTGCGACGTAGGATAATAATATGTGTGTTCAGTTCAGTTTTAGGATGCATTCTTAAGCCGAGCTTATCTATAGATCCACCACGAGGATCAAATTTTACCCGATCTAAAGTTTCCTTCGTAATGACGAGAGCGCAAAGAGCACAAATTGGTAGGGAAGATAGTAGTAGCGAAATCACAAGGGTTCCTTGTATACCCGCCGAGCCAAGGTCTGGCCAACCGAGGGTCGCGGAGATATTAAGGAAACCGAGTGACTACGTAGAATTAAAATTTATCGAGGGAAGTAAATTAAAAAGCATAAATATAACTTATGAAAACGAATGTTTTGCGTACGAAGAGCCAACTCATATTTGTATACATAAACCTCAATTATATGTCGTACTTTACGCGAGTCGAATTTGCTTATATTTTGAGTAGTTTTTGTAATAGGTTGAATATTAAAGAGTTGTGTATAATGAAAAATGAGGGAAATGTAGAATTTTTAAAGAAACTCGTAGAAGAAATAAAGAGTAGAGAAAAGCGGTCCGGACCACCGATAAATATATTGCGCGGTATTAAACGAGTCTATTGTGATGACGAAAAAGCATACATACTACATGATTATCATTTACTAGCTTTTGCCCGCGGCTTCGCACGCTTGTGTTATGTTATTTTTACGTTATAATCTAATAATAGATAATACATTTCGTACCAAACAAAAAATCCACTAAATCTTTTCGAAGCTGAGCACAGTAACCTGTATGTGGAGTGGAAGCTATTTAAGCCATTACAAGTAAAAGAAGTTTTAAACAAAAAACTACAATTTTATAAGTACCTCTTCATATTACAACAAAAAGAAATCATCATCACTTCACTCAGGTCTTTAACAGATGTTTCAGTAAATTTTGTTTAGGTAGTAGTTACCAGTAGTTAGTTGCAGTCAGGTACGGTTTAGAAAAATATGGAAGAATCACACACGATGATTCTTAAGTTTGGCTCCATACGAATTGAGTACCTACACTTAGCCAGTGTCCATAATAAGTTTATAAATTGCTGGAGATATGCATTTACCTGTACGATGCGTACATAATTAATTTTCTTAATACTAATTAGGAATTACAAATACTAAACCACCACTCCTTAAAGAATCGGCCGTTATAATTATTATTATGTCCACTATTTTCCACGCTGTCTCATTCCCACTGCACTTTCAACGTACCTACCTAGTGATGAAAGTCAGGAAGTATGTAAAATCGTCATTACAAAGATAGTTACTTACCTACTATAACTATAACCTTCTTGAAGTAACTGAGTAATAAATCATTTTTTGCTCCCGTGGTGTATTTAAAAGCCCACAGATCTAAAATATTTTAACTATTAAAAACTTATTTCAACATGCAAGAAGAAGAAATAAAAAAAAACAGTCAAAAACGAACGTTACGCGCCATGTTGTTATTAATTCAAGGATACAATTGCCATAATGAATACCTACATATTATTATATCTAAGTACCTACCCATAAACATTTTTCATAAAATATTTCGTATCATTGGCTAAATACAAATATCGCACTCCGGCTTACTTTAATGCCGAAATAAAAAGGGTTTTAAAATGCGTAGCAATGGTAAGGGTCTATAACTTAAGTAGCTATACTATAAGTACTACAGGGTGTCTAGCTAATATACCAACCACTAACGCTAACGCCTAACGCTAACTCCAAAACTGTATTGAAATGACATTAGCTGTGGAAAAGTAAGCGATTTCCGAAATGTCATCGCAGTACATTTTGGAGTTAGCGTCCGCTGTCCGTCTGTCTGTCTGTCTGTCCATCAGACACCAGGATGTAATCATGAATCGTGATAGTTAGACAGTTGAATTTTTCACAGATGATATATTTCTGTTGCCACTATAACAACCGTGATCCAGTAACAGAGTTTTGTTTCTTTAATCTGTGCATCCGGATAAACCCGAGATAAAATTACCGTCAGTAGCACAGAGCACATTTTTTTTCTCTTATCTATGATTAGTAGCTAAAATAAAACTTACCTTTTGACACTGGCTAAATACCTACACTAAGTGTGGACCAAAATATAAGAAAAGAAAACTTACTTTGAAGCCTTGAAGCGGCCATCTTGTTAAAATCCCGTTCCGTTTCATAATGAAATCTTAATCATTTTCACCAAAAAAAAATTTACATTATTTAAAATTTAATATATCCTATGTTGTGCGCCGGGTTTTTCTAAGCTTATTAGTGAAAACCGCATGAAAATCCGTTCAGTATTTTCGGAGTTGTGCCGTAACAAACAAACAAACAAACAAACAAACAGACAGACAAAATGTCTAAAAAGTAGCTTAACGTGATCAGCGAAAAATTTCAAGCCAACCTGTGTAATTTTTTTTTCGATATCTTGCATTTACAGATTTTTTTATCTCTACAGTTTTATTATATGTATAGATATAGATTACCTACTAGCGGTCATGCAGGCGTACGACGTATGATCAGAACACACACAACAACAAAAACACGTAGTGACTTTCTCATTATAGCACGTGGTGGTGCAACCGTCGCGCCGGGTCTCTATCGCCATACTGCTCGCACACGTAATTCATTCATGATTTTTTCAGCGGTTTGACAACGTCGCATCGCATTGAGTCAGTGCGGTGTTTCTTGTTTGACAGATTAATGACACATCAGAGACAATAAAAAACTTTCTTAGGAAAAAAGTAACACAGAATTTTCGAAAGTAGTACTAACCATCTTAGTTTTAATGATAGGAATCAGCGTACGAGAGCTTTCCGGTAAATTAAAAATATCCCTGTATATCTAATGAGTTAAAAAGTTTTTGCTGTAAAGAAGGAATAAGAATGCAATATACAGTGCCATATAATCCAGAGATGAATGGAGTGGCAGAAAGAATGAACCGAACGTTAGTGGAAAAATCAAGGACAATTTTACTGGAGTCAGGATTAACACAATTTGCCATCTTGGAGTGCGGGCATGTCGCTCGGCTAAATAAAAAACATTCAAAATCTTACGTGGTTGTGTGTTACCAATTTTTTTAATCGTGTTTTCTGCGTCTATTTCAACTGGAAAGCTGTTCTGCCTCGCTTTAAAAGTTCACCCGGCCTACCTAGTTATTTCATTCTTCTATTACTGCAAGTCACTGGACGATGCTTGTACTCGCGCAATCTATATACTTATGTAGATGTGGCTTGGCAGAACGGTTCGCCCATGGCATGAGCTTAATACCTGGCTCTCTTCCAGGATTCTTCCCGACACTTAAATTCTTCCCGAGACTTCAGAAGTACCCCCTGCGGGAGTAGGTACCGCTACTACTACGCTACCCAGGCGTCGTACCTAACCACGTAGCTTCCTGGCTGGTTAGTAACCCTGGCTGGTTAGTAGCCCGTGCTAGATTGGGTCAAAAGCGCAAGGCCAGTGACTTGTTTCCCCTAATAAACGAGTGCCGACAGTGTGGCTGTGTAACAGAAAAGGGTATTTCACTTACCCACCCCCAACTACCTATCTGCGGTAGTGCCGTCTCCCGGCAAACGCCGCAACTGTTCCCACATTTTAATACGGCCAATGTCTACATGCGCCTATATACAAATAAATGACAAATTACATTATTGTAGTGTGTAAAACTTGACGTGTACTGAATATTATGAAATAAATGATTATGATTATTAAGAGAAAACTAAATTTCTTAAAATCCAACATTCACGTAAAACTGTGTCTAACTAACCACCGAATTGTGGACTTCACGAGCTAACGACAGTTACATAGCGGTAACAGGGCACTTTATAACGAAGCAGTACGAGTTAAAATCCCTGTTAATACAACGCTGCCATCTTTGAAGACACACATAGAGTCTGGCAAAGCTAACCCTGCAGTGGAGTATTTGGAATCCCCAAAAAGTGTTTCATATAGCAATCATTTTTTATGTCATTATCTGTCAATTTCATAACATGTAAGTGTATTAAGCAATTTGAATTTTCTGATTGGTTGTGTTTTCGAAAAGAATTAATAGTTCAACCAATTAAAAGTGTTAAAAGTTTTTTGAAGTATGCACTGTGCTACCATATACATGGATGAAATAAAAATAAGAAGGATTGAGTTTTGATTGACATCAAACTGAAACCCAAAATGGCGGACATATTACATATGTATGTCAGATAAAAGTAGGGCGACCGGCTGCATATGATGTGAGTGTGTGCGTGTTCCGCTCGTACGTACGAAGCGTTCCGGCTTCCTAAGGGTGCTTCAGTTTCGGATCAGACGGGATTCCCTCCTTCTTTTTTTAATAGCTCCATGACCATATATACCAGATTTTATATTACACCAATTTTAAATCACTGCAGACTTAGCTTTGCTAGACTATAGTAGCGCGAACATCGAAATCAAGCTATTAGAAATTATCAATGAATGGGACCTTCGCCATAAAATCAACGTTGTCGTTTCTGATAATGCCGCTAACATACAGAAAGCTATATCGGAAATCGGTTATAAGCATTATGGTGTGGTTTTTATGGGCACACATTAAACCTCATTGTGCAGGACGCGCTCAAAAAGGTTTCTGTTAATTTAGCGAAAGTAAAAAAAAAATTGTGCGGCACTTTAAAACCAGCACCAGCGCCCTAGAAAAGCTTTTGAAGGCGCAAACATTGGAAAATCCTAATGCTAGTCCAAAAAGACTAATACAAGAAGTACACTGTTGCTGTTCGGAATAGAAATCTACCGACGATTACCAGTAGAAGAATGGCAACTGCTTGAAGATTATCAAGCCCTTTGACGATGCCACAAGGGCCATGAGCGGAGAAAAATGTGTGACTGTCAGCTCTGAGAAGTGTTGAGCAAGGCGCCTCTATGTAGAGGGGAAGGGTTTTTTTTGCTCAGTGGCAATAAGCTTAAATATTTGTGTCAAAATCACAGTAAATAAACAGGATTTACTTATTGTTAGTTTTTATAGTCCTACAAACTGTAACCCAGCTTTTAATAAAGCTAAATTTGATACATTGGTAAAATCGGTTCCCAGTCCATTCATATTTGCAGGGGACTTTAATGCCCATCACACTTCTTGGTGTTGCAGTTCTGACTCTCCCCGTGGAAGGGAGGTGTTGGAAGTCATTGACGACAACAATTTAGTCTAGCTTAATGATGATCAAGCAACGACAGTTGGTTCATTAACCTGGCGTCCAAATGCACTTGATTTGTCGATGGTTTCCTCATCACTGGCTCTTAACTGTGAATGGTCTGTTCTTGATACTTCTCTTGGTACTAGTTACCACCTTCCTGTAATCATAAAAGTATTGTTTAGTAATAATAATGTGAATTCAGATGGAGATACTATTGTAATGGAAAACACTTGCCCATCTACCCAAATTATAAACAGGTAGATTGGAAATTGTTTAACAGTTTTGTATATGTATTATTGAATGATTTTGAATTGAATCTTTGGAGTCCTCAAGACACATATTTGCTATTTTGTAAAATATTACAATCAGCAGCAAAATCCGCTTTGAATTTAAATAGTAGTCATTCTACCGACATTAAACAGCCCTGTCATAGGAATTTTGGTAAAAAACCTCGCCTTCCATGGTGGAATCAAAAGTGCTCAGAAGCTGTTTTAAATTTCAAAGAAGCATATCTGAATGCTTTGTCATAGTTACCATCACTCGAGGGAATGAAGCATGACACATGGCAATATGACTCTGGTGCAATGTATCTCTAGTCTGTGATACGTTATGGATTCCGAGCGGGCGGGGCGCCCCGATTTGCGGCTACTATCACGCGTAATGTTTCATCGCGCGCCATGCTTAACTGTCATTTTATGTAGGCCGTATTCCGATTCACGCTATAATCGATAATTTCGCGCGAAAATACAAAAACGTGAGCGCTGTGAGCGCTGTTAGCGATTATAGCCCTGAATTGGAACACCGGGGTTATGTTACTAATATTAATATCACGTTCCGTTACGTATGATTACATAGAATGGGAAAGACGGTAGTTTATGAGGGATCAAAGTTATCAATTATATTTATCTTTTGAGATTTGAGATTCTTAATTATGCGTAATAAAATAATAGGTAGGTAGTATATATTAAGTAAATATGATTTTATATTATGAGATTTATGAGTTTAATTATTCCGTAAATCTCCTGTGAAGGGAATTTTTGTCCGGAAATATTATTTCTGTTATTTTTGTTATACAGTTTAAAAATAATTCATTACAATGTTTACAAGTGATAAAATGAATAAAGTAATGAAATACGTTAGTATCCCTTATTACAGTTATTACCCGACATAATAACCATCACTGACATCACTGTCATGTTTGAAGTCATGTTATATTACGAAGTTATATGACTTCGCTAGGTAATGCCATGTAACATGGCTTTACATTCTAATGTACTGTTTCGCGCATGTCTAGTCATAGTCATGACACGACGCCTTTCGACGGCTTGTGATAGATTATCGGAAGAATCGTTATGACCAGTTGCTCGAACCGTCCTTAAATTAAAGGAAGGATTGGAAACACGATTTGCAACCGTGGAAAGAAGCCGTATGTTTGTGTACACATTTTATTGTATAATTTACATAGGTAATATTATTACATCTTGATTGGTGTGGTAATAATAAATAAATAATTAATAGTTAATATATTTTTCTTATACTGTTTATGCTTTACAAAAAAATTAAAAAATATTGAAAGAGCATCAATGCACCTCAACTTTCTCTGTTACGCACATTCACAATTGCGTACTGCGCTCTCGCTCGGTCCGTCAGTTTTCTACTTACGGTTACTATGAACATGCAGGAGGTGCAAAAGGTTCAGTCAGTGTTTCCGAGTATTTCATAATGACAAGAGCTGTTTGTGTGTTTTAGTTTTGACAAATTACAAGAAAACTATCGCTGAGGAGATAATCGGTAAGTACGAAAATAATATTATGTTGGTGGATAATCATCCACCAGCCTACCTATTCACAATCGTGAATATGTACATTATTGACCGAGCGAACGAAATGAGCGAAAGTCTCTGCTTCAACTTGCAAAAATTTGCTTTCGTCTGTCCAGCGGGCCTAGCACGGCCAGTGGACGATTCCTCCCAGGGAGTAGATAACAAACTTATCCTCACTGTCGCTTTACTCCACTCTGCGAGCATGGCCGCGGCAGTGGAAAGCTTTATACGGAGGATAAATGGCGGGAGTAGCTGGGAGTAGCGATCTTTGGATAGCTCCGCCGCGATGTTGCCAGAATGAGAAAATTAAACTATATAAATGACATTACTCTCATCAATATTTGGTTCAGTCCATCAATATTTTGTTCAGTCCATCAAACTTTCCATAATCATTGGGCTAAATACACCCGAGAGTGAAGCCAAAAACTAAAATTTAAGAAAAAACAGAGTTTGGTTAGTCTGTTTTATGTATTGTTTATTTGATTTGATGTTATAATATAACATAAATAATTATAAAAGTTACAATAATTCTGTGAATTCATGATTATTTACACTCGTAAACAATGAGCGGAAAAAAGTGAGTACCTACCTACATACTTATTTTTTAGTTATCTCTATACCTTATTTTACCCGAATATTATTAGGTAAATAAGTAACACAGAATTCGCCCTATTACATAGATAAGTGAAGAAAAACCAACCCTTATTAGCTCCATGCCCTAACCCTTATCAACGAATAATCATTGCGTTGATTTTACAAAGGATTTTATCATTTATACTTTATAGTAACTAAGTTGCAACTCCTTTTTTTCTGAAATAAAAGTGTAAGTATTATGTTGATCCCACCAGTGTATCTGTGTACAAAATTTCATCCAGATTAGATGGATTTGGTGCGAAAGCCACAAAAACGACACATTTCATTTTTACATTATTTGCACCACCGTCCAATGCTCATATTGTCTCATGTCATCTATGTCCATCCAAAGGTTGTCTGGAAGAGATCGCTCTTAGCGATAAGACCGCCCATTGTACCGATTTTATATGTAATTCTCATTTCCACATGTTTTTATGATATTGGTGTCAATAAAGAGTTATTGTATTGTATTGTATTGCATAGGTATTGGGACTACTTAAAAAGCACCCTGTTGACTGTGTTGATCTTGGTAGTGTAAAGAATCTGTGTGACAAAATTTCATCTAATGACAAAAAACATACTGACAAATAGGCAATGTTTGACTTTAGGGATATTATGATAATTATACTACCTATGGTATATTGATTTTACAAAATGTTAATTTGTTTTAGGTGGACTGGATCATATTCAACATCAACTCGTTACTTGGCTTTTGTAGAGGTACCACCACAATTTCGCCAATTATTTGTGGCCATGGTTACTGACACTTTGCAGAGTCCGGACATCCATAAAAAATACAATAATATACCAGCCCACAGTCAATATCCAAGGAAGAAACTAAACAGAGTGCCGATTTACTCAAAAAACATCGGACATTCACCATTCTTGAAGCTGGAAAAATTGTACTTGCATGTTATGTTTTGCATTACATGTACATGGTTATAAAGACTAGGTTATATACTTAGGTTTATGAAGACCCAGAAAATTACCAAAATTAGCACCCGGTACTTATAAAAACTTCTTGTAAAGGGTGTAAATGTGCAAATAAAATTTATAAGTTATAATACATGATATTTTTATTATTTCATACCTAAAACACAGACAATGTTATACTATACTCACAGAGGGGTTATCTGTGACTATACCTACTAGTACCTAAACTATTCAAAACAGTAACTAAATTCTATTAAAATTTCATAGCTACCTAATGCTTTTGAAGATGCAGAACAATTTTGATGATGGAATTCATAATATACATACCATAAAACCATATCAAAATGCAAATAAATATTTACCTATTTTACTCGTATTTATTACATCTTATAGTAATACAATAAAAATAAATAAATATGTGTGGACATTTTACACAGTGCCGTCTAGCCCTAAATGAATCATGGATTGTACCTACTATGGGAACCAGATAACTGATAGAATACTTAGATACTTTTTAGGGTTCCATACCCAAAGGGTAAAGTGAACCCTATCACTAAGGCTCCGCTGTCTGTCTGTCTGTCTGTCACCAAGCTGTATCTCATGAACCGTGATAGTTAGAGATTTGAAATTGTCACAGATTGTGTATTTCTTTTGCCGGTATAACAACGAATACTAAAAAACAGAACAAAATAAATACTTAGGGGAGGGGTGGTTTTATGCTCGTTTTTTTAGATAATGGTACGGAACCCTTAGTGCACGAGTCAGACTCGCACGTGGCCGGTTATTTGTTTGTAAATACATATTTTTATAGCAATATCGCCTGCTCTGCGCAATCTACAACTACTAACAGATCAATTTGTAAAGGAAAAATTTGAATCACGATCATTTTCAATGTTTGTATTCCAAATTATAATTTACTTAATTTGATACGTGATACGTTTTTGTTATTATAGTAGAAAACCCAGAGAATTCGCCCTATTAACATAGAAAAACAAACACTTTGCCTTCCTTTTAATTTTATACCCACTACCAAGATTCAAAGAGCAATATTCCCTGCTATTCGTCAATTCGAGAGAATGTGTTGTTATCCACTTATCGCCGAGACCGTGCTCTGAAGCCGGGAGTAGCGGGAGTAGCGAAATAATAATGTCTACGATAGCCGTCAAAGGGGAATATTCCTTTCCTTTCCTCGTTGCCGTGCTACGAAAGGTGGAGGGGGGGAATATTTCAACTGACAGGTGGAATAAACTGGGGGAACGCCATTTTATCCACATGCCGTGCTAGGCCCGCAGATGTACATACTCGCGTACAGGTCGCATTTTTCAACGAATCTAGATTTACCCTGGTATACAAGTTCTATGAGGTCAGGGAATTTTTACGTCATCAGCGATTTTTGATTAGTGGGGTAGTTCCCAAAAAAGAAGGGAAGTTTGCAACAGCGTCATTTACCAGGTAATTTTGATAATATTTGGCAGAAGCAATGGTCACTCAATTATAAAAAAGTGTTTAAAAAAAGCCGAATCGGTCAAGAGGTTGTTGAGATATAAGGCCGTACAGTATGAGTTACAAGTTGAATTATGAGTTGAAGTACATCATGACGCGGGCTCGCTAGTAGCTTCAAAATAGAAGATAGTATGTTTGTATAGTAGCAAGTGGTAGATGGATATTGCATAGTTATTATTGGGTATCAAGTTATATTAACCGACTCTTATGTAGCGGTAAGAATATGAAAACAAATCTTCAATTCACACTCTTATAATAATTCTCCCTTTTAAAAATCAGAAATCCAAAACTAAAACTTGAAAAAACACAACAATAATCCCAGAGCAAAAATTAATATCCCAGAGTATATCTCCCCACCACCAATTCCACAGGCCCTAAACTCTATTTCTTTGTTGGTGTTGCCAACACGGCCCTCCTGCGCCGTGCATGTCCTCAGGCATGCCTGCCTCAACCAGGTACCCAGGATATCAGCCGGTTTAAAACAATCAGCTGCACACCTGAAAACACACAAATTTTGAACGGCTTGTTGAAACTGCTAAAGCTCGGCCTATCATGATTCACAAAATTTCACTAGACAGGACTCCAGGTGCAAGCATTTCATCTTTTTATTCCTTTGAACTTAGGAATGTTTCTTACTTTGTAACTACAAGTCCCATCCATGGATCCTCAACATCAATCATAATTACAGTACCTATTTATTGCAGAGCTCCTTGACCTAAGAAGGTTTGCACAAAGTTCTGCAACTTTATATTCGTTACATTTAGAATTATTGTATTTGAGGTTCCTTTAGATTTAGAAATTGTCTGTACAACCATTATTTTAGCTCATTCCCTTAAACCGAGTGAGTGCCTGATCCAGGTCATTCCTTTAGTCTTAGGAAATGATTGCTTCAGCTCACCACCTGTAGTCTGGGGAAATGCCTAATTCTCTGTATAACCATTATTTTAGCTCACTCCCTTAATCCGAGACAATGCCTGGTCCAGTCCATTCCTTTAGTCTTAGGAAATGACTGCTTCAGCTCATTACTCTATTATGGCGAGTGCCTATAACGGTGTCTTAGGTAGTTAATCCAGTATGGAAATGATTGTTTGTTTGTTTTTTTGTTTTATTATTTATTCATTGTAATTTCATACTTATATATGATTTATTTTGACACTGTGATTTAACCTGTGATTTTTCCTAGATTGCGATTTTTTTTTTTTTTTACTGTTATTAACTGTTATTTTTCACACGTTCTTAGTGAAATGATCCGTGCCTATTATACGGTACGAAAAGAGTATAATATTATGGATTACGCAAATTAATTAATTTAATGATATGAAAGGAAATGAAATTAGTTTTACAGGTAGTGTTATGAAATTTTGGGAAAAGCAAACATAATATATAATAAATTTTACCTTGCCAACACGCCCTTTATTTACAAAACTTAACGACGATGCTTTAATCAATACACCAGTCGTCAATTTTAATCCAGGGCTTAATGTTCTCTGCAGCAGCTACCCCGTTGTAGGTTCTACTACTTCTTTCACTGCCCCTCATATCTTTGACCTCATATCTATCTTTTCCCAGGCACTTAGTTATTTGAAATGGACCCTTAAAGGCAGGCAGTAGCTTTTTGCTCCGTCCGTCATTTGTTTGGCTTTGTATTTTAATAAGGACTAACTCTCCTTCATCGTAGATTTTAGATTTACGGCGGCATCGGTCGAACCTTTCTTTCTGAGACTTAGCACTATTATTTATATTCTCAGCCGCAGTTTTACGTAACTTGGTCACATCCGTGCAATTTTCATCGTCAAGTTCAATATCAGGCCCAAAGCTATCACAATACGTACGTAATCTATATCCGAACATAAGCTCGCATGGGACTGCTTTGATTGTTTTGAGATATGTACTGTTAATTGCCTGTTGTAATGGGGTAATACACTGATCCCAACCATCTTCATTTAAATCGGCACCCATCGTCTTCATGGCCTCAAGAATAGTTTTATTAAATCTCTCGACTTGGCCGTTTGAGCGGGGCATGCCTGTGGCCACTGTATGCAGTCGAATATTTTTACTGCTGCAATACTCTTTAAACGATTTTGAAGTGAATGCGGAACCAGCATCAGTAATAAGTCTACGAGGGTTACCGAAAATTTTTGCTATACTTTCAAGCTCGTTAATTACGTTTCCACTATCAGTATTGGGTACCGCCGAGATAAACACAAATTTGGTGAAAGCATCTACAGCGACTAACAAGTATTTATTCTTGCTTTCTGTTTCCAAAAAAGGACCGAGATGATCCACGTGAATTGTGTGGAAAGGTTGTGCGTGTTTTGGGAGAGGATATAGCTCACCTTCTTTTTGTCCACCTTTGTTTTTATAATATACGCAATTTATACAGTTTCTTATGTATTATTTTACTATGTGTCGCATCCGGGAAAACCAGTATCGACTAGAGATCCGTTCTACTGTTTTGTCAACTGAGAAATGACCGAGGTCGTCATGGTTGCACTTCAGTATTTGCCATATGCACCTTTTAGGGACCATCCAACGACGACCTTTACTTGTGCGTCTATATACTTTGTTGCCAAGAAGTTCGTATTTATTAAATATGTCTCTATGTTTGTCTGCTTCGCCTGATTCTAGTGCTTGCCGAATGACTACTATTTGAGGATCTTGAATTTGAACGGAAAGCAACCAATCAGCTTCCGTGATCGACATAACGATTTCAGCTTCAGATTTTTCACCAGAATTCAAAGGGTTCCTACTCAAAGCGTCAACGTGTTGCATGCGAGTATCTTCTCTATGTATGATATCGTAAGAAAACTCTTGAGTAGATAGTACCCATCGCGCTATTCGAGGGATAATATCCTTTTTTGTTAATGCATGACGTACCGCACTACAGTCTGTCACTATACGAAAGTTAGCACCTAGCAGGTAATGCCTAAATTTCTCAAGAGACTGAACAATGGCGAGTAGTTCAAGTTCGAATGAATCATATTTCTTTTCAGTTTCTGTTGTTTGACGGCTATAATAGTGAATTGGTTTTTCGCCATTGTCTGTTACCTGCATTAGAATACCGGCAATTCCATCTCTGCTTGCATCGGTATAAAGAATACTTTCTCTAGTTGGATCAAATAATGTCAAAACCTTGTCTGAAGTTAGAGTCCCCTTTAAAGTTGTAAAAGCATGGTCTTGTTCTGAGCTCCAAACCCAAGGGCTGTCCTTTTTAAGTAGTTTGGTGAGCGGGCTAGAAAGCATGGCACAATTCCTTATGAATTTTCGAAAATAACTAATGAGGCCCAGAAACTGGCGAAGCTGGTGAATGGTTTTTGGAACCGGAAATTCCTTTACTGCCTTGATTTTATTCTCGCAAGGTCTCAAACCTTCAGCGCTTACTCTATAACCTAGGAACTCTATCTCAGTTTTTAAGAAATGACACATTTTTAGATTGAGTGTAAGGCCATTTTCGTTGAAAATTTCCAACACCTTTTCAAGCAGTTGAAGATTGTCTTCAGCCGTCTGGCTAACTATCAAAACGTCATCGAGAAAAAGTATAATCGGGCCAAATCTCAGGGTTCCCATGACTTTATCCATCATTTGTTGGAAACATGATGGTGCATTCGATAGACCAAACGGTAGTCGTAAGAATTCATAGTGTCCGTCTTCTGTTATAAAAGCAGTCTTATGAACGGACTCTTCAGCCATTTTAATTTGATAGTAACCGCTTTTAAGGTCTAAACTCGTAAAGACCTTACAACCTTGGAGCCTATCTATTAAATCTTCAATACGAGGCATCGGATATTTATCTTTAGTCGTAGCCTTATTCAGTGCGCGATAATCGATGCACAATCGTTTTTCTCCATTTTTCTTATTGACGAGCAGAGCTGCAGAGCTGCAGCAGCAAATCTGAATATGCGAGCATATTCAGATTTGCTTTCGCGGACTATTTCGTTTTCTAATAGTTCACTCACCATATTTCTTATTATTTGCCTGTCCGAATATGAGGTTCGGTATGGCCTGCACTGTACCGGTTTTTTATTGTGTAAATTTATAACCATTTCATGTCCTTCTACCTTTCCTAGCTGGTTTATATTAGAAGCAATGCACTGGCGATATTTTGCGAAAAGTTTTATCAGTTCACTACAGTGAGAATCCGTATCAAACTCTAAGGGTAGTTCACCAACAACGTTGCTAAAGTCTTCGAAATTTGTCACGTTTTGAAATGTCAGAGTATCGCCGATCCGTGAATACATCAAATCAGGTCGTTCTGTCACATTGCGACCTATCAGTATATCACATCCCGATAGTTCATTGTGGATGTATATCTCAACATTGTCGATAATCACTGAATCTAATTTTATGTCAACCCTTACTACTTCTGTTACAATTTTAAAACTGTCTTTTGAAAATCCCTGCAATGTTATAGGAGAACTCAATGGAGTTCTTTGGAGATTACACTGTTCAGCCACATGCAATGTCATTATCGAACAGCTACTACCTGTGTCTACGAATGCTTCACGGGTAAAACCGTTGATGTCTATGTTCTTACAAAATTTGTCTTTTGCGTTAGTCAATTGTACGTATTTTGTTTCGTGTTTATCTGTTCGATCAGTTTTAACGTCGCTTTTCAAATTCTTTTTATGATAGCACGAAGTCTCCGAATGCCCTTTTTTACCGCAGAATTCGCACTTTAAAGGGCACTGAAAACGTTTATGATTACCACCGCAATTATAACATTCTATTGGCTTACGTTGGGTTGCATTACTTTGGTTAGCGTTAGCATAAGCATTAGCATTAGCATTAGTATTAGCAGTTGTACCAGTCAATGATGTTGTCATTGTTATTGGAGTTTGTGACCATTGAACTTGCGACGATGAAGCTTTAACATTATCGCGTAATTCTCGAGTAGCAGGTTGCTTAAAAGTTTTTGATTTATAAACGCGGCTGTGCAAAAACCCGGCTAAACTCTCACATGATTTGAAGTTGCTAGCTTCAACAGATGCTGTAATATTATTATCACCGATATTGCCCAATATAATCGAGATTATGTCATTTTCAGTAAAGTTTAAGCAAAGACCATCTATTTTCGCTTTTTGTTCAAAGAAGAAATTGTACAACGGTTGATTCTCAGCAGGCTTCTGATCAATTATGTCTCTAAGCAGCTCAAACATATTCCGCTTAACTTTAAATGTATTCAAGAGTTTTTCTTTCCAATCTTTCCAATTCCAAGTGGTCCACATGTGCTCATTACGTAGCAACGATTCGTACCAAACTTTAGCAGAGCCTTTGAGCTTATTGAGGGCCTGATAACGTATCATACTATCAGTCCACGAAAATGTTGATGCATGGGTTTCTATTACGTTTGACCAAGAAATTACGTTATCTCTCAAGGGGTCAAATTCCGGTATCATATTATGTAAGGTTATACTATTTGTACTCACAGTTCCGGCATCTTTAGATACCTTTTTCCTTTTGGGACCTGCCACCGGTGAAGGAGTTCTTGAACGACTAATGCTAGAACTCGTGCGACTGTTGCTGGACGACTTGGAGCGCCTTGACTTATGCTTACGCTTATTTTTGCGTCTTTTGCCCATTATACTTAACTTCGTTTTATGGCGCGGGAAATGCACACTTCTGATATTAACCGACTCTTATGTAGCGGTAAGAATATGAAAACAAATCTTCAATTCACACTCTTATAATAATTCTCCCTTTTAAAAATCAGAAATCCAAAACTAAAACTTGAAAAAACACAACAATAATCCCAGAGCAAAAATTAATATCCCAGAATATATCTCTCCACCACCAATTCCACAGGCCCTAAACTCTATTTCTTTGTTGGTGTTGCCAACAGTTATCACTGTGACATTGAACAGGCGTAATTTGATATTACTTATATTGGAAAAAATGATAAAATGAAAAATGATAAAGGGGTAATGTATTTATTTATACCAATTATATATTTAATCTTAATAATAAATAGTGTTTCTTCTAAATATAATGGAGATTAGAGATAGTGTTTATAAAATACCTTTTCTATTTCAGTTCCTTCTCCAACCATGAAGTACGAGAAATAGAAAAAGAAATGCGAAGATAAATCATCAGCATGGCACTACTTCCAGCGGCCCGAAGACGGTCAGACTGGAAAGTGTAACCTTTGCCAAAAAATTATAAAAACTAACTGCATTTAAAGTTTTCGCATGCAGCGATTGATCTTATGGATTCTCAACCGGGACCATCGACAGATTGAAATTCAATCACATCTGAAAAACAACAAGATCTAAAGTATGCAGATGCTGTCCAAGAACGAAAACCACCATCATCAGATGACTCAAGCAAATTGTCTAAGAAAAGAAAAATTTCAGAATACGTTCAAAGCTCACACTCGATGGAAGCTACTATCAGCCGAATGGTTGCCCAAAATGGTTTTCCGTTTCTACCATGACGAATCTATCGCCGAGCGTCAACCAGTGAGACGACCGACTTGCCTTCTTCAAACATTGAGTGGCAATATAACTTCATCACCATGTTCCGGCCCGTCGTCCGTCAAAGCTGTGACGACTAATACCTGCGAGTCTCCTGCTCCTGCATCTTGAATCTGAGCTGCGTAATAATACTTCATCGACGGTGGAAGGACGAGAATCTTCTTCTGGATCCAGAAGCTAATAACTGAATGAGCTAGCCGCTGAACTCTGGAAGTCGGCCAAACTAAAGGCTACGAATTCTTCATAACGACAGTGGGCCTTGTTTGAATAAATGCCGGAAGTGGGCCTTGTTTGTTTGAAGACCCGGAAGTGGGCCTTGTTTGGATCCAATAACATTCTAATTCTACCGTCATAACTTGTAGGCCGTAAACAACTTAAAATTTCGCGTTCTTCCGCATCATCTAGAGACTTTTTTTTACCTTTCTACAAAGCTTGTAAAATTTACCAAAATAAATATCTGTTACCAATTCATTTTTTTCTCTTCAGCTCTTAGGATCCTGTCAACCTAGGCACTGTTTAGGTAGGGGAGGAGCTTCTCATTAACTTGTAGCGTTCCATCCTACCTTTTTCACGAAAGGAACAGATGCAACGTGACAACATTAATGCTTGGCATGAGCTATGTTTAGCGCATGGCGTGCAACTTGCTGTCATATATGTGTTGTATGCAAAAAAAAAGTCATGAAATAGAGTGTAATAGGGATATCATTGAAGAAGACGACAATTCCAATTCTGATCATAGTGACGGAAGACTGTGAAGGACTGACAGTCATATGTGATGAGTCTGCTATGCGATCTTACACGATTGATCCAAATTACAAGGATGTCATAACTAAAGTTCGAGCGGTAGTGAAGTTGTTTACGAAGAGTCCCACAAAAAATTACGAATACTTACAAAAGTATGTAAAACAACAAGAAAATAAAGAACTTCCTTTGGTTTTAGACTGCAAAACTCGCTGGTCCAGCATGGTAAACATGGTAGAAAGGTTTAACCGTCTGAAACCATGTATTCCTTAAGGCACTCATTGATGTGGAGTCTAACATTTCTTTTTCAGAGGAAGAACTTCAACTTCTTGACAGTATTCAACAAATCCTTACCGTTGTTAAAATAACTGTCGAAGCTTTGTGATGAAATGATTACTGAATTATTAATAATTAATAGCTGTCATAAAACGATTCCACCCAATAGACATCAACCAATCGGCAATATCAACCAAAACTAGCAGCAGCGAAGATAACAATGGTGGTTCAGCTTCAATTCAACAAGAATTAAATAAAGCAATAGAGAAATCCCTAAAATAAACAAGTGTCTGTCAATCCCAAGGAAGTTATTCTATTAGATTTAAAGTTCCGTGATCGCCTTGTCTAGATGTTCAAATCTGTAGTTCATTTCACACACACAAATTTACACTCTGCATGTAAATGGGTGCTTTCTTGAATAGATACCATACTTATAGCTGATTGGTCATATAACTAACTTATCTTATAAAATAAAAAGAATAATTTTTGAGTGTCTATACTGTTTAGTACAACATTCAGTTATAATTATATGAATTTAGATAATGTAAGTTCTCCATTTATTTACCCTTGTAATCGATAACAAGCCTCCCGTGGTACAGGCTTGCCTTAGTGCGGGGACTATAACTAGCAATGTGTTGTTATTTACTGTAATTTTTTGGTAACTAAAATATTTTGTATTTTTTTCGTTATCCAAGAAAGCTAAATGCGCAATGTTTCTCAACATTTATCTCAGGCCATTCATGTAGTTGTTGTGCAACACGTTCCGCAACATGTCGCTCCATTTGTCCCCTTGTGTATTCGAGGCTTAATCCATGGAAGCTCTTTGGGGGGAAAGCAGTTAGCAGGATGTGTTCCTGCAGAAGCTGGTCTAAGGTAGACCAGTCAGCTCATAGTTTTCGGTGCTCAGCCTATTTTCTGCTTCCTGAACAAAAACTAAATATTAGAAGGATATTCATTAGACTTAGTTCGAAAAAATCTATGAATGTTATGTGGTCCAAAAATTCAGAAATAATATGAAAATTTTATAAATTATTCATTATATTTCGGGCATCACACAACTCTACATTGTAGTCTAATCTTGTCTACAGTGCAGGGACTGCTGCTTGTGAAGACATTGCGTTGCGACTAAGCCAAAACTATACAGCCACAAAATAAGAGTACCTAGGTACAGTTAACTGCCTACATCAAATTGCCATGTAATGGAATATTTTAAAGACCTACTTATTTATTTTTTAAATAATAAGTATAACAAAATACTGTTGTTTCCTTAAATACCTTAGAGATTTTTATTTATAAGTTTAATTAAAGTAAAATTACATATTTCGTATAATTTATTATTTTAGTTATCCTTGTAGGTAACTTACAAAATCAGTTTATAATCGTGACTTAAATACTGTTTAGATAATTGAATGGGCCGTTTCTAGATTTTCATGACTGTGATGCATTGTCAGTCCTATAGAGGTGCACTATGTATTGTGGGAAGGAATTCAACGGAAGATTACGACTTGGAATGAATTTGAAAGTCGGAGATTTTCCCCGAAGAAACCAGCAAAGGTTCTGTATCACGAAATTATGAGTGAAAAGCAACTGCCCAAACGTTTCTACGGAAGATTTCATAACCAAGAAACGGCACCTGTTTTCCCTGTTACCTCGCTCAGAGCATCCTGAACAGCAGCAACTAGACATGCTCTACAATCTTCTAGATATTGGTATCAGAGAGAAGATTCCCAGCACTTCTTTCAAATCCTATGGTCAATTACTGGATTCAGTACGGGATATGGAACGAGTCATTCTGGAGAAGCAGAATAGGATTACTGCTAAATTGGAAGCCCACTTCATAGATAGAAAGATCGGGAAAATAAAATGCAACTTCTTCTTGCAAGTCTTCGTGTTATGGTTGTGGTGCTCCTGGATTTGTGAGCACTAATTTCCCAACCTGTTCTGGTAAGAAGCAGTAAACTCTTAAGACGGAAAGGATTGACTTCTGCTCCGTTAATGTCCGCACCGATGTTATAGCGCAACCGGTCGTAAACACAGCTGTTGAAGACATGCACGGCCATACACAATTGCACTTGTGATATGACCAAACCAGTGTAGCCTCCTACGCATTATACACTAACAATGAGTTAATGCTTATACAAAAGAAAAAATCCACATTTCTCACGCGCTCTCCAAAATAAAAACAGTCTTGGTAGGCAACGCATCGGCAACGCCCCTGGTGTTGCAGGTGTCTATAGGCGACGGTAACTGCTTACCATCAGGCGGGCCGTCTGCTAGTTTGTCTGTCTATGTTATATATAAAAAAACGCTCACCTTACTACGCGCATTGATCACCTTGCGGCGGCGATTCCCATTTCCCAAACTATTTTGTGTTTTTAACAAAATAAAGTTAAAACATTGAATTGCGATGAGCAAGTGCACACGCTGTACTGTAACGCTGGTTTTAGAGACGGAGTATTGCGGTGAACAAGTGCACACGCGGCCTGTCACGCTGGTTTTAGAGACGGAGTCCAATGTACGATATGCCAGGGGCATTTCGACTTTCCTTGCGCTAGTATTACAGAGATAGGATATAGCTTGGTGACAGACGCAACACGTGGAAATGTTCCTCTTGTAAGACTGTAGAAGCATCCCAGTCCTTTGCGCGCGCAACTTCAGAAATTACGGGTTCAACCAAATCTCCGGCGCCGGGTGACTTTTCCAGATGGTTTCACTTCAAGCCTTGATGGAGAGTGACTGAAGTCGGTCCAGGCAGACACCAAATTATTGAAGCCAGGCATCGCCGATGTGAAAGACTCCGTGGAGTTTATACGGCACTCTGTAGAATAGAATGCAGAATGGAAACCCTCGCAGGCAGCGTTTCTTACATAGACCATGAAATAAAATAAATAAATAAATATGTGTGGACATTTCACACAGCGCCATCTATCCCCAAACTAAGCATAGCTTGTACTATGGGAACCAGATAACTGATACAATACTTATATCCTTTTTGTTTGTAAATACATACATAGAATACAATATAACACACCCAATGAAATAAAGGAGCTCCGGAAGACGAAGGACGATCTGACTACCCTGCAGCAGCAAGGAACTTAAAAGCATAATCCGACTAATAAATATGAACAAAATCCCAAGTTTTCTGCAAAGATCCGATCGGATGGCAAAAATAGACCTCTGTGGTGAAGTAGTAGGATATTAGCCCTAAGTAATTAGTCAATAAACAACGAGTGAACCATCCCTGCAGCTGCGACAGTACCTACATGGCAACGCCGCCTCGCGTGGGCGACGCCCGCCGCGTCAGTGTTTGGGGTGTGCGCTCGCGCGATACATAACGAATTTGTGACATTCAAAACAGTGATAATAATAAAAATGTGTTCCTCAAAAATTGAGAAGGACCAAGTATTTACGAACCAAAATACCGCAGGCCGAGACAACAGTGCCGAATTTCAACGTCATATAAACACCGTCGTAATAATTCTGATGATAGCCATCGGATGAGCCGTCGTATACTTCTTATGAAAGAAGTAGGTACATACAAATTCACCAAACTTGGGTGCGCGAGCAGGTGGCAGGTGTATCTACACATATGATCCATCCAAGGTGCTGTTTTATAGGGGAGGCTTGTGTTCAGCGCGAGCAGTAGACGTTTTCTAGCTGTTGATGCCAAGACAAGATTTTCGAAGCAAAAAATTAATATATTTATGTAGAGAAGATGAATGACAGGAATCTATTAATCGGTTGGCCAGAGAGCTCGAAAGAGAATCTGCACTGTTTCAACCACCTGAAAGCTTAACCACACACCACATTAACGGTGACAAGGTTCGTGTTTGTAAGGAAATGTTTCTGGCGACGTTTGATTTGAAAAAAGATGTTTCAGCTTTGGATTAGATCTAATATAAATATATCTAGAAGTAACGAAGGAACCCCTGTTCGAACAATAGATAAGTTCCCTAACACATCAGGATCTACAACTAGGGCGCTCAAATCTGATTCTGTTCATAAGTGGCTTGAATTTGTACCGAAAGTTCCAAGCCACTACTTCCAAACAAACAGTTCCAAGATATATGTTGAAGAGTCTTTCGAATAAAATACCATCACACCCGCTCCGGTGTCAGTCAAGGATCTTCTTTAGGGCCGCTACTTTTTTCCATCATGATAAATGACTTACCGGAATGCCTGCTGTATGCCAAATGTTTACTCTATGCAGACGACCTCAAACTTTTTATGAAAATCAAAACACCAGAAGATGGCACTGATCTTAATGCAGTTTTGACCTGGTGCGTTAATAATAAGTTATTACTAAATACGTCTAAGTGCCAAGTAATGAGCTTTACTCGTGCTAGCAGGCCGATAATTATCGATTACAATTTAAACGGGGAACAAATTACTAAATGTCAGTCCGTAAAAGATTTAGGTGTTCAGTTTGAACCCAGCCTTATGTTTCATGACCATTTGCGAGCCCTTATAGCAGACTGTTTTCGAAAGCTGGGGTTTGTCGCGCGTAACTGTAAACAGTTCAGCAATATTAAAGCAATCAAACTTCTTAATACAGCACTGGTTAGGTCGAAGATAGAAACAAGCGCCTGCGTATGGTTAAATTACTTTGATCGTAGTTTTCTTGCATTGGGGTTGATACAGTGTTACATTGACTCATGTTGCATTTCACAAGTAATTTTTGTAAATAGTCCCTCTGAGTCATTTTAATAAAGCTTTTCTCAACATTTTGAGTAATATTTATACCTAAGAAACAGTTTACCATACCTAGGTCTTTCATCTTAAAATTTTGATTTAACATCTCTTTGACACATTAAATATTTTCAGGACTCGTTGAAGTTAACAGTAAATCGTCTACTAGAACAATGAATGTATTACAATTTTTCGCAGATGTTATAAATAGGCAGTACCTACTCAAATTGTGATTGTTTGAAACCTAACTTTTCCATTAAATCACTAATTTTTTTTTTCCAATTCTTTGGAGACTCTTATAAACCGTACAATGATTTCTTAAATTTTAAAGACTCATTAAGTTTAACTGTATCACATCCATCAGGGCCATTATTCCGTATCGATTTCATACTTTGAAACCACGTCAATTCCTTGTCTTACATAAGAAATCTACAAAACTGTATTCTCTATGAAACGAAAACAAAACCGTGCGAAATGAATTTGGAATTAGCGCGATTTGAACTGTCAAAAATCGTATGTTTTACCGAGACGCGTTCCGAAACATAAACACGTCAAAAAATTTGACCATTTATGTCAATATATTTTATTCAAAATAAAGATAACTTTAATGTAAAGTGAAGGTATATCTGACGCTGTGACACGATTTGAACAAGACACGATAACGACGTGGTTTCGTATCGTGTGGAATCTGTGTTTCCATAGAGAATAACCGCCCAGGTAAGGTACACACCCAATATATACACCCCCTGTAAAATCACCATTTAACAAGATAGAGGGCCCGATTTTGAAGGCTTTAGTTTTAGTTATAAAACTTGCTAATCCAATTAAAACTAAATGATATTTTGGAGGCACCATTTAATTAATTTTATAAACGTCAAACTCAAAAGAATGAACGTTTTGAACTAAAACTATTCAATTTAGTTAAAGAGCTAATTTGAAGGCGACTTTTAGGAAGTTTTTTAGCTACATCAGCTGTGATTTTAAATTTTAGGTTACTTTTTTAGTATATTATAAGAAGTACCATTTTGGATCCTTCCTAAAAAAAATTTAAAATTCAAAGTGAGTTTTGACTATGAAATTGTGCGTAATTACTAGAAACAACAATTAATACAAATATTTGAACTTCCACACAAAGCCACTAATAAGTTTTGTTTGCATTCACTGCCCGTGGTTTACCTTAAATAGTAAATTCTGTTCGATGAAATTTTGTGATCAAACATGATATAAAATGAAATCTTACATTTACGGCATCAAGGCAACGATGCTTGGAAATAATCGCCGGCCCACATTCAAACTGAAACATGTTGGTTTTCGGGCTTTCAGAACGACGAAAATATAGAAGACGATTATTTACTCGCGAAAATAGTGACGAAAGCGTCTGGTGGTATAGGTAGTCTATAATCGTCAAGCTCTCTAGGCTTCCACAGCAAGCGGCCTTATCAGTGATAGGTAGACACAATCATTAAACCTGGAATTTCCCAGTGGCAATATCCCTCCACAACTCATGGTATGTACCAATAAATATTCAACTTGTTCTTATAGGTACACAAAAGATTTCCCAAAAACTACCCATCACTGTCCGAGAAAGATCATAATTCAAAAATTCAAAGTATATACCTAATGGTAAAGATATAAACAACCACTGGTATAAACTTTTGTTTTTAAAATAGTTATGACATTTTCTTACAGTTTGAGATGCGAATGGGAAAATTTTGCAGTACCTAATCCCAAAATTTCCGGGCTCAACTTGTCATGAATTGAGCCTGGAGTGAGTAGTAATCAATAATAATAAATAAATAGGTATAGGACAGCAACAATCTAAACCAACTATTGAAGGAGGAGTATGTTAGTAGAGTGCAGAGCTTCTGGATTATTTGCAATTTCACTATAAGTAAAACCAAACTTACATTACTTATTAGGCTAAGGTAAATCTGGTATTGCTTTGTTTTATTTACCCCTCCTTCCCCCCTCTGCTCCCGTATTGTAGTTGTTAAACATTTGATAATAATGTATGGATTATTTTCAGATGATCTCTGGTCACCACAGTGGCTGGACCAATACCATTCCGCTATTGTAAAACCAGATTAACACTACTCCAGCGAAGGGTTGGCAACTCGGAGTTGGATTACTAACAGATATTATCCTTGCACCTCGTACTCGAGATAAGTATCCTGAAATAAATATATTATTCACACACGTAGTACCGCATAGTTGCCACCGCTCTTTCACTGTTTGTTGAGAGTTAGTAGAATAAAGGAATTTGTAGATGGCCACCCCACAACCACCATCTTGCCCTTCCCGCTATTCGCACCCGTCATTCGCAGTTCAGTGCTCAACCGTTCGACACTATTTTTCGCACTAACTCTAGACTTACAGAAAAAACTAGCCATGCCTAAACGCAAACGTGACAGTGATCTCGGCCTGACAAACTCCAAGATTATCAACTAAGGTATGTACCATTTTCTTATCGTAACCTTTTCACACCGGTAACGGTGCTTGTAGGAAAAAATGTATTCGAGCTGATCTTTGGACTGCCTCACCACATTTTATTTACCTATCCTTTTTCGTTACTTAATCTGAAATATGTTCTTTAATCATATAAAATGCACTCGAGCTGATCTCTGGACTGCCTCACCGCATTTTATTTACCCAACTCTTTTCGTTACTTAATCTGAAATATGTTCTTTAATCATATAAAATGCACTCGAGCTGATCTCTGGACCGTCTCACCGCATTTTATTTATTTTTATTTTTTTATTTTATTTATTTCACAGAATCTACAGATCTTAAGGTAAGGTACATTATACTTACTGCTAGGTCATACATACAATTACAGATTCACTTTATTTAAGTATAAAAATAAAAGAATAGAGAGTAGTAGTACGTACACATAAATATGCAAGCAAGTAATTAGACACAAACGAGGCATTACAATTTTTACAATTTTGTTACTGCTTTGAGTACGCATAAAATAATTGCCTACAACCTATAAAATAACAAAACAAGTCATAATCAAGCATAATCTTTAACCAAAAACAGCTATTATAGTTCTATTTAATAAAAATGTTTAGACGTTGAAATATATGTAGGTACTAAGGTATGTACCATTTTCTTATCGTAACCTTTTCACACCGGTAACGGTGCTTGTAGGAAAAAATGTATTCGAGCTGATCTTTGGACTGCCTCACCACATTTTATTTACCTAACCCTTTTCGTAACTTAATCTAAAATATGTTCTTTAATCATATAAAATGCACTCGAGCTGATCTCTGGACTGCCTCACCGCATTTTATTTACCTAACCGTTTTCGTACTAAATCCGAAATATGTGTTTATTACTCGTATAAAAATGCACTCGAGCTGATTCTCTGGACTGCCTCACCGCATTTTTGTGATCAGGGGATAGCAGAATCCTGCAGTGAAAGCTTGTGATTTCAGGTGATAATAATTAACTTTATATTCAACAAGGAAAAACGCTATAACACCGAAGACAATTTAGCAGACATCTTTTTTTCACAGAGTATCAGTGTTACCACTCTAAGAAAACTTAAAAACTACAGACTGTAAAACAACCATTGCCAACTTAACACACCCCCTCAATGGTTATTTTAACTTCCTGACACTAAATTTAACAAAATATACACCCCCTTAACAAAAACATAAGACAAATGGACCACCTTAAGTTGAATTACATGAAACTTCCTCTACACAAAAACAAAAGAAAATTCTATCCCAGAAAACAAAAATAAAATAGGTATTTAACCATTACCTCAACATTATTATACTATACTAAACCTACAAATATCATTATAGTTTATATAAACCAAGACCTAACCGAAATTTCTCAAATTTAATTCTTCCTAAAGGCTTAGTTAACACATCACTTATTTGTTCATTTGAACTTATATATTTAATTTGTACAATATTCTTGAAGACATTATCACGCACAAAATGAATCTTAATGTCTACATGTTTCAGCTTATGATGAAATTGAGGATTCTGACACAATTTAATTACAGACTGATTGTCTTCATATAAGAACACAGAAACATCCTCATGTTCCAGACACTTGGAACATGTTCCTGAGCCAACATGCCTCTGCAGTTGCCATACTTAACGCAGCATATTCCGATTCGGTAGATGACAAAGCCACCGTTGACTGTTTTCTCGAATTCCAGGAAACAGAACAACCATACATCTTAAAAATAAACCCACTAGTTGACTTGCGATCAACTTTGTCACCAGCCCAATCCGAGTCTACATAACCTATTAACTTATTTTCTACATTATCATCTATTTTGAGTACCAAGCTGATATCAAGAGTACCTTTTAAGTATCTGAGTACCCGCTTAAGGTGTGACCATAGGGCCTCACTAGCACATGATTGATATCTGCTCAGTATACTTATACATAAACATAAATCAGGTCGTGAACATAACATTGCATACATTAACGATCCTATCACCATTCTACATCTATACTCTATTTCTTTACTTTCTGAAGAATTTATTTTTAATACACTGTGGTCAAAATTATCTTCCATAGGTGTAGCTACTTCTTTACAATCTTGCATGTTACATTTTCTTAATAAATTCTCTAGGTATTTTCTCTGATTTATTTCGATCCTTCTTTCATTTAAATTTTGTACAATAGACATGCCTAAATAATACCTTACAGCACCTAAGTCTTTAATTTTGAAATATTTACTCAACATTGCCTTTAAATTAACAATTTCGTTTTCATTAGTACTTGACAAAAGAATATCATCGATGTAAATCAATAGGTAAGTTTTACATTCATTTACATTTCTTATATACAAACAGTATTCAAAAGCACATCTTTCAAAGCCTAATTTTGTAATTATACTGTCAAATTTTTTGTTCCAAATTTGACGAGACCCTTTTAGACCATATAGTGATTTATTTAACTTTAATACAGTATTTTTATCATTATTTACTATTTCACAACCTTTTGGCAAACTAATAAATAAATCATCCTCTACTTCTCCATACAAAAAGCACTACATATATCCAATTGATGAATTTTCAAACAATTTTTATTACAAAAAGCTAAGAATATTCTAACAGATGTTAATCTAGCAACAGGACTGTACAATTCATTTAACAATACATCAGTTTGTTGGAAGCCCCGTGCAACAAGCCTAGCTTTATAAGACACAATGTCCCCATTTTCATTTTTCTTGCACCTAAATACCCATTTACAATCTATTATCTTACAATCTTCCGGTTTACTTACAGATATCCAGGTATCATTATCAATCAGGGCATTTATTTCCGCTTGCATGGCTTCTTTCCATTTTTCGGTCGGTCTCGTTCGCACGCACACCGATACAATCACCGATGGGCGATGATGCCGATATTGACCGAATCGTGCGTGTTCTCCACCGTGGAGTATCTTTTAACGCCATCTATTGGATTTGCCTGTAATTATTCGGTTAGGAGAACTTATTTTTTAACTTTTTTATCAACTCAAAAACTAGAAAAGTTGGTTTTCTTAAATTTTAATTTAAAAATGTAATAATAAACGTACCTACCTAACTGATTACTTACTAAATTATTTTTATGTGTATATATTTCATTTTAGAAAATTCAGTAAAAACGCATAAACCCAAAATATCGTTAGGCATCTATTCATATCAATCAAAAAGTAGGTAGAAGCAACGCACATCGCCTAAGTAGGGATCCAACTTCCAAGCCAATCGTATCATCCGCATCAGATTACAATACCGTAACCGGAACACAATAACGATGCGCATCAGTATCAAAAAATAGCGAAAACGCCCATCACTATATGTCACCCAGAGTGTCAATACGCATCGATTGGTAGTTTAGGCACAACCAGGGAACAACAAAACCAGAAAATTCGCGCCTATTTTCATACGTAGGCTATACATAGTTCTACATAGATATAAAAATTATACATATTCGAAACGTGCTCTCATTTAATTCCAAACATGACATGTTTATCGAAAAAATATTTTTTTCCGTCTGCGAATTTTTTTAATATAATCCGCCATATTGTATTTATTGTAACTTTATATAGCCTATATATAGCCTATGACACGCAGAGTGTTAGATCTATCGGCTGACACCTTGCTGTTTGAAATAAGATAAGTAATTTAGGAGATACGAGGTAACATATGAACAAATATACATACATACATACATAGACAGTCAAACTCATAACCCTCTTTTTTGTAGTCGGGTAAAAAGACGCTACATACATTTAGTTTATGAGTAGGTAATGATAAGGTAAGTTTTTCTCGATACAAAAAGCTAAGAACAATCGGGTGGATTGTAATCTAGCAACTGGACTATAAACATCTAAAAGGTTAAATTGTAAGAACTCCCTAGCCACTAACCTCGCTTTATAGGTAACATTTTTAAGTCTAGAAACCCACTTATAATCGATGAACTGATAGGAGCTTGGTTTCTTTACAATTTCCCATGTCTCATTTTCTTCTAGTTCTCAACTCTCTATCCATTGCATCTTCCCATTTATTTCTTTTCCCACTTGATAATATTTGCTCATAACTTGGATTTTCTTCACATAAAAAACTGTCATCATCATCATCATCATCATCAGCCTGAAAGGTCCCCTGCTGAACATAGGCCTCCCCTAAAAAGCGCCACTTTGAGCGGCCGCTTGCTTCTTGCATCCATCGGCTCCCCATGGTTCTGACCAGGGGTTCTAGCAAAGATACCAACCAACCACTAACGCTAACGCCAAACGCTAACTCCAAAATGTACTGGAATGACAGTTCAGAAATCGCTTACTTTTCCGCAGCGAATGTCATTTCAATACAGTTTTAGAGTTAGCGTTAGTGGTTGGTATCTTTGCTAGACCCTCAGGTCGTCGGTCCACCTAGTTGCGAGCCGGCCTACGCTGCGTCTTCCAGTTCGTGGTCGCCACTCGAGAACCTTTCTTGTTGTCAGTTCTACGAGCGATGTGGCCCGCTTACTGCCACTTGAACTTGCTGATTCTGAAAGCTATATCGGTTACTATAGTTCTCTTGCGGACCTCCTCATTTCGGATCTTGTCCCGCAAGGAAACACCGAGCATAGCCCTCTCCATAGCTCGCTGCGCGACTTTCAGCTTACTCATAAGGCCAACAGTAAGGGACCACGTCTCAGTGCCATCATCATTTTTCACAAAATCATTGTATCTCTGTCCACAGTTGTAGCAAGTCACAATTTGTTTACTTTTTGATGCAACTAAAGCAACCACCTCCTCTCTTGAGTTTAATCTCTCCTCCTCGATTAATAGACGTGACATCATCTCATTAAAGTTTTGGTTTTCAGGCGAAACCGACTCCCAGGCTGACCTGAAGTGCTTGAATGGCTCGGGCAGTGATAGAAGTATTTTAGTGTTTATCATATTATCTGTTACAGGCTCTGCAGCAAGTTTTAGTTTTGTTTTCAGCTCCTCGATTCTTGAAAAGAATTTATACATAGATTCACCACTCTCAACAGTCATGGTGAAAGTTTCTTAATTTATTCCACATCTCCGCAGCGGTGGAGCATGAGAAAAGATGTGTCCTCTTCCATGCGTGTAACTATAGCTTCTTGTGCTTTGGCGTCTCTGCTTTCCCATTGTTTGGCATTCTAGCTTGGGCATGGCTCAACGCCCGTTGCGATACTTAAGGATACCCCGACTTCGCAAGATACGCTAGAACAACAGCGTATGCGTGATATTAAAAAATAGAATAGAATAGAATAACATTTATTAAATACTTGCTTAAACTATGGTACAGAACATTATATTAATGTTACATAATCTATACATATAATAAAACTGTAGAGATAAAAAAATCTGTAAATGCAAGATATCGAAAAAAAAATGACACAGGTTGGCTTGAAATTTTTCGCTGATCACGTTAAGCTACTTTTTAAACATTTTGTCTGTTTGTTTGTTTGTTTGTTTGTTTGTTACGGCACAAATCCGAAGATACTGAACGGATTTTCATGCGGTTTTCACTAATAAGCTTAGAAAAACCCGGCGCACAACATAGGATATATTAAATTTTATATATCGTTAATTTTTTTTTTTGGTGAAAATGTGTAAGATTTCATTATGAAACGGAACAGGATTTTAACAAGATGGCCGCTACAAGGGTTCAAGGTAAGTTTTTTTTTCTTATATTTTGGCTCCACACATAGTGTAGGTATTTAGCCAGTGTCAAAAGGTAAGTTTTCTTTTGGCTACTAATCATAGATCAGAGAAAAAAATTTACTCTGTGCTATTGACGGTAATTTTATTTCGGGTTTATCTGGAGGCACAGATTAAAGAAAAAAAATTCTGTTACTATTATGACACGGCTTCATATACGCCCGATCCTTCGCTCTTGAGTTGGCGCACAAAAACATCTCTGTTGACTATCCTCGAAGTTTTTATAGCGCCACAACCCGGACACACAGTCAATTTGTTTGCCTGCTGCGCAACCGACGTGGGCTAAATAAAATGGAGGAAGCAGTAGCGTTATATTGCATGTCGGCGAATAAATATGTTTTACAAACTGTGAGAGTATTATTTGCGATTACATAAATAAATTTTAATAGTTTTAATTTATAATTCCTTATCAATATGAAGTGAAACCATTTTTTTTTGTTGTCCGTTTATCTGACCCTTTGAATATGGATAACGGTTGTTATAGTGGCAACAGAAATATATCATCTGTGAAAAATTCAACTGTCTAACTATCACGATTCATCCTGGTGACTGATAGACAGACAGACGGATAGCGGAGATTTAGTAATAAGAATTTACCCATTCAGGACGGAACCCCAATCATTTTTATTTCATTCTGTACAATCCCCACTGCACTAAGTAATTTATGCATGTTTTTATTTCTTTAAAAAAAAACAGTAAATAACAATTGGCGCGCTTGCATTACCGGCAGTGTATCATGAGTGTATCACACTTTTCGGGCTACGGCGAAATATATCGCGCGATAACTTCGTCTGCGCTCCAATGCAGATTAGAGAAAAACAATTGTTATTATGTAATTACCACCCAAGGAAGTCATAATATGTATTACTTAAAGATTAGTTTTTTCGTTAATCTGTGGTCCAAACTAAAAAAGAGGATAGGTATGAGAACCTACTTGAATATGAGCACGACACAGAGAACAAGGAATTTCGAAAACTAAAAATTTCTTAGACTTTTTATCATAAGTTTTAAGGCTTCACGCGATATCATATTTAGCCAATATTGAAACATAACTAAAATTATTATTCAAGTTTTCGATTTATTGGGTTCTGGCGAGGGCAAAATTCTTTATTGGCCATCTGTTATTAAATATTAGTATTCAAAAATGTACTACGCGTTACCATTCGAAATAAGTATTTAAAATTGTATTTATAGTACCTATAGCTTTACTGAATGTGTGCCTATAGGTACTTAATTTATTGACCCTTTTTTTTGTTCCTCGCGTGAGGATTGGCGTCGCACGTCTTGTGCATTTGCCAGCTTCATGTTTACTTTCATTCTATTGCTTCTGCTTCTTCCCAATATTTTCAGAAGTGAAGATTTTCAGATTCCTCTTTTGAGGAATTTATGTATAAACATGTTTTACAGTTGTTTAAAACGGGGAAACCATTTGCTACGCATTGTAAAACCTTTTTTTATTTTGGCATTAGACAAAACATGTATTTAGCCAATGATACGAAGTATTTTATGAAAACGTTTAAAGGAGAGATTCTTAGACTTTTTATAATCATTAATAAGGCTTCACGCGATTATCATACTTGGCCAATATTGAAGCTTACTTAATTAACATTTTTATTGAAGTTTTCGATTTATAGGGTTTTGGCGGGAGCAATATTCATTATAGGCGATCTGGTCAAATGTATTATTTACATAAAATTACTACACGTTACTATTCTAAATATGTAGTTCAAATTATTTTTGCGCTAATGCTACATTCTTGATCGACCCCAAAGAAGTTTTAAGGTACCTGTAGTACTTATGGCTACTTAAGTTATAGACCCTTACCATTGCTACACATTTTAAAACCTTTTTTATTTTGGCATTAAAGTAAGCCGGAGCGCGTGCTATTATTTGTATTTAGCCAATGACACGAAATATTTTATTAAAAAAAAAAGAAAAATAAGAAAAATGAAATAAAAAATAAAATAAAATGTTTAAAATGGTTAAATGGTTTATGTTTAACTTAGATATAATAATATGTAGGTATTCATTATGGCAATTGTATCCTCGAATTAACAACAACATGGAGCGTAAGGTTCGTTTTTGACTGTTTTTGATTTGTTCTTCTTCTTCTTGCATGTTGATAATAGTTAAAATATTTTAGATCTGTGGGCTATTAAAAAAACCACGGGTAAAAATTAGATTACTCGGTTACTCCAAGAAGGTTATAGTTTTAGTAAGTAACTATCTTTGGGTGTAACTAATAATGATGTAATGACGATTTAACCTACTTCCTCACTTTCATCACTAGGTAGGTATGTTGAAAGTGCGGTGGGAATGAGACAGCGTGGAAAATAGTGGACATAATAATAATTATAACGGTCGATTCTTTAAGGAGTGGTGGTTTAGTATTTGTAATTCCTAATTAGTATTAAGAAAAATTAATTATATTTTTTTTTAAACACTTATTTTTATATATCTATTGACACTGGCTAAGTGTAGGTACCAATTCGTATGGAGCCAAACTTAAGAAGGTAAAAACAATGTGGTAAATGGAACAAAAAGCGCGCGGATATGTAAAACTGAGCAAAGCAGCATCATCGTGCGTGTGTGTCATTCTTTCATATTTTTCTAAACTGTACCTGCCGGCTTACGTAACTACTGCCTAAACAAAATTTACTGAAACTTCTGTTAAAGACCTGAGTGAAATGATGATGATTTCTTTTTGTTGTAATATGAAGAGGTACTTATAAAATTGTAGTTTTTTTGTTTGAAACTTCTTTTCTTTTACTGTTTTATAAATCTATATTTGACTCAAAACATTTAATTTTAGGTAATGGCTTAAATAGCTTCCACTCACGGCTATGCTTGCGTTATACCTATATTTATGCTAATACAGGTTACTGTGCTCAGCTTCGAAAAGATTTAGTATATATTGTTGTTTGGTACGAAATAAATGATCTATTATTAGACTACTTATAACGTAAAAATAACATAACACAAGCGTGCGAAGCCGCGGGCAAAAGCTAGTATGAACTAAAAATAATAAACCACAAAACAAGTATTGAATTGGCGTCGGCTCAGCATGTGCTGGTTTTCAGCCTAGACCCAGAGGGGGTGGAGACAATGCACAATCCGAAAAGGAAAAAACAAAATAATGAATCTTAAAAAGGTAAACTTAAGGATTAAACTTAAAAATCGAAAATACCAGAATACTTACATATAAATAAATTTACATACATAATTATATAAGCTTGGAAGCTTGGGCGGTAGTTGCAAAACAAACATCATTTACTTTTACGAAAATTTTAATTTGTTATTTTAAATATATTTACAGTCTATTTTTACATAGATTGTATGTTTAATTAAAAGTAAAGTTACAGTACCTGCCGGGTAGTGTTTTCCTCACAAAACTACACACCTATCACTTGATTTTTTGCACTTTTGTTTGGCACTGCATACCACAGAGCAAGATGGAGGATATAAAGGAAAGTATGTCACAAATGACACAGATTTTCCACCTTAAGCTGGCCGAATTTGAGAAGAGGCAGCAAACACTCACTTCTCCACCATCTCCGGATGCCTCCAGCCTTGCTGCAGAGTTTTCTCTCTTCAAGACTTTCACCTTGAATGCCCTCCGGACTTTGCAGAATCAAGTGGAGTTACTGGCCCGTAGCAATGACAGTTTGGAGATGCGCTTCCGGCGTAAAATATTGCTTTTTCACGGGATTCCCGAAGAGAAGCAGGAGGATGCCTCGGCGGTAATTGTTAAGGTGGTTGCAGAAAAGCTGAAGATACCAGAGTTCAAAATGGAAAACATTAGTGATTGCCACAGAATGGGTCGTTCGTCGTCACTCGACAGGCCAAGGCCTATCCTGATCAAAGTTCGGGACATTCTAATGCGTGGTAAGATCTGGGCTGCTAAAACAAATCTCAAGGGCTCTGGTATCACTATGTCCGAGTTTTTGACGAAGATGCGACATGACGTATTTATGGCAGCGCGTCAACGGTTTGGTGTGACCAAGTGCTGGACTCGCGACGGCTTCATCTTTGTGTTGAGTGCCGATGGCACTCGGCATAGGGTCAGCTGCCTGGCGGAGCTGGATAACCTCGGCAAGCAGAGTGTTGCAGTTGCTGCGCCGAAGCACAGGAAGCCAGTTGTTGCGGCTGACAAGGAGCCTGCGGTGACGGTGAAGCCCAGGCGACCAGCTGTGACGAAAAAGTGATGTTTCTTCTTTTTTGTCGTAATTTATTCATGTTGTAATTTTTGTTGATTGTTAGTTTTAGTCTAGGTACCCCTTTTTTTACGTGTTAATTCTCTGGTATTTTCTACTCTTGGATTACTTTTATTTGGTTAGTTAGTTATGTCTTAATTTAATAGTTATACTGATAACTCATTGATAAGTTTGATATAAAATATTAAAAATTATAAGTGAGGTAATGTAAGTAAAAGTAATAATTGTCAAGCTAAGGTAATGTCAGTGTCATGACTACATCAAACTGACATGACAATGACAGTTATAGCCACTGCCATAGATAGGCATAGTAAAAAAATTACGTTTCGTTTCACATAATATAGTAAAACAATTTATTTATTTTTCCATGTTTTTGGTTGTTTCCGTTGTCAAGAAAGGGGTTACCTAATTAATTTATTGCAGTTGAAAATACCGTATGGTTGTGTTGGATTGTGTAGTGTTTCTTAGAGGTTGTTATGTATACCACATTTGATACCGGCAGGTGGAGCATATAAGTGAATTTATCTGCTCTATTGGCAAATTATTCATATAAGTATTTATAATAGGATATATATATATATATAGTTTATTTATTTACAAGTATTTATTTGTTATTTATTTATTATATTTACATACATTATGTTAAACATATTCAATAGTAGTAGTGACAGTGATAACTACTTGTCTATTTCTTCCGACGATAGTAGTAGCAGTGACGACAGTTTTTCTAGCATTCCGTCACTATCTGACTCTCTTACAACACAGTTTTCTGATGTACCCAAGAACCTTAACATTATTCACATAAATGCGCAGAGCATTCCGGCACATTTTTCCGATATGCAGACGTCCTTTGACATAAAAAATATTCACGCTATATTAGTCTCCGAGAGCTGGCTTAAGCCATCTCTTCCCTCAATTTCCTATACTTTGCCTGGCTTTAACCTGATTCGTAACGATCGGACAGGGGCTGGTGGTGGGGGTGTTGCTATTTACCTTCGTGCGCACATTCCTTTCTCCGTAATTAGCACTTCCGCACAGCCGCCTCCACTAAATGCTGGTGAGCATCTTTTTATTGAAGTTCTTCTTTCACATTCCAAAATCCTTCTCGGAGTCTACTATAGCCACTCATTACGTAATAATTTTTTCTCTTCTTTCAACAAGATCTTAGAAGATCTCTGTCCCTCTTATAGTCATACCGTTATTATGGGTGATTTTAACACTTGCCTTTTAAAAAACGATTATCGCTCTACTTCTTTAGAAAATATCGTTAAGGCTTGTAACATGCATCTTCTCCCTCTTGGTGCTACTCATCATTTTCCCAACTCAGCTCCGTCTCTGCTTGATCTCATGATGGTATCATCACTAGGACATGTTGCTAAGCATGGCCAATGTGCAGCTGATGCCTTTTCATATCATGACTTAATCTTCCTATCGTATAAAATTCGTCCTCCCAAATCTAAACCAACTATTATTCTACAGCGCAATTTTAGTGGTATCAATTATGATGCCTTTTTAGCCGATGCCCAAAACATAGATTGGTCACCTGTGATCAGTGCCGAATCCATCGATGACCAAGTAGCCATATTCAATTCTTCTATTACCCAACTATATGACGTTCATGCACCTTTGAGATCTATTAAAATTAAACATGTACCTGCACCCTGGCTCACTAATGATATTAAGATATTACAAAATAAAAAAGCTGCTGCGAAAAGTAGATACAAGTGTCAACCTAATAATGCCAACAAGGCTCGATATATCAAGGTTAGGAATCGCTGCAACGTGGTGTGTAGAGATGCCCAACGACGCCATATCCATGAATCTGTTCAAAATGAGGACCCAGCTAAAGTCTGGAAATTCCTCAGATCATTAGGAGTTGGTAAATCTAGCTTAGATTCAGTTCCTAAAAATTTAAATATTAACGCTCTTAATCAATACTTTTCCGTGTCATGCTCTATTGACCCTTTAATTAAAGCCCATACTATAAATCATCTTTCAAACATTGTAGCTCCTGATTTTTCTCCGTTTATCATAAGTCAATTTAGCCCTTGTGATGTTAAGAAGAGCATAATGTCCATTGCATCTAACGCTGTTGGAATCGATGGCATAAGTCGTAATATGTTGATTCCTATTCTTGATGCCATTCTTCCCATCCTTTGCTTCATACTTAATTTTTCTACTTCAAATGGCGTGTTTCCTTCCATTTGGAAGGAAGCCCAAATCATTCCGCTACCTAAAAAAGCCAATCCTAAATCCTTTTCTGAGTATCGTCCTATATCTATTCTTCCCTTCCTGTCCAAGATCCTAGAACGTCTGGTTCACAATCAGATGAACTCCTTCCTTACTCGCAATAATCTCCTGAACCCTTTTCAATCTGGCTTCCGACCAGGTCACAGTACGTTGACTGCACTTGTCAAAATCACTGACGACATACGTCTAGGGATGGAAAACAGTCAGTTAACTGTGCTGACACTTTTAGACTTCAGTAACGCTTTTAATACTGTCGACTTCGATATTCTCCTTGAACTTCTTCGCTCTCTTAACATATCTCCAATGGTGATTGACTGGTTTCATAATTACTTGTTTGGTCGCCGACAACGGGTTCGTCTCGAAGATTCCCTTTCTTCGTGGTGTGACACGTCAGCTGGTGTACCACAAGGTGGCGTTTTATCTCCTCTTTTATTTTCTTTATTTATTAATTCTATATCTCAAAACATTTCATCGTCCTACCACCTCTATGCAGACGACCTACAACTCTATCGGCAAGCTCCTCTGGCCCAGCTGTCTGAGGCAGTACAAGCTACAAATAAGGACTTGGACATAATATCTATGTGGAGCAAAACTCATGGACTACAGGTAAATCCGCTCAAAACACAAGTTATTATTGTAGGGAGTTCTCGGACCATCTGCAAGATTGACTGGAATTGTTTACCCCAAGTTGTGTTTGACGGAGTCACAATTCCTTTTAGTGATACAGTGAAGAACCTGGGTATAACAATTGACAAGTGTCTAACCTGGGGTCCTCAATTAGCTCTCACTAGTCGCAAGATGTTTGCTTCCGCGGGTTCATTGCGTAAGTTACGCAACTTTCTGCCAACTACCACTAAGATTGCGCTCGCACAGTCTCTTTTTCTCCCTATCCTAGATTATGCTGACGTCTGCTATCTTGACATTACGGAGGACCAGCTAGACAAACTTGAGCGTCTCCAAAACTTCTGCATAAGGTTCATATTTGGCTTGCGCAAATTTGACCATGTCTCCGCTTTTCGTACTAGGCTCAAGTGGCTTCCCATTAGACTTCGTCGGAATGCTCATATATTGTCTCTTTTGTACAGTGTTCTGTTTCATCCTTCCTCTCCGCGCTACCTTCAGGAACGTTTTGAATTTCGTCACGTTTCTAATCCTCGTTCTTTGCGGTCATCAGAGTACTACATGTTAAAAATGCCGGTGCATAAAACATCATTTTACGATTCCTCTTTCACTGTGGAAGCGGTTCGATTGTGGAACGCGCTACCTTTAGACATTAAACGTGCACCATCACTGAACATTTTTAAAGATAAAGTTAAAGCTCACTATCTCGCCCAATAGCGATATTACTTGTTCAAAACTAGTGCATCTTTCTCTTTTATAATATAATTTTATGTATGTTTATGTCATTGTGTGTATTATGTATTTATTCATATAGGTATGTATTTATGTATATTATACTATCAAGTTTATTTATTTATAAATATTTATGTATTTTATTTATTTTATTATTATTATTGTACTTACTTATTGAACTTTTGTTTATGACTAGTTGCCCACCTTTTTTATGAAGTTAAGTACCCACTTCATCTAAAGTTTTATAATTATTCCTGTACTAAAAACCACCGTCCTTATTATTGTCGTTTCCTTTCACTGTTTTCTGGGTTGTCTGGAAGAGATCGCTTTAAGCGATAAGACCGCCCGTTGTGACACTTAGTTTTAAGCTTGTGCGTGTACATTGAGTGTTTCTGTAAATGTGGTGTTTCAATAAAGAGTTTTATCTATCTATCTTATCTATCTATATAACTAAATAGACACTACACACTATACACAAACATTATCATATCTAGTTATATTTCATACATAAATAAACATATCAGCCATACAATACATATTATATGCACACAAAATAATACAGGAAATTAAATTAGGCATGTAAAAATTGAAATTAAGATATATAATAATTCATATTATACTAGAATTGCGGGAAATTCACAAAATAAAAACACAAGAAAAAACGTTATGAGACGAACAAACGACTCTGCGGGGACTGCGGTCAATCGAAATGTCAGGCCAGGTGGCGCCATGTTTGCGATTTTAGTCACGACTATCCAACACCGAACATGATGGTGCCTACCTCCATATTACTGATCTGTGCAACAAAGGATTGTACCAGGTGCGAATCACACACTGAACGTGAAGAACGCTTCACAGAAGTATAAGAATACAAATACAATATGAGAAGGCCATTAAAGAAGAAGAAAAAGAATATAAATATTATCCGGATAAATTAAGAATGCTTCGTCTACATACATAATAACTTGCAGTGAGATACGTACTTGACTGGATCAGGATATAATTTTATTTTTTATTAAAATCGATATAATTACTAGTGTGTGTAATAGCAATCAGAATAGCACGTGTATACAATTTCTTAGATTATCAACCTAAATGCACTACAATAAGAGTCATTTTACGAGCACGATGAAATTGTTGTATCTGGAACAATTTGATTATACAGCGGAGCATGTTAAGGGAAAAGATAACATTGCAGTTGATATTTTGTCTAGATTCACCGCTAGGCCAATCACTTGTACAAGAAGAAAGGGTTCCTTCAGTTCATTATTTGTAGTCTGGAAAAATGAAAACATTGACTATTCGTCAAGCTGAAAGATATTATTAATAATTAGAAAACTGACAATGAAATTAAGAAAATTAGTAATTAACAAAAAAGATGAGCAGAAGACATCGAATGGCAATCGTTGTAGAATGATGCGGGGAGTACTTTACTTTAATTAATTGCCTAGTGAGAAACTAGTTTTGTACTTAGTGAAATGGAACATCGGGGAGCGTATAATAAATTAAAATATATCAAAGGTAGATTTTACTGGTTTGGGATATTTGGGATGGTTAAGGAAATAAATGCAATAATTAAACGGTGTCATATTTGTCAAGTCGCTACAAGCGATAATGTTAAATATGTAGCTGAATGCAAATCAATTGTTACACGCAATGTCGGGGATTTAGTCATGGCAGATTTATATTATATGAGCCCTTGCCAAAGTGAAGGTTTGGGGCCGTTTATATTTTGGTTATGCACGATTCACTTAGTAAGTTTGTCGAATTGTATGAACTAAAAGGGGCCTGCTCAAGAGCAGTAGCATCACAGTTAAATTATATAAAAAATATTCCAGTCGAAACTGTAATGATAGATATAATGGCAGTCAATTTAGTAGTGAGCTTTAGAGATCGAATTTAAGGGATATAGGCTTCAAAACCATTTTCACCACGGTTAGAAAACTTTGACCAAACACTACTGAAAGAGTAAACAGAGAATTGGGGCAAATGTTCAGAACGTATTGTCATCAAAATCACAAAAGCTGGGTCACCCTGTTTCCTAAAATTGAATTACTGTATTCAAAAACAACACTTATCATCACCATGACAGTACCGGAAATTCACCAAGTGAGATTTAATATGGCAAAGGTAATAAGCTAACTATTGATACTGATGCCATTACATACCTATTGATAAAGATGTACAATTAGTTAGGGAACAAGTAAAAGAAAACTTGATACGAGCCAGTGTTAAACGACAGGCAATTTACAATAAAACTCACCGATTGGTACGATTCCAAATAGGAGACTGATACTTAAAAATTCGTAAGCTGAATAAATCTGACGCAAAATAGAAGCTAACACAGTTTGCATTATTGTACGAGGGCCTTAGTATTTAGTGTAGCTATTTTTCCAATCGTAGACAGGAATTGACGCCAGACTTGTGCATGTGCATGTTCCGTTTTCTTCCAATACAAATACATATTCCAAAGGCGAAGTTGTGACCAGTTTTAGTCTCTTTTCAATTTTTGCAAAAGCTTGGTCCGGTTTGCACTCGTGGGTGTGCGACTACGGGGAATAATGATTCTACTTTTTTAACGTGCCTTGGAGCTTCAGTGTATAGCCTCTTTCCCAGCACAGCAACGATTTTCGAATTTCCCAAGACATTGGCAAAATGACAAAAGCTGAATTGTCGGCTGTAATATGGTGTCTGGTCCGGTAATTTCAGCAAGGCCTGATTTTTTTTTGAAAATGGGGCACTTACAATATTCAAAAAAATCAGGTCTTTCTGAAATTATCGGACCAGTCTTGAGACACCTGTACTCACCCCTAGTATGAGTTTTCCAATAGGTGAATAAGCGCGAATCCATTTAAAATTTGTACTGCCATTTTTAGTTCATCGATGTATCCGCTAGGGGCGCTGCAGAGAAATGTATGGGAAACATAAACGAATCAAGTTTTAGTAAACTATCGAAACTCGTACTAGGGTTTCCGCTGGTTTGAATGTGGCGGCTTCTGTCACAAAACATACTTAGGCTGAGTTGCACCAGCTTACTTTAACGCTAACTTTAACTGCTAACTGTCACCGTCCACGCTTCGCAGGGCGGGCTAATGTCAAAATTTGACACTAGAGTGCGTTTCATCATATAGTTCCTATGCTGTCATGTTGGCAGCAATGCTAATAGGTGTTGCCTAAACTAAACGCCCTGAACTCACGGAGTTTTGTTTTTTACTTTTAATTCCACTTAATAATTTTTATCTTCATTCACGAATGAGCATGAAAGAATATTAAATAATAGAATGTAGATAGCCCCTACTTGGTAACTATTTACTATTTATTTATAATATTTGTAAGATGGTGAACAAGGAAGGATAAGAAAAATTTAGTTAAAAAACACATTGTACAATTAATAATAAAAACAATATTTATAATTTTTTACAATAACTGTGTTCGTCTAACATATCTACATCTGACAGTTCTTCATCTTCGCTGTCATCAGAAGTATCACTATCATCTCCTATTTCAATAACGAATCTGTCAATCTCATCATCTATAGCTGGGCCATCGGCGTAGTATTTTTCTTCAATTTTGATAACGTGTTCGCATTCTTTCTTCCATTCTTCTTTAGTGATTGTAGCGAAAGCTTCTTCTGTAATTTTTACTATTTTATTAGCTGCTTGAGCCACATTTTTTTCAGAAATCCGTCTTTTTAATATACTCCATATGAGCTCTATGGGATTCAAATCGCAATGATAAGGCGGTAGCCTTAACACTTTATGCCCATTCGCTTCCAACATCACATCAGCTTCATATTTGGGTGGCTGTTTGTGCTCTTTAATAATTTCATACAGCTGAGCTTTTAACATAGTTGGCAAATATGAAAGTCCTTTATTTGTGATCCAGGATTGCATTTCTGATTTTGTGCTTGACATCGTAGGTGCCTTATCAATCTGCACGGTATGATAAGACGCATTATCCATGACAACAATTGACCGTGGAGGTAGATTTGGTATCAACTTTTCACTAATCCACTTATTAAAATTAACTTTATTCATTTCATCATGATAATCGGCTGCTTTCGACTGTGATCTAAAAATCAGTTGAGCATTAGGTATAAAGCCCATGACGCCACCTGCGTGAACGATAATCCACCGTGGTCCTTTGGAATCTGAAGATAAGACACCTTCTTCAGATTCGCTTTGCCAGCATTTTCCAGCGCAATATGTGGCGTGTATATATGTCTCGTCTAAATACACGACTGGCCGCTGATCTCCAAGGCGATTGGTTCGTAATTCAGCCAGGTATCGATGACGCCAGGCAGTGATGTCATATCTCTCCATTAACACCTTTCTTTTGGATTTGCATTTTTTGAAATAAAATCCCATATTTTTTATGATTCTCCACAAAGTTGTGCGGCTCCCTTTATAACCTATTTCATTTCGCATTTCATGCAACAACTTCGTCAATGTAGGCAATTCCTTTTTTACGGAATAAAATTCGTGAATTTTATGCCTTATAGCACACCGATCGAAGTCATCCAATTCGTGGATTTTTCGTCGAGGACCATTTTTTCGCGGTGTTGTAATTTTTTTCGACGTTGAAGCTGCCACTGTACCCTCTTTAGTAATTTTGGATACCGTTTTCTCAGAAATGCCTTTAACAAAAAATCTATGTTTATTATTACTATTCATTAACTGACATCATAGCCTACTAGAAATCAAGAATTTAAAAAAAATTGTAGCTTTCTAGGTTATTGATTATAAACAAACAGTTAAACCTTTTAATAATAAATACTATCATAGATTTATTAGAAAACCATAATAAAATAAATACTTACAATATAGACATAAAAAATACCTACAGAGAGGCTTCTCAAACTGAAGCTGGTAACCCTTTTTGACTAACCTGTAATGGCGGCGACACGAGCTTGTACACATCTTAATGGAACCAGTGGGGCCTCGTTACGTTTTTCACGTTCACAAAAGTCCTTCACTTTCAACACCATCATTCTTTCGCCACTTTTTAATGTTTTCGGCATGATTTTCGCAAGAAATACAATTAAAACTTAGTAAAATCCCCAGATACTTCTTCGCGTGTCGATAACTTTGACAGACAGGGGAGCCAACATAACGGCATAGGAACTATTCAATGAAACGCACTCTAACTTTAACTGTGATTATGGTGCAACTCAGCCTTACTTTTCTATTTTGTGCTTACTGTATTGTCATGAAGCATTTTGTAATTTTTTTTATATTTTATACGACGTATTCTTTAAGATATCATTTCTTTTAAATTAATCAGTTATTGACTTTAGGCGCTCATCTCATCTCATAAATAATAAATAAATAAATAATCTATATTGCAATAGAGTTTATTGCAAGTAGAGCACACGTCGATTCTGGGTGATCGAACACCGACAATGTAGTGCGATTTAAAGGTTTTCTTGAAAAAGCTTTGCTCTACATGAAGATCTGGTTTGCGAATCTTGTTGTAAACGCACCGCTTCTTATGAATGTCTTTCGCAGACCCTGTCTGTCACTGTTTGTATATTCACAGGCTGTCTGGCAGACAGCCTGTGAATATTTTTTGATCGGCAATAGTGCATTTCTTGCTGCTTTTTGAAATAATGTATTTTTAAACCACTGAACTGTAGGCCTAGCACGAATATTTACGCGCGCGTAAGTCTAACGTAAACGTAAGGCGGGCGGCCTTTATTACGATTGCGTCTGCGGCTCAACTGCTGTCATAGCTCAAACAATTTTGACAGCAGTTGAGCGGCAAACGCGCGTCAGCAGCGCTGCTAGCTGAATCGTAATAGGGGGGGCAGATCAAATGCCATACAACTGCCTTACGTTAACCTTACGCGCGCGTAAATATTCGTGCTAGGCCTACGGAGAATCGTTTTGCTTCGAATTTTTCACTTTGTCGGTTCCTCTATTTTATGTTGGTATAATACAAGCGCTGTTGTCCATTTTAGTTTTTTGATTCTATTTCTGTGACCTTTGTTGTTTCTCTAATGCATGAGTTTCTTATTCTGTCTCTTCCAATATTTAGCATGCTTCTTCCCATTGAGTGTTGACAGACCATTAGTTTTCCTAATTGCAGTTTGGTAAGTGCCCATGTCTGACATCCATAGGTTAATATTGGAAGGATACAAGCCTCAAAGATTTTCGATTTTACTTTTATGTGCAAATGTTTGTCCTTCATTACTTCCTTTAAGCTCCAATATTTTTTCCATGCGTTGGTAATTCTTCTATGTACTTCTTTGCCCATCTGGTCCATAGCCGGGATAACCTGTCCTAAATATATATACTCATCCACATACTCTATAACTTTCCCATTGGCTTGAATCTCCACTTTCTTGTTCAGTGTCATGACCTTGGTCTTTTCTGTATTAATTTCTAATCCGGTTTTTTTGCTCTCTATAGTTATATCACTCAGCATTTGTTGTAATTCTTCTGGACTGTTCGCAAACAGCACCTAGTCGTCAGCAAAACGTAGGTGGGAGATGGGCACTCCATTTATATTTATACCATAGTTAGACCAGTCAAGGTTCCTGAAAATTCTCTCTAATACCGCTGTGAAGATTTTTGGTGACATAGGATCACCCTGCCTTACCCCTCTCTGGATATTTATTGTATCACCTATCCGTTCTAACCGAATATTAGCAGAGCTCTTACTGTATATATTTTTAAAATCCTTATGTATTTGTCTTCCACTCCTTGCTCTTTGAGGGCTTTCCATATTATTTCATGTTCTAGTGAATCAAACGCTTTGCTATAATCCACAAAAGAGCAGTAGAGAGGTAAGTTATACTCTTTGCTTTTCTCAATAATTTGTCTAACAGCGTGTATGTGGTCCAAAACAGAGTAACCGCATCTGAAGCCAGCTTGTTCTATCGGCTGGTTCTCATCAAGCGTTTTCGTATGGCGGTTCAGAATTATTTTGGAGAACAACTTATAAATATTGGACATAAGACTTATTGGCCTGTAATTCCCACATCAAATTGGTTTCCTTTTTTGTACAATAGCACTATTGTGGATGTTGTTCACTGCTCAGGAATTACTTCTGTTGCTATCACCTCATTCAATAATTGAGTTAAAACAGGTGACAACAACGGTTTGGTGGCAATCAATATTTCATTAGTGATTTTATCCGGACCCACTGCTTTTTCAACCTTCACAGTATCAATAGCCCACTCCACTTCTCTCTCCAGTAACACTGGCACCTCTTCGATCCCTGTTATCTTAGCCTCTTCTGCAGCGATGTCTGATTTATATAAAATCCTGTAAAATTCGGTAGCTGTTTTCAATATATCTTTTGTACATGCTTTGCCTTGTTTGTTTTTTTATTTATTAATCCATTCCTTTTTGTCTAGTAATGTTTTTTGCGCTTTTTTGATTCCTCCTGTTTTAATTATAGTTTTTTCAATTATTTTCATTTTTCTAGCTTTTCTATCTATTCTAATATTTTTTGTTTTTACTGGTATTTTTAGTATTTGGCATCTCTCGCTCATTAAATCTTTAGTTTCTTCTGACAGTGTGGTAAATTTGCTTGTACTGTCTATGTTTCCGTTCCTTGATAGCTCTACTATTTCTCACAAGTGATCATATTTATCCTGTAAGGTTAAAAATGTCGATGATTTATTATATTCTTCAATTTTCTTGTTTAGATCGGTTAATATTTTTTTTATATTGTCCTCTATCATAACTGGTACAGCTGGCTTAAAATTATGTCTTGATTTCTTAGGAGGTTGTATACTCATATTTGCTCTTACCATTCTGTGATTGGTATTAAAATTAAGTGTTCTAATAACAGACACATCACTAAATAGGTTTTCTTTATTTGATAGGATAAAATCGATTTCATTCTTATGTAATCCGCACGGAGATACCAAGTCCATTTCTGGCTTTTCCTTTTCTTGTAATTAGTATTCAAAATCTTCAAATTATGTTCGAAACCAAAATTTATTAGCCTCTCCCCATTTTAGCTCCTTTTCTTCCCACTAGGGTGGAGTCCTATCACCATTTCTTCGCCTCTATACTTCGGCCCTATTTGAGCATTAAAATCTCCCATGACCATAAGGAATTTATGGGAATATTCCGCAATAGTTCTATTTAGTTCAGAATAGAATTGATCCAACACTTCAGGTTTTGCCTGCTCAGTTGGTGAGTAAACTTGGATTATAGTGCATTTGTCTGTTTTTTGTGGCAGGTTCTGTAAGTTTAGTTCTCCAATAATTTCCTCGATGTGGTTTTAGGTACTTTTGGATGAGAAAACCCACCCCATAGCTTCCTGCAGTTTCTCCTTTATAATAAAACTAGTATTTTCCTCCGTGCGCGGGCCGCGTGCGGCCCGCGAGGACGTTATCGTGGCTGTTGTATTTATAAAAATGTTATACTTTAGTTTAAACTTGTAATTTTGCAAGTATTAGTACAAAACAGCGGTATTTTTCAAAGAAAATGATAATGCGCTTGACTTTGCATGGCGGCCATCTTGAAAAATGCTGTCAGTCAAGTAAAAGTTCAAAATTTGAAATTAGCATCCTTCAAAACTCCCAAATATAAAATATCAGCCGAATCTGAGTTACTATAAAATCGGGCGCCATTTTGAATCCGCCATCTTTGAATTATTTTAAGACTGTTAGAAAGCCTCCGTTGTTCTCTTTAACATGAGTCCAAACACGCTATGCTTGCCTCTATTACTTCCGATAGTGTACCTTTGTGTGCCTTTTAATTTTGCATGGCGGCCATTTTGTTTTGTTTCATCAAAGATTGTCAATTTTAATCAAGCTTCCCGAAAATATTCAGTTGTTAGGTAAAAATAGGTTAGTGTTGAAGTTCGGTTAGATTAGCTAAAGCTTATTAAAAAACGTCGCATTAATAAAACATTGTAAATGTAGCAAGGGGTAGTTTGAAGCTCCTCCTCGCTTCGCTCGTCGTCGCGGTAGGTAGTTTGAAACTCCTCCTCGCTTCGCTCGTCGTCGCGATAGGTAGTTTGAAGCTCCTCCTCGCTTCGCTCGTCGTCGCAGTAGGTAGTTTGAAGCTCCTCCTCGCTTCGCTCGTCGTCGCGATAGGTGGTTTGAAGCTCCTCCTCGCTTCGCTCGTCGTCGCGGTAGGTACTTTGAAGCTCCTCCTCGCTTCGCTCGTCGTCGCGGTTGGTAGTTTGAAGCTCCTCCTCGCTTCGCTCGTCGTCGCGATGGGTGGTTTGAAGCTCCTCCTCGCTTCGCTCGTCGTCGCTATAGGTAGTTTGATTTGAAGCTCCTCCTCGCTTCGCTCGTCGTCGCGTTGGTGGTTTTGACAGTATGTATGGCAACCATTTTGAAAAATGGTGGATGTCTAAAAGAAGCTAAAGCATGTTAATCAGTATCCTTGGGGACACTCAGATATCAATTTTCATACGGATTGGAGATCCATAACAAAGTTCAGTAAAAAGTATGAAATTTTTCAAAATGGCGGAATCAAAAATTTTTCCCCATATTCTTACTAAGTATCTAGGGGGAGTCTTAGATATCGATTTTGATCCTGATCGGATAACTTTTTTTGTAAGTCGATACGTCTCCATCCGCCATCTTGAAAAAAATCTATTTTATTAGTGTTTTGTTTTGTTCCTTTATACATCTTTACTCGATCCCCTGAAACAACTTTTCTATTAAATCCATATTGGAGGCGTAAAATAGGAAAGTTCATATTTGGATAAAATCACCTTTGTATGGCAACCCTATTGAAAAATGGCGAATGTCAAAATTTGATTTTAGAATGTTGATCAGCATTCTTGGGGACCCTCAGATATCGATTTTAATCCGGATCGGAGAAACTTTTTTTTCCGCCATGACCGAAATTTCCGCCATTTTGAAAAAAAAATTTTTTTGATATCTTCCCTTCCGGCCTCCAAACAATATTAGTTCGAGCTCTTTATACTAAAGTATCATGGTTTCGGCGTCATTTCCGGTTTAAATTTGTATGGGTGATTTTTTTTTCCGCCATTTTGAATTTTTTTTATTTTCTCTAAAATCGTCCCAGGGTTTGCTATGACATTCCTGAGAACGCATATGACCCATCTCACATCGTTTAGCCAGGCCGTTGATGGTCATGATGATGGAAGGTCGGAAGACCAGGTCGTGAAATGTTTTGAATTTCGATTGCCAACTTAGATACAAATTTAAAAAAAAAAGTTCAAAATTTCCCATAGGTATCGAGAAACAATGAGCCAAAAATGAAAAAAAAAATTTGTATGGCAGCCATCTTTAAAAATGGCGGGATCCAAAATATTTTTTCAAATATCGAATCAGGGACCCCAAAAACCCCCCGATGCAAAAAATCAGCCGGATCGGACCAACTTTCAAAATGGCCGCCATCTTGGATCCGCCATCTTGGATTTTCATGACGACCATCCGAAAGCGCCCATCCTCCTCTATGACATTTGGTCGAACACACCCCACCTAACTCTTACCGTTTCCGATTTATAAGCGTTTCAATTTTGTATGGAATTTTTGTTTTTTTGTATGGCAACCCCCATTTTTTTTTATTTCTCTCCAAGCGTCCCAAGGTTTACTACAACTTTAGTTAAAACAGGTCACCCATCCGACTTGTAGTTTCCGAGAGCCGTTGACCGGTTCCATCAAGGAGACGACTTTTTGCTGATGTCAGCTTTTTCTGGTGGTCACGTGACCCATCTCTATGCAACCTCATACTCGGTTTTTCTCCACCACTTCCAGGAGCTGAGATCAAAAATGTCAGTCAGTGAGTGAGTGAGTGAGTGGGTAACGAACTTTATATATTATAACTAGTATTTTGCTCTGTGCGCGGGCCGCGAGCGGCCCGCGTGGGTGTTTTCGTGGCTGTTCTATTTTTAAAAACGTTATACTTGGTGCTAAACTTTAAATTTTGCAAGAATTAGTACAAAACAGCGGTATTTTTCAAAAAAAATGATAATTTATCTGACTTTTGCATGGCGGCCATCTTGAAAAATGCTGTCAGTCAAGTAAAAGGTCAAAATTTGAAATCAGCATCCTTTAAAACCCCAAATATAAAATATCAGCCGAATCCGAGTTACTATAAAATCGGGCGCCATTTTGAATCCGCCATCTTTGAATTATTTTAAGACTGTAAAAAAGCCTCCGTTGTTCTCTTTAACATGAGTCCAAACACGCTATGCTTGCTTCTATTAGTTTCGACAGTGTGCGCCTTTTAATTTTGCATGGCGGCCATTTTGTTTTGTTTTTTCACACAGTGTCTATTTTATTCAAGATTCCCGAAAATATTCAGTTGGGCAAAAATAGGTTAGTGTTGAAGTTAGGTTAGATTATGTACCTACCTAACTTGATACCTACCGGCTAAGTAGCGTTAGTCGATGAGTCAAAATTAAAAAAAATACATTTGTATAGTTATGTCATATCAAAATAATTTGTCAGATAACAAATGGCTTTGACAGCACAATATGCCGTTATCAGCTGTCATTTGCTCGCTCGACATTGGCATTGACACTTGCAGAAAATGCTAAACAGCGTCCAAGACAAAAAGACTCAACTCCACCTTTTTCTAAAACGAAGTGATACTCTTTGCCACAGCTCTTTGCCTATAAGAGTTGAAAATAGTAAATTTATACTCTTTAGTTGCAGTTGGCCCCATAGATTAGAGAAAAAAAATCGTTAGCCAAAGAAAAAAGTACTACAAACTAAGATAGAGGCATAGATTAGAGAAAAAAAATCTACTATACACTCAGATGAACTACCACTATACAGATGGAGCAAAGTTTGACTTTTACGAACAAGAGTGTGTAAGGCATTACAACATTCATAGCGTTATGAATACCTTGCCAAGTAAAGAAATTGGGTTAAGTTGCTCTGTGGATAGAGGATAAAAGTCTTTGATAAAAGTCATGCTACGTATAAGTAATCTGTGATAAAAGTAAAGGGGGTCTAGCAAAGTTCCCAAACACTAACGCTATCGCCAAACGCTTACTCCAAAAATGTATTGAAATGACATTTCGGAAATCGCTAATTTTTCCGTAGCTAATGTCATTTCAATACAATTTTGGAGTTAGCGTTTGGCGATAGCGTTAGCGTTTGCGATCTTTGCTAGACCCCCAAGACGGGCGCAGACTATTTATTATACGCTAACGCTTGACGGCAGACAGACGGGTAAATGAATATTACAGAGTTTTTGGCGGGAACGCGGAAAAGTTCACGTCGTTGCATTGTATTATTTCTCAAATCTTCTGCTTTTTCCAGTGTTAATGTTTTACGTTTTACGTTTTACGCATTAAGTGCTGAATTACGAGCATGAGTGTAGGCAAGTGATATAATGTGGTGAAATGTGATTTTCCGTGTTGCTTCCAAAATTCCATAGAAGCTTCTAGTAAAATTGTCACCACTTTACTGGAGCATGACTTAGACTGGACTTTGACTGGACTATGACTTGGACTTTTTGTTTTGACACTGGCTAAATACACTATGTGTGGAGCCAAAATATAATAAAGCAAAAAAAAAGTACAATTACAACAACCAAAACGAAGTGATTATATCTTCTTTGACAAAATGAGTTCAAAATCACAGAGAACTTTGCTATATACTTTACCAATGTTTTTTTAATTATAATATTACAACTGCAAATACATACTGCAATTTTTTTAGATGTGCATAATTTTTTTACGGGCAATATGCCTTTATTACTCAAGCTAACTACTACAGTATTAAATAATAGAAGACATTTAAGTTACGCCTGCTAGAAAAAATATAAGTTGTAAATCTTTTGTGTTGTTCTCAGTTCTCATTGGTTTCAGAATTCAGAACTCAAGATGATGGCTTATCGTTAAGTAATGATAGTATATACAAAGACTTTGTATCTATGTACCTATGTAATAGAGGGAATTCTGTGAGTGTATAGTGATCATAAAGCCTACATTAGCTGTGTACTGTGTAGTCCAATAATGTGAGAATTTGGTGAGATTAGGCCCCATCCATTTCTTTCCATGGTGCTAAGATCTGGCTAGGGGAATATCTAAAAAAAATGGGCTGCATAATTCTCTTCCGTTGCAGGGTGGGTTTCAAAATTTTAAGGACTATTATATCTTTATAGATATATATGATATATACCTTAAGTTTAGTATGGTTTACACTTTAAAATCATTCCCATGAAAATAAAATTCATTACCATAAGAAACTTACATTTTTAGTTGTATTAATACCTATTCATTTATTTGCAGATTGACAACCAGAATAAACACTAATTTTAAGGCATTGGAATCCAGAGAACTCTTGAGAGATTATAAAACAGACCAAGAACGATACTTGACAGAATTTTCAATGTATACTACTGTGTAATAATGTATTGTAGTTGCAGTGAAGTGGAGAAATTAACATGATCTACATATGCAACCCTTCTAGGTAAAATTAAAATAGGTATACAAGAGTATGAACAGATATTATACCCCCTTAGAGTGTACATACACACATAAGCACTTGCTTGTGTATTCTCTAATTGTATGTAGTTTTTAAGGGTAGTGAACTGGTATCTTCTAGGCAAGCATGCTCTAACGTTGACCACATCATCACTTACCATCAGGTGAGACTGTGGTCAAATGTTAGCCTATTAATGATAAAAAAAAACCCCTATTTACTTAAGTAGACGCAGCATTCACAATTCACTCACATAGGTACCTATGTAGCTGCTATTATGTTTGAATACTTATATTAAAAGTCTTGGTTTGATGTGACTACAAAATATATAATAAGTAGAAAGATGTAAAATAGTCCATTTAGGTGTCCTGATTCATAGCTAGATCCCTTCAGTCTTGTCATCTGTGTCAAGTATATTAAGACCTCTTTTTAAAGATTGATGAGCCATGACTGTAAAAGTCTGATTGGAGTTTGTAGTGGAGAATTCAGCACCAGGACAAACATTATGATGATATAAAATTTACTGACTCAGAAGAACCAAAAGTTGGATATATGTGAAGATTTGATAAAAGTTATATACAATAATAAAAGTTGGACTCATACAAACAAACCATTATTACACAGTTATTATCCAATTCCTAAGAGGTTTACTTCAAATACCTATTCAATATTTAGTACTTACCTATAAATAAAAAATTACTCTTTCAGAAATCAGCCATGACCTAATAAAACTTATTCTCATTGAATAGGTCACTTATACATATCAAGTCAACAGATGCTTTTCAACATAGCTAATTATATCCTATATACCTACCAATATTGAAACTATGTGAAGTGTACTTATGTGACTATTAGCAGCCCTCCTTTGTTTGCTGTTGCACCGATGTGAACACAAAAGAGTTTAGCTGCAACAGGATTAACAATTAATAAAACTATTTCTACCACAGAAGAATTCCCTTATTCACAGATGTTCTAAATACAACCTTAGCAAAAATGGTATTCTATTTATTAAATGTCAATATAACTCTTATATTTATTCCTCAAACTACTACAATAATAGAAACTATACTATGTACTAAAAGCTACTGGTTACACTATTTCTGAAACAAAGTTAGCTCTTATACATTTGGTAGGGGTAAGAGGTAAGACAAGAATACCTTAAACCATACATTTGGTAGGGGTAAGAGGTAAGACAAGAATACCTTAAACCTACCTATCTACTGAATCGCATACAATAACAACCATTACCTCGAGAATGAGTAGACAAGAATACTTTTTCATTAAGTTTACCTACATAGGGTGGGTTTCCACCTACAAGAAGAATCTAAACACAATATATCACACTGTAGCTTGCAAGTGTTAATCAATGTAAACTACCTACAGTCGAGACACTACTTGCAAAAGATTCTTGCTGATGTAAACCCCGGCCATAGAATTGAGTTAATAGGTAGATTAATTACAATAATTGACATTACTGTGTGTAACATTTTTATATATCCTTTTTTTAAAGAATTGCTTGTAAAGTAGGCACCTAAGATGACAAATAATAAATTGTTAAATTTAGCAATTAGAACAACAAAGAATTTCTTTAAAAAGTGTTACTGTGGTATGGGGAGCAGATAACTGATAGAATAAATAGCTGCAGAACTGATGAATTGGGTAGGTATCATTGATGGTGGGAATAGTTATAGGTACCTACCTATCTATATAAGATAAAAAAATCCTATATTTTTTTCAGTCAGGTTCAGATAATGGTATGAAAAATCCACCAAAATGAATAAAGTTCTAGGTAGCTAGATATATAAATCCTGCCCTAATGATTTTAAATTTGAATAATATAACAGTTGATGATCCACCACCATTACCTTATACTGGGACACAAAAAAAACTCATAGATATATTTCTTTATTTAGATAGAGAAGATAGAGTTTACATAAAAAGAGCAACTTATCTTTACATGACGTAGGTAGCACCTCATAGTTAATATTATAGTTTCAGTTCTTCAGGATATTACATTTAGATTCTTCTTATCTTACATTTTTAATAGTTCTTACAGGATCTTTACCACTATTGGAATCATTTCCTAAGTTCCAGCAGCACAGTTACATGCTTTATGATCACAGGTAGACTGAAAGGGCAGATAGGGTGGTAAAAATCTAGGTTTTGGGTAGTTTTTTTGACTCTTTCCCTTCTTTTGTAACCTGAAAATGATAAAGATAATAATGTTACACAATGTTTTTGGTATAGGTACCTACTGTACATTTTTAATTTATTAAACTGAAGGATTACTGTAGTTACTATGCTTTTTATGCTTTCCTGGATTAAATTCCTCTTGTGTAGGAAATGATTCTACAAGCCATATTGGTAACTTTAGTTCTGCACACAGGAAACACCGAGCTAAGCTCTCTCCCTTACTAATGAGGTTTGTGTTTGTTAAGCTTTTATTCACAATGCTTCTCCGACAGGCAGAGGATTAAATACTAAAAAAATGTATGATAATTCATCAGTCATAAAACACATTGCAAAGCATAACTGTAATGTAAGTCTGCCTTTTATCTACTTGTATGGTGACTTTAGTTCTCAGTTGAAATCTTTTATGCGGGTAAAACTTTGAATGACTTGCATGAAAATGATGAAAATAATTACCTGTGGTGTGCAGTAGCATCAAATCTGCCACTTGGAACTGTAGATAGCAGGTACCATAGCGATGAACAGTGTTATATAGTGAATAACTTTTTTTAGTTGCAAGTTTTGTTGATTAATCTGTAAATGAGAAAAAAATGAAAATGAGAATATAATCTATCATCATCATCATCATCATCACAACAGCCAGAAGGTAGATTTTCTTGTGTATAATAGGTACTAATCAATGTATAATACAGATTACTGTCAAGCATAGAATTTTTGGTGTTCTGGGTGAAAGATGGAGTATTAAATTGTTCTTGATATTGTAATTATTTCATGCTCATTATGAATGCTTTTCTGATTAGAATAAGTCATCATCATCATCATTAACAGCCTGAAGACGTCCACTGCTGAACATAGGCCTCCCCCCGGGAGCGCCACTCAGAGCGGCTGCTCGCCTCCTGCATCTATCGGCTCCCCGCGGCTTTCACCAGGTCGTCGGTCCACCTAGTGGGGGGCCGGCCTACGCTGCGTCTTCCAGTTCGTGGTCGTCACTCGAGAATTAGAATAAGTACCTAGTAATAATTATATGCTTTTCTGCAACATATTTTGAGTTTGTATTTACTTGAATAACTTGTGTAGTATACTTACTTGTTACGCGTGTCACGTGCATATGATACCCACGGAAAGAAATAACCGGGACCAACCAGGACTCCGCAGCCTGTATTTCTGTAAAATTGTTTGTGGCGCAGGCGCATCCATCAAACAAAAATCACAAAACAGCGACCTGTAGAAATAATTTTTTTTTCTGCCCTTTGCCTTTTTTACAGATTTATGATAATACTCTTTATAATACTCAGGTAAAAAACAAACTATAAAATTATGACATAACAACAATAAGCCCACGGCGCGGCCATATCAGGGGGTCTAGCAAAGATACCAACCACTAACGCTAATGCCTCACGCTAACTCCAAAATGTACTGAAATGACATTTCGGAAATCGCTAACTTTTCCGCAGCGAATGTCATTTCAATACATTTTGAAGTTAGTTAGTTTTCGATGTAAAAATATAATGTAATGAAAATTTTAAGTTCAAAATGACATTATTATATGACCTTAGTGCATTTAAAAAAGGAGGTGGCAAGGAAAGGCGTTCCCCTCTGCCGGTCATATGGCGATCAATATCATAATGTGCGTGTAGGTACTGTGTAACTACGTTAATTTATATAATGGTGTGCGTGTTTTAAGATGGTGTGCGGCGTGCGTTTATACGTGCGGTTTGCGTGTGTGCTGTACGGGTGGGTCTACCTCGTCTCTCTAAAGGTTTTAGGTTTTTATCATATTTTTATTGATGGCTTTGTATTTTTATCGTTACCTTCTGTAAAAAGTTTGGTTTGGAAACTGAGCTTTAGTTTTTTTATTCAGGGTTTTTAATTGAATTATCGCGAAAACTTAATTACTTTAATTAGGGACTGTCATAATTTTCCAACTTTTCAATCTAAGCGTCTAAATATGAACCTAATCTTCTGAGAAAAATTAACGACTAATAATTATTTAATAGGTTACAATCCAAAAACTATGGAGCTATTAAAAAAGGAGGAGGGAATACCGTCTGATCCGAAACTGAAGCACCCTTAGGAAGCCGGAACGCTTCGAAAGTACGAGCGGACCACGCACACACTCACATCATATGCAGCCGGTCATCCTACTTTCATCCGACACACATATGCAATATGTCCGCCATTTTGGGCTTCAGTTCGATGTCAATCAAAACTCAATCCTTCCTTTTTTTATTACATCCATGCCAAAAACACCCTATTGTTACTAAACTAAGAATAGAAAAATATATAATAGTATATCCGTGTATGACTGTGTGACTGTGCAGTTACACGAAATCAGAACGTCTGGTCGTCTGCTTGATTACAACGCTTACTTTTTAATTAAAAATATTAAAAATCTTATTTAAAAATATTTTGTTTTCACAAGACAATGCTGCTGTGCAATAACAAAATAATTAAAACAAAACTCTATTTTGGGTAACTGAATGTTCTTTTAAATAAATTGTAACCAACTGTAACTCACGAATGGTATGTCGATTTATCGACCAGTTTCAAGCATATCCAATGCCCCTACTGTATTGTACTTGATTGTTTTTCAATTAATTTATCTTTTATAATATGTTGGATAGAAATTGTCGCTGTACACCATCCTATAATACGCACACCGTTATATAATCTAGTGTAGTTACGCAGCGTTTATACGCATACTATGATAATGTGTATGACCAAATAGCACCATATGACGGGCAGAGGGGTTCGCCTTGCCTAGACATCTCCATTTATACGTGCTCTAAGACATCCTACCATTGTTTTGTCTTTGAAGAATTATGCATGCTCTTTGGATATTATTGTGTAAAAAAAATTACACGAGACGCGAAATAAAATTAGCGTATTTTTAAATCTTGTATTCAGATTAAAGTTTCATATTCCTATAATATATTCTTTAAAAGAGATGAAAACTGTTTTTTTTTTTCATAGCGGTTATTTTCAGTTCTATGTCATCACATAATAGAAAAAAAACTATTGTTACTCTGTGTTTGTCAGTAAAAGTTAGGGAAAATTCATAATTATATTGTTAACTGGTAGCACTGTACGGTGTATGGCGCGAAAAAAAAAATTTCGCGGTATTTTTCGAGTAACGAACTACATTTAATTCAACATTCAGTGCAGTAACCGTTTGAACCCAGAAAGAACAAGTAAAAATAAAACGGTAAAAAATGGAATTTACAAACAACGGAACTGTTAATATGTGAGTATTTTGAATTTGTTATTCAAATATTATGTAAACGTAGTGTTACTGATTTATTTACTATAATGTGTTTTTTCTTTGAATAGGTCACTATCGAATATATTAATTTAGTAATTTTTAGAGTAGATATCTATATATTATGTTTCTCTGTTTGTAGTAATAATGTAGTTAAATAGCTATGTTTCCAATGTTTCTTCCTGGTTTTTTTTATTGAACAGTCTTGTATTTATTTATCAAAAGATCCTTATAAAAAAAATTGACTTGAAAATTTTATGAGTGCTAGGCAGTTGTAATTTGAAGTGTTAAGTTCATTTAACGGTTCTTATCATACCATTAACTATGTTTAAAGTGTTTTGTAAGTAGGATACATATTTTTGAAAAAAATTGGGTTATTGGCGGTTTTTTCTGTTATTTGTTGAAAGCAATCATTTAAATTTTAAATGTGAACGTTAAGTGTTTTTGTATTCTATGTTTTTAAACTAACGACGGTTATACAGGATGTATAAGTGTATATTATCATATCATAATCATCAGCCTGAAGATGTCCACTGCTGAATCTAGACCTCCACCAAAGCGCGCCACTTTGAGCGGCTGCGTGCCTCCTGCATCCATCGACTACCCGTGATATACATAATTATATTATTATCATGGAATAAATAAGACCTAGGATATAATCTATTTTTTTGAATTACCGAATAGCCCGCATTTGACCGCAATCTCACATGATGGAAAGTGACTGCAGTGATACATGCTTGCCTTCAAGATACCTATTATATATACTTGAAGAGCCCTAGATTGAACTTATCGGGAAATAAGACGCTAGATAAAACTAATTTATTTTATTTACTATTACAGTTACTATGGACAAAAAAACAAGGATGATGCCGGTGGCCAGCGTAATCGCGGAGGCGAGCCTGCTGATGCTGTTGCCGGACGGGCTCGTGGACGAGGGTACAGACGGGGACGAGCGCAGGGGCGTGCTCGGGTGCAAGGGCATCGCGGTCGGGGCGTGAGGAGGCCTCAACGCGGCGGCTGGATGTGGGTGCCGACGTACCCCCCGCCCCCGATCTACACTCCGCCGTACGCCCCGACGTACGCTCCTATGAACTCCCCGATGCACCCACCAACAGCTCCCATGTACCCCCCGATGCACCCAACATTTCCGCCGGAACATACTCTGCCCCGTCCGTTTCGCCAGGCATGGAGACGCTCCGGGCGTGGTTTTTGTCAAATCCACGTCCGTGAAGAAAGTATGTATTTTTTAAATTATAGGTATTAATATTTTTTGAAAATTACTGATTTAAATAGGAGTTTACAGATTAATTTGTAAAGGAAAAATTAGATTCATTGTTTTTTTTTTTTTTTCATAAAATATTGATGTAATTCTTGGCGCCATTGGTAACGATAATACTGTGTATAAATTTATAGTACTAAAAGTCCACATTGTCTTATGAAAAATTATTAATAAATAAATGATTTAGTATTTTTATTTGAAAGGCAAAAAAAAGTAGGTAATAGGTATTATGTTCTTATTGATACTATAAAAATTTCTTCAAAATTTGACTAAAATGTTTTGGCTAAATAACCAAAATAACTGAATAAATTTATACTTATGATCACAAAATGCTTAAAAATCTAATTTTATTATATAATACATACTTATTTAGACATTATACATATATTTATGTTATTATAGCAGCATGGCTAGCAATATTTAGTTTCATTTGTTAAAAAAAATGGAAATACAAATTAGAATTGAATTTTTCTTTAATTATTAATTTTAATCTGGGTCTAATTTATCCAATTTTTTTTGTAGTGGTTGAGCAGGTCGCCTGATAATCAGGTGGTGACGGGATCGATTTTTATGGTGAACACACATACATTACTTGTTCTGGGTTGGGTACTGTTGGACCAATATACAGACCTAGACCAATACTAAGGTAATACGAGAAACATAGTTCTCGTATCATTTTGGCCTTTAGATACCTACAGAAAGTTTTAGATATGGTTTAGAATATGTTTACATAGTGATAATGTATTATTATTTAGGTTTTTTATTAATTTAAATTGTTTATTACAGCTGTGACTTCAGCCGAAGATACGCCGGGGTCGTCGTCCGAAATAAAAGCTCCGCCTACTGAGCGGAGTGCAGCGGAGCCTCCTGGCGTTCCTGATGTATAAATTTAATAGATTATATAATTTTTATGTTTTATGAATATGTTGTTTTATTTATGATGATATGGATGTAGGTATTATAAACAAATTTCCCTTTTTTGATCTAAATTTATGCGTTATGTTAATATTATTATGACTGGTCTGATAGTTCAGGTGGTAGTAGCTTTTTCTTCAGAACTATATAGGTAGGTTGTGGGTTCGATTCCCACCCAGAACATGCAGTTATATGCAGTTTTTAGTATTCGAATAACATCATTAGTTAAGATTTCAGTAATTTTATAAACGCAATTGAAAGTAATAGGTTTTTCTGCCTCGAGTCCTCCGATTATTAGAATTATTATTAGAAAAGATGCCCACTGATCTTTTATAGAGCATCATTTCTCTTTGTTCAGTATTCTAATTGGGTTTTAATATTTTAAATTAAAAACGTAATATGCTTTAAATTAATTTTTATTTTATATCATTTCAATATCGTAATACTGATATCATTTTACATTTTAATAGTAATTGAACTTGGTGAAACTATCCATTTAGCATCACACCGCTTTGCTCCGCGCCGTTATAATGTGGTTTAGATTATATAAATCAATATAATATTATTTGCGTGACACAACATGATTAAACAGTAAATACAGCTTGAAATTAGAAACGTAATTTGCATTACACTGTTTTAAACTTTCACGGTTGTTTACTACGTTAAATATCCCGTAAGTACTATTAAAAACGTAATTTGCATTACTTAACTACTGTATATAAAATTTAACTTTTGTATTATTGAAAGTTAACGAATAGCCTAAAAGGACGTGTAGCGTGCATGACAGGGGACTGCAGCGATCTTCTCAGCCAGACGTGTTTCCAACAGTGTTTAGAAAATTATTCATCCTGGAAAGAAAAGAAAATATTATTGTTATTCGAAATGTCAAAATGTTTATTTATTTATTAATAAAGAAACAAAATTAAATTAAAAAGGCACTTTATTGTGTTTGTTAAGTGAAGTACAATTATTATTTTACAAAATTATTACAACATTTGCGTGTGTGGTCCACAAGACTTTTATTGTTTCGCTTTGCTTGTCGTTGTTTTTAAGGTTATTTTGATTTTGATATTAATCAAGTAAAGTTAAATATTCAAATTTCATAGGCAATGTTCATAATATAATGGGAAATTGCATAAAATAAGAAATTAAAAAAAAAACCACTGTAGTGGAGCTGTTTTAAAATTTTGTGGTTTTTGAAAGTACGCCAAAATTGGCGTAAAGTATACCGAATGGATCGGCCAAATATTCAATTCGGCAGGCCCTTAACCTAGTGGTTGTCTTTCAGTTTACGATGTGAATATCGGATTAAGACCTGCATCTTCGTGCATACTCTATCTCGCTCGCGCATTGCTGCATTTTTGACATTATTCAATGGTAGAATTTACTTATGAAAAATTCAACTGCTGAAAAACCTGCAAAATAACGTCACTGATGTTCAACAAAAGAATCACATATAAATCCAAACAAATTTTCATGCATTAACACAGGAAAAGTGAAAATCACCTAGAGATTGAGTTTTAATGTATGAAATCTTGTTTGGATTAATGTGATTTTGTTGTTGAACATTTGTGACGTTATTTTGCAGATCTTTCAATGCTGGTAGTTTCCATAAGTAAGTTCTATCATTTAATACTTTCAAAAATGTTGCAATGTATGAGCGAGATAGAGGAAGCACGAAGACCCTGGCCTTAATTGTGATAAAATTTTATTCAGAACTTTACCAGTGTCATTGGTGGCTCGGTGGCACGCTAAATGAGTTCCATAACTTTATCTTCTTTGCTAAGAGATATGCTTCAGTGTAAAAGTCGGTTACAGCGGTGAGGAACTTGGAGGTTTGCAGTTCGATGGTCCCTCTACGATGTACGGCATCGATTGTTTCAATAATGTAGCTTTGGAATCTTTCTGCCATGTCAATACTCTGTAAATAGATATCGATACAATGTGATGGTTATAATTATAATTTGGTACATTAACATTCTTTCTGTTATTGACTTAATTTGTTTTTAGTGTATTATGCCTATGTGATTGCAGCGGACTGGTACCCAAGCAATACACTCGTATAATGTAGTCTCTATCATTGGTCCCATACAATTTGAATTCTGTACAATTAAATGATTTTGTTCTTATAAGGTTCGGCGCAAACGGGCCATCGATCACAACCACTGGTTGCTGACGTGCGTCAACGCTTCTTTCATAGCAGTGGCACGCGATAGGCAATTTATTGAAATTGCTTTATTTTATATCCTGCTCTCTGCTGTGCAATTACACGGTTTTGAATTAATTGCGCGTATCAGTTGCGGATATTGGCGTCTCGTGTTTCGTAATAGTCAGATGTAGCGAGTAGTAGATAGCGCGTGCCCGCTTAAATGTATGCAATGAGGCCTTACATAATTGATTTATTATGAAGAAGCATGTGATCTGTTTGTCGTTGGCTACCAGTGTCCGAGGTCAGTGGCTTGTTTGCACCGAATCTAATATCAAATTATTATTTTATGACGAAGATATTTTCAGCGGTGGTCGTCTTTCGGTTTATGATGTGGATGTGAGATTAAAGGTAGAATTTTGTTAGTTGGAATTTTACCTATGTCATCGGTGGCACGCCAAATGAATTCCGTAACTTTATCTTTTTTGTTAGAATATGTGCTTTGGTGTAAAAGTCGGCTACAGCAGCGCGGCACTTGAAGGTCCAACTTTGCAGTTCAAAGATTTTTCTATGATGTACAGCATTGACTGTTCATTGCGCAGCTTTGGAAGCCTCTTCAGCTATGTTGAAACTGTAAATAAACATTTATATATTGATTATTATATAATTTAGCATATCCATTATCTTTTGTATTTTTATTTAATTTGTGTTTTATGTGTTGCAATTATTGGACTGTCAAATGAGAGCATTTGACAGTCTGGCTGTTGATGTGTGTGATGTATGGATATAATGCTTACTCAGTTCATATAAGACCTAACCTAATGGAGTAAGAGTTACAACAGAATGGTCACACCGTTTTGCTTGCTGCTGGAGTCTTAAGTTTGTCTCAATTGTTCCGACTTATAGTAGTGACAGTTTTTTTTATTGTTTACCAGCTGATCTGCTTTTGTCTCACCTTGTGATTTTGTTTCTTTAATATGAAATATTTACAATCGGGTGAACCGTCGCACGGTGGTGAAGGCAGGGGCACTTTCCTCGCGTGCTTAATGCTGCGCAGCTTTACCTCCATTGCTTTGGAGTAATTTGTGGTTGAAATATTTATTGGCTCCACAAGGCTTTTTCTTGTAATGTAGCTTCCAGCTTCTTACTCGTGGACACCTGAAACACAATTTATGTTTACGAGAATTTTCGGTGGTTAATGTGCCACAAGTTTTCATTTTCCTTAACAAATGGGTCAAAGTTCTGATGTGGCATACACTCTGCTTTTGTGTTACTATGGTCTCTATACATTATCCGATATTTCGATATGTCTAATACTGACAGAGCTAGTTTCCATGCGAATTTTGTCTAATGTAATTATCTACTTTGACGATTTCGTTTTATAATTTTGGTTGGCTATCTATTTACGTTCTATTTAAATAAATAGATAAAAGGTACCTGGTAATTATGCTGTAGTCCTTTCAAAGGTAGTGGGTCTTCCTGGCAGAAGCAGCGTCTCTCTTTTGTCCCCACTTCGGTGTTTTTCCATAGATGCAGGAGTATGATTGCGGAAACTTAATAGGTCATAAAATAAAATAAGAAATTAAAAAAAAAACCACTGTAGTGGAGCTGTTTTAAAATTTTGTGGTTTTTGAAAGTACGCCAAAATTGGCGTAAAGTATACCGAATGGATCGGCCAAATATTCAATTCGGCAGGCCCTTAACCTAGTGGTTGTCTTTCAGTTTACGATGTGAATATCGGATTAAGACCTGCATCTTCGTGCATACTCTATCTCGCTCGCGCATTGCTGCATTTTTGACATTATTCAATGGTAGAATTTACTTATGAAAAATTCAACTGCTGAAAAACCTGCAAAATAACGTCACTGATGTTCAACAAAAGAATCACATATAAATCCAAACAAACTTTCATGCATTAACACAGGAAAAGTGAAAATCACCTAGAGATTGAGTTTTAATGTATGAAATCTTGTTTGGATTAATGTGATTTTGTTGTTGAACATTTGTGACGTTATTTTGCAGATCTTTCAATGCTGGTAGTTTCCATAAGTAAGTTCTATCATTTAATACTTTCAAAAATGTTGCAATGTGTGAGCGAGATAGAGGAAGCACGAAGACCCTGGCCTTAATTGTGATAAAATTTTATTCAGAACTTTACCAGTGTCATTGGTGGCTCGGTGGCACGCTAAATGAGTTCCATAACTTTATCTTCTTTGCTAAGAGATATGCTTCAGTGTAAAAGTCGGTTACAGCGGTGAGGAACTTGGAGGTTTGCAGTTCGATGGTCCCTCTACGATGTACGGCATCGATTGTTTCAATAATGTAGCTTTGGAATCTTTCTGCCATGTCAATACTCTGTAAATAGATATCGATACAATGTGATGGTTATAATTATAATTTGGTACATTAACATTCTTTCTGTTATTGACTTAATTTGTTTTTAGTGTATTATGCCTATGTGATTGCAGCGGACTGGTACCCAAGCAATACACTCGTATAATGTAGTCTCTATCATTGGTCCCATACAATTTGAATTCTGTACAATTAAATGATTTTGTTCTTATAAGGTTCGGCGCAAACGGGCCATCGATCACAACCACTGGTTGCTGACGTGCGTCAACGCTTCTTTCATAGCAGTGGCACGCGATAGGCAATTTATTGAAATTGCTTTATTTTATATCCTGCTCTCTGCTGTGCAATTACACGGTTTTGAATTAATTGCGCGTATCAGTTGCGGATATTGGCGTCTCGTGTTTCGTAATAGTCAGATGTAGCGAGTAGTAGATAGCGCGTGCCCGCTTAAATGTATGCAATGAGGCCTTACATAATTGATTTATTATGAAGAAGCATGTGATCTGTTTGTCGTTGGCTACCAGTGTCCGAGGTCAGTGGCTTGTTTGCACCGAATCTAATATCAAATTATTATTTTATGACGAAGATATTTTCAGCGGTGGTCGTCTTTCGGTTTATGATGTGGATGTGAGATTAAAGGTAGAATTTTGTTAGTTGGAATTTTACCTATGTCATCGGTGGCACGCCAAATGAATTCCGTAACTTTATCTTTTTTGTTAGAATATGTGCTTTGGTGTAAAAGTCGGCTACAGCAGCGCGGCACTTGAAGGTCCAACTTTGCAGTTCAAAGATTTTTCTATGATGTACAGCATTGACTGTTCATTGCGCAGCTTTGGAAGCCTCTTCAGCTATGTTGAAACTGTAAATAAACATTTATATATTGATTATTATATAATTTAGCATATCCATTATCATTTGTATTTTTATTTAATTTGTGTTTTATGTGTTGCAATTATTGGACTGTCAAATGAGAGCATTTGACAGTCTGGCTGTTGATGTGTGTGATGTATGGATATAATGCTTACTCAGTTCATATAAGACCTAACCTAATGGAGTAAGAGTTACAACAGAATGGTCACACCGTTTTGCTTGCTGCTGGAGTCTTAAGTTTGTCTCAATTGTTCCGACTTATAGTAGTGACAGTTTTTTTTATTGTTTACCAGCTGATCTGCTTTTGTCTCACCTTGTGATTTTGTTTCTTTAATATGAAATATTTACAATCGGGTGAACCGTCGCACGGTGGTGAAGGCAGGGGCACTTTCCTCGCGTGCTTAATGCTGCGCAGCTTTACCTCCATTGCTTTGGAGTAATTTGTGGTTGAAATATTTATTGGCTCCACAAGGCTTTTTCTTGTAATGTAGCTTCCAGCTTCTTACTCGTGGACACCTGAAACACAATTTATGTTTACGAGAATTTTCGGTGGTTAATGTGCCACAAGTTTTCATTTTCCTTAACAAATGGGTCAAAGTTCTGATGTGGCATACACTCTGCTTTTGTGTTACTATGGTCTCTATACATTATCCGATATTTCGATATGTCTAATACTGACAGAGCTAGTTTCCATGCGAATTTTGTCTAATGTAATTATCTACTTTGACGATTTCGTTTTATAATTTTGGTTGGCTATCTATTTACGTTCTATTTAAATAAATAGATAAAAGGTACCTGGTAATTATGCTGTAGTCCTTTCAAAGGTAGTGGGTCTTCCTGGCAGAAGCAGCGTCTCTCTTTTGTCCCCACTTCGGTGTTTTTCCATAGATGCAGGAGTATGATTGCGGAAACTTCGCTGAATACCTCCATTAAAAAAAATCATTTTAAAATATATGAATATGTAATTTAAATTTGATTTTATTTTTTCTATCTACTCTATGGAGCTGTATTCCTCACCACCTAAAAGCCCGTTCCGTATGCATAAGGTCTTGGCTCGCCTCTGTGTCGACATTGCATGCTACGTATTTTATTTTGAAAGCAGTCATAGTAACTTGATATAGTGGTCGTGTCGTAATTGTATGCATGTGAAACGGGCTTTAGAGGTTCAGCTGAAGGCGCGTGTTTTTTAACGTGGTACCCCGTATAAGGTGGACATAACTTATTAGACGCGATTAAAGAAATGCAGGATTCTTGTATAAAATGTATTTAGTAGTAGGCATTCGGTACAGTTTAGTACAATTGAAATAGCAATATTTAAAATTCTTAAAAGCTGGGTATGTCCACCGAATATAGGCCTTGCATCCACCTAACTACAGACTACTGAATTCAGTGAATTATTACATTGATAAAGATAAATGAAATATCATATTAGTGAAGAGGAAAATGGTATTCTACTTTGGTTAGTAAACAATTCCTATTAAAGAAAATCGGAAAATGTATTTCTTTTTGGCAAAAAAGATAAATGATATATTAATTTTTTTTCTAACTATTTTATAACAAAAAAACTACATAAGAAAACTACAAGGTAAAATAATTAGATACTTTCTGCATTAAAAAAACAGTTATGTTACATGAATATGTGTGTAAGTGTGTATAGTTGTATTATGTTTAATCATAAACCAATTTATATTTATCAAGAATTATTAAATTTCATGTATTATTTATAATAAAAGTTCAGGTATTATTACGTTATAAGCATAGGGTTTGCCGTTTATGATACGATCTTTGTGTATTAAAATTTTAATGCTATTTCGTTCACGTACGCGACTTAACGCTACGTACAATTGTCCGTGACTGAAGACGTCTGATCTAAGATCGACTCCTACACGATTTATAGTCTGCCCCTGTGCACGATGTACGGTTAAAGCGTATGAGATCATTAATGGATATTGTCTACGTATCATTTCAAACGGAGAATTTTTGTCAACTGGTGCTTTAAATAAAATACGTGGTATTAAATACTCTTCTTGTTCATTTGGTTTTCGTACAGTAATCAAACGGGGCGATGTATTTGTAACAATAACCTTTGTACCGTTTATCAAATTTAAGGCGAAGCTAATGTTCCTCATTATTGTACACACGCATCCTATTTTTAATTTTAAGTCAAATTCTGGAAGTCCTTGTGGCTGTAGCCTATTTAATGCATCCGGTCCTAAATATAATTGATCTGCATTATCATTTTCAACTTTATCTATCGAATAGAAATGAAGCGTATCTCCAGGTAAACGTTCTAATATTATAGAGTTTATTTCACGTACAGAATCATTTCGGGTACACAAAATAGCTCTGTTTGCACATATATCCGGTTCCTCGTGCACTGCAAATGGAAACACGAAATCGATTAAATCGTCCAATTCCGAAACATGTTCTATTGATTCTAATGAGATTAAACGTTGAACGTTTCCGTTACTTATTTGTATTGGTTCAAAAGGCAATTCGTTGGATCCCAATTTTAGAACAAAATCTGCATATTCAGAGTCGTCTCTACAGCGTTGTGATACTTGTAATGAAAATGTTTTTAATTTTTGCCACAAGGGGGATGATTTGACGGAGCTATTTAAAATATCAGAATTTGATTTGGCATTTGTAACAACTGGAGGAATTTGTCGGAAATCACCAGCAAATATCATAATTTTTCCGCCAAAAATCTTGCTACAATTCATCAAATCGCGTAACGATCTATCTAACATATGAATATAAAATTTGTGTGCCATTGGTGCCTCATCATAAATTATGACGTCAGCGTTGTAAATTAATTCAGCTCTTTGAGTACCATTGGACAACCCCCAGTAGGTGTTTTCAATGTCGACATCGATATTCAAAGGATATTTGAATAAACTGTGAGCAGTTGTTCCCTTATCGAGATTTTGCGCTGCAATTGCTGAACTGGCAACGCACAAAACTATACCGCGTAAGTTTGCACGTATATGAGCAGCGATGACGTTAAGCAGAAGGCTTTTGCCACTGCCGCCGAAGCCTTGTATAAAGATGCTCGACGGATTTGAATTTCGAAATTGTACATCACTATGCAGGCGAACTATATAATCAAAGATTTCTCGTTGAGTTGCAGATAACTTAGACAACCAATTATCAACCATAGATTGCAATGAATCTACGTCAATTTCTGTGCGTTCTCTGCTTAGTTCTGTTGTACAGTCTTCTACGACTGGCAAACCACATTGTTCTAGATTTAAACCATGTTTCCGCAATAGTCTATTTATTTGTGTTAAACACAGACTGTACGCTTGTGCTTCTTCGTTGGGCATTCTATGAAAAATATCTTCGCTAAGTTGTTTTTTAAATGTATGCCACATTGATGCAACCGCGATACCGTTGACTGCCAACATTACGAAAAATTTGCGCAGACGGGAGCCTGTGAAAAATGTCGATGCTTCTAACATAGCTCTTTCATACTCTACTTCGTCGTCTGCAAGTCCTATAGCTTTAGCAGCTTCTTGGAAAGTAGTGCAATCGGGTCCTCCGAGATTTAGGAGATCTGCATAACTACGGCACGCATATGCGATTAACAGTAAACGTAGGTAAAATTGTTCCCCTCTATTAGGCGCTACCCAAAACAAACGTGCAACGAGTTCGCCTCTCTGACGCGCAGTAACAAATTTGCCGTTTGTTGTTTCATAAATTTGAGTTTTTGTAGTAGTAGGTCGTTTTGTATGTACTATGAATTTTTCATAAAAATCTACGTATTTGAGATTATCGAAATTTTCACCAGAGGGTCGGTTAAAATATGTTATTAAGTCTGAACTACTACGAGTGGTAGCTTCGTCAATGTTGTTGGGTCTGAAGAACACCGATTGTTGGTTGTTTAGGTGAACTGATAGCTGTTTTACGTTAGGTTCACGGGAAGTAACGTCAAACTCTAGAACTCGCCATGCAGCATCACTCGATCCAATATATCGTTTTGTTATGTAGTCTTCAATTTCGTTATTTTGATCGCTAACAATAGCAACTCGCGCCTCATCAGGGCCTTTAGTTATGTATTTAAATAAATATTTGATGATACTTCGTTGCGATGAAACTTCGACATTGATATGTGCGTCATATTTCAATAGAAGAGCAGCGTTGTACGGAACAACCCACAAGTCGCTAACTAAAAGCTCTCTGTTGCGATATTTAATAGTAGCTTCGTTTTTACTGTCGCGGCGCAAATGAATAAAACCTTTTTCGTCACAGAAAGTGACGTCAGTTTCGCGTTTTGGAAATCTTTTTGTACATTTTCTTTTTTCCTTGTCGTAACATGGAAGATTGTCTCTCTCCGGACCGCATGGTCCATGAATCATATGATCAACTACAATTTTACGCAACCTGCCGTCAGCTTCTGATGCACCAGGTATATCAGCGCGACATACTTTGTCAATATCCACGTTTTGAATAGGACCTCCACCTTCGACCCTGAAGCAAATGTGGGCATGCGGTAGTCCTCGCTTCTGAAACTCGATCACATATGTTAAATATTCAATTTTGCCGAACCATAGTCCGGAGCGAATGTCACGTATAAGTGCTGTTAAGCGTAAATTAAAGATGCGAGCACAGATTAGAGGATTTGCGCGCTGTCCTGGAGCAATTGATTGTTTAATTTCGGGCCAGTTAGGATTACAGGTAAATGTTATGAAATAAGATGGAGGTCCTAATCTATTTACTAATGCAATGCAATCTAAATATTTAACTTTCATATAACGCGGTGATCCAACATATGTATACGGTAAAAAGATTTTACCGACGCAATTATCTCTGTCAATAGTTTCATCGTTGAGTATTTCTTGGAGTGGTGCAACTCTCATTTCGTTACTTCTATTTTGCGTTTGCATGTGTGTTAAATATCGCAATCGTTCTTCACATATTCTACAATACATGTCAACTAACCACTCTTCTGACAAACGTCCAAGATTACTGAATCTATTTTCAGAAAGCAAAAGACATCTGACATACTTGGCTTGCGTGAGTTTGTTGCTGTTTTTATCTAATTTCCCGGGAAACCATCCTGGATTGCCTTCAGGATATAAAAGTGGATATTGAAAAGCTTCATACAAGGGATGCATAATGTCCACTGTATGAGGCTTACGATCGCCAATTTTCCAAATAGCTATAGATCGCGGGGTATATTGCTCACGGTCTGTAGAAATTATAGCAGACACTTCTCTTCCCACGGGCTGGTCGCCTAAAATGTTTCCGTGTGTCGCACGAGAAGTTTTTTCAAACTGTATGAAAGCCTCTGAAGAAGGTTCCAAGCTTAATCTTTTAAAACACTCTATGAACGGGTTGACATTATGCAAGAAGTTAGTGATTGATCTAATAACTTGCATGTCCAAACCCTGTCCTGCAGCTAAACATTCGCGTTCCGAAATATCGTTTATGTATAATCCAATGTTATTAACAGTTTGATTGTATCCCAGGTCAAAAACGCGATGATACACACGACCTTGTATTTTTAGAAATGCTAAGCCTTGTGGTTGTTGAAAACCATGACTAACCCCTAAAGCCGAAAAAGCAAACAAATTATTGTATGCACGCGGTCTTTTTTCAAATGCTGGATGTTCGTAAAATTGTTCATTTAATTCGTTGAATTGAAGTACATTATATGCATTTTTCCCACAACACCACTGAACTCTTAATTTTTCCTCATCAAACAGACGAGTGTGGCAATGTGGGCAAACGTAAATGTCTGGCGAATTAAGGCGTGTTTTCTTTAATGTAAACAATTTAATTGTATTAAGTTCTTCACCACCTTTTTCACATATCAATTTGTTCGATCTACGCAACGGTTCATCAATATTACGATTTGTTTGTGTGTACCGAATAACAGATGATCGATTTATTTCTGGATTAGTTTCTGTATATTTTTTCACTGCCGCTCTATTTATTTCTGGATTAGTTTCTGTATATTTTTTCACTGCCGCTCTATTTATTTCTGGATTAGTTTCAGTATATTTTTTCACCGCTGTTCGATTTATCTCTGGATTAGTTTCTGCATATTTTTTCACTGACGCTCGATTTATTTCTGGTTTTTTTTCAGTATACTTATTTACTGCTTTTATATGAACTTGTGGGTTTTTTAAATTATATTTTGTAACAGCATCTAAATGAGCATTTTCTTTAGTAGATTTTCTACCACGCTTTTGTTTTTTGGGTCGGCCTTTTTTTGTTGATGTATTATTTGTCAAAGGTTCAATTACCACCACTGGCTTTAAAATAGATAATTTAAAATCATCTATTTTTTCAAGTATCACAACTGGATCTGACATTTTGTGCCTTGGATCACTTTCAATGTGTTTGATATTTGATTTAAGAGTTGTGTTATTTAGTTTTGGTTTTTTTACAGGCCCTAGCTCGGGTTCAGGAAGCATGGAAGGTAAAATAGATGGAGATTCCGGCGTTGACAAAGAAATCGTATCAATACTGCATTGATTGAGTACAATGATTTCAATTGAAGTAGTATGAATTGATGCTGTTATATCGTTCAAAGTCAATTGCGTCAAAATATTGTCTTGTAAAATATCATGATCCACAGTAGACGGAATCAATTTAGGAAGAATAGAAGGCAGATTATTATTAATTATTGATTGTGATTCTAGCGTTGGCAAGGACACCGTATCAATACTACATTGATTAGTTACAGTAGCTTCTGATGAAGTCACATGAACGGATGCTAATAGATCGTTTATTGTCAATTCCGTCGAAACATTGTCGCTTAAATGTTGTGTTGAGTGCGAGTTTAATCGTGTGTTGTTGTTGTCGTAGTTATGTTGTGTTACAGTTGACTGAATAGGCCCAGGAAGAATAGATGGATCGATGTCATTCATAATCGATTGAGATTTTTGAGATGATATAGAAATAGTATCAGTACTGCATCTTTTATTCCAAGCGTTCTCAGCTGAAGCAGTTAGAACGGATACCGAGAGATCGTTTAACGACGATTGCGTTTTTTGCGTCGAACGTTCCGTAATATTATTTATTTCATTACTTATCGCTGACTGAATGGGTTTGGCACAAATGAAAGGTAAAACATCATTTATAATGGACTGTGATTCTTGTGTTCTATGTAAGGAAATTGTATCCATATTGCACTGTTCAGTTATTGAGTTTTGAGTTGAAATGGTAATACGGGACGCAGAGTCATTTTCTATAGTAAATTGAGTATTTTGAGATGAAAACGCCGAAATATTTTCTAAATCATGACATACCCGTATTCTACTTATAGAGTATTCTGATCCCTTATAATCACAATTATAATTTATTAGCGTATTTGCTAAAGATTCGGTATTATTTATTTCAAATAAACGTGCTACGCCTTTTGAATCAGTCCTATTCAACTCGTTAACCGCATGGCTATTGAACAAATAAAACCGGTTGTTGTGTCGCCAAAAACACACCGTGGCACCACAGCCCGTAAATAAAATACTGTCAGTATTATCATTGTGTGACAATGAAAATACGACTTGATCTAATGCGCTTTTTAATTTGTCTATCACATTTTTTTTGCCTTCTATGTTACGTGGGTATACATCACTATGAATCCAATTATTTGCTACATGATCAATTATTGTTATTGTTTCCCCAATACGGATTTCAGTGGGTAGTTCATCCGGGCTTAAATATCTTGGTGATACGTATCGAGGAATTAAGGGCTCTAAAGCCACATACATCCTATCTCCATTGTGTAAAATTGTATAAATATCTTCAGAAGTTAATATCGATCGATTCTTTTTTACTGAAAGTACCCCTGCAATACAGGCGATGGCGGTACACTGGATCCCATTCCCCAAAAATTTTGGGTTAGCTTGATGGGTAGTTCCTGAGAAAAACAAAATATGTAATGTTTAGGTTCTATAAAAAAAAAAACAAAGACAAGAGACTCTCGACCCAACAAAAAAAAGCAAATGCTCTTCTTGACTGCAAAAGTTTCATTATCTTTTATTGTTACCAATTTTTTAAAAATTTAGTAGTATAAATAGAAAGCACTTGGCACAGTGGTATTCATAGTCAAGGGGTGAACAAACCCCCAAAATCTATCATTGAACTCTCACATTAAGGTTGAATGTTGAATCATTTCTCTTTTACTTTCATAAACAATCGTTGGAGAAACCCCTAACTGAACAACATTTTAATTACATACTCTACGATTTCAATCATGTTGTCTATGAAAATTCTGTCGAGTGTCATTTTGACGCAACTTCGAAGTATCAAATGTTGCGCCAAAATTTTACCCGTCACTCAACCACAATTAAAAAAGTCAAAAGATATATTATTATTCCATATTTAATGTAATTGCGTTAAATATATTACTTTAACTGGTAATAGTGCAAGATCCTACAGCACAAATATAATACAAATACCTACGTCATCGAGTACCTCCATAGGCTATTTTTAGATCGTTAGCTGACACTTAAACATGTAAAAAAAAACATGTCTGCCAATTCCGGTCTTGCTGGGTCATGGCAATCCAACTTATGCTTTAACACTAAGTTCCGGGAAGTTTAGACCTGGCACACTTTTTAATTTATTATCAGGGGCACCTTGGCTATTAATGTGCATAGGTTTCATTGGGATACTCGATAAAGTAGGTAAATGGTGTAAAAAGCACTTCGTAAAGGTCTGCTAGGTACTTCCGGCAGGGTGTGCAATGGCAGACCAACTTTTTTTACGTATCGTTTGTTTAATTGAAGTATATTTGGATACTAAAATCTTGGTAATTTTAATACATTTAGTTTATTATTAAGTATCTAATCTAAGTAATATATCAGTTATCTGGTTCCATTAGTACAACCTTCGCTTAGTTTGGGGTTGGATGGCACTGTGTGTAATGTCCACACATATTTATTATTTAGTTATTTATTTATTAGTGAAGTATACAATGCAAGAGAAAAAAATGGGAGAACCGCTTTTAGTCCTGAATAGCAATTAAGTACCTAGTATATTTTTATAGCGTTTGTACATGGAATGTAATCCAAAACGAGTTTAACTCGCAAGGGCATGTGTACCGTAATATGAAACAACTAAAATTCAAATTCGAAAACATGAAAAAACATGCTAAAAAGGTATGGTTGTTATTATTGTGCTACTACAGTTCTGCCTATCTAAATTTAACAATATCAATGCTTGAATCTTGTTAATTATTTTGTAAAGTATAATTATATTACTTATAAATGAGTAATTGTGCACCTAGGAAGCTAGCAAAGAGCGCCAGGAGATGCGAAGAACATGAGGTAGGCCACCTCATCTGCCACCAACATCTGAAGATTCTGTAAACTGGATCAGGTCTATAATGCCTTCTTCTATTGATGGGAATGAGGCAGTATAATTATAATGATGATGTATTGACTGCCCAGACTCAAACTGTAAGTACCTACTTATTAGAGGGCAACATAAGACCTACTTCATGCTTAATTTTTTATTTTCAATTGAGTTCTGCATTTACGTCATGTTATAATACACCTATTGAATTTTAATTTTATTGCAGATTACAAGCTCTGTGGATACAGTCATAGCTATCGAAATATCTAATATCTAATGCAATCAAAATTAGTTGAACCGGAATTATTGCAGTTTCTGAAAAAACCAAAATTCCTTTGATCATTAATCGTAAATAGGGCGAATTCTGTGCCTCCGATATAATGTACAGCTAAGCAGGCATGTCAACCTAAATAAACCTAACCAATTTCTTTCTGTTAGAATAAATAACAGGTAACCTAAGGCTACCTAGGTAATTATTGTCTGTAAAAATAAACTTACTTATTAGTTCGCGTCAATAACAAAGAGCTAACGCTCTCGCTACCGTTTTAGTTACTCGAAATCTCGCTAAAAATGAATCTTTATCCCACTTAGCGAAGCGATCAGTTCTAGGTAGATACACTTTTTTCTTTCTGACCTCCACATACTCTTCATCATTTTCACTGTCGGAGGAACTTTCCCACAAAATTTCTCGCAGTAGAGACTTAATTGATAACAAGTTTGACAAGGAAATTGTAATTTGATAAAGTTATTGTGAGGTTAGGAACTCTGTTTGACAGCTTTTAACTATAACGTTTACTTTAACCACCCAATTTTGTGTAGTTAAATTATGACGTCATTTTGACAATACTTAAATGGTGCAACGCATTTCTGCTTAACGGGTGATTTAACTGCAGTTATGACTGTATTTTAAAGTTAACTGTGGATGGTGCTACCCAGCCTTAAGAGTGTTTAACCATTGGTTACCTTAACTATTAGTGAAAAACCAATCCTAAAGGTTGTGATCGAACGGACTGGATGACTGACGTAACTTTGAAAAACGTAGTACATATATTGTTTAATTTGACGTTTCAAATCAAACGAACGACGTAACTTAAAAAAATTTGCTTCGATTTTATTATAGAATTTATTATTTACTACACTACGCTGTTACAAGGCTATATCAACTGTTTTTATCGGTAGTGATGTATAAAAAATAGCACGCAAATTTAACGTTATTTTCCATTAAACAACATAATAATGTAACATCTATGTATGTGATCGTTGGGCGTTATTTATTTATTATTATTTTATTTATAATATGCCGTTCTTTCTAATAATATTTAAATAATAATTTAACTTCCTAAATTTTGTCATTGAATAGGTATAGCAAATTAAATTACGGCCACCTAGATTCTAGAGTCTGCTTGTAGGTACTAAGTATATATTCGCATTTTTAGATCGACAGTGGCTGAACCATTAAGGCGAACGGAACAGAAGACTACGAATTCTGTTGAATACGCTAAGCAGACGGTACTGCTATAAAACATCGAATACCATTCTTGTTTCTATTTCGAGATCAGATATTTATGAACATAGAAATTATTGTATTTAATTACTAAAACAGTCCGCTCAGAACCGGGGAGCCGATGGATGCAAGAAGCTAGCAGCCGCTCAAAGGGGTGCTCTTTGGAGGAGGCCTATGTTCAGCAGTGGACGTCTTCAGGCTGATGATTATGATGATGATGACGACTAAAAAAGTTTTCGCACAATTATAATATGTTAAATACCTATATATTATGATATTTTTATTTTATGTTGTTTTATTTTTGATTATTGTGTCGAGTTAAAACCATATTTCAGGTACCTATATAGGTATTACTTATTACGTTTCCCGTTGAACTAAACAATGTAATCTAAATTCGTATTACATTCCTCATTACATTACTTTAATTAGTTGATACCCCTTTTTGTAAAGGTAAATCCTTACCTACTTACTGTTTTTAGGTAGGGAATAAATACTCTTTGAAGGGCACCTACCGCACCGCAGTATATAGTTGGCACATAAAAATGTCAAAAAAATAAAAAACGAACCCAAAATGGCGTCACTGACAGCAGTCAAAGTGACTATTAATTGACGTTGCTACAGATCACCCTAAATTTTTACCCACTGAGTAGCTGATCATAACTCTGTTTTCGTTCGTGAAACTTGGGAAGAACTACTCGCCGCCTTTACGTCCCGACCAGTAGGCCTAGCACGAATATTTACGCGCGCGTAAATGTAACGTTAACGTAAAACACCCCTATTACGACTGCGTCTGCCGCTTAACTGCTGTCAAAGTTCATACAATTTTGACAGGAGTTGAGCGGCACACGCGCGTCAGCAGAGCTGCTAGCTCAATCGTAATAGGGGGGTAGATCAAATGCCATACAACTGGTTTACGTTAACGTTACACTTACGCGCGCGTAAATATTCGTGCTAGGCCCCCAGTATCACTGACTGGCTAGGTAATCGTAACTTTAATCGAATATAGAGAACGAAGCCCTAAGGCTGAGTTGCACCACAATCACGGTTAAAGTTACGGTCAAATTTTCACATTAGCCCGCCCCGCGAAGCGTGGAACGGTTATAGTTAGCGTTAAAGTAAGCTGGTGCAACTCAGCTTAAGATTAACATGGTTCATGTCACCACTATAGGCATGATGACTACTATTAAAAATGAACAAGTAATTATTACTTTCATAAAGATTAAAAATGCAATGATTGAAAAAATAAGCGAAATTGGTAAATAAATCACGGAGTAATAAGCTTTTAAAAATTCTAGGCATCTCCTGTCCCTTTCTCGCGAAACAGAGTGCCCCCACAGTTACTATGAAAAATCTACTCGTGACGTCACATGACAAAGAGATTGTATGAAAAGCTAACACAGTTTAAGTAAGATACTATAACGACCTTCCTCTGACGTCACTGGCCGTTTGAGCTATCTCTTTCTATTCCGGTTTTTATAATGTTTGAAACTTGGTCATTTATTAAAATATTTAATTTTTGTTTTCACAAATGTTTGTCTTTTGAGGAATATAATTAACTTATCAAATAAAAAATATTTAGTCATCATGCCTATTATAGGCGCAGACTGTTTACATATCTATCATAACTATGGCGAGTATTAAAATTTAAAAGAATAATATAATATACAAATTTTAAAACAATTCAACGCATTCAGAAGAACGTTACAGAATTTACTTTTCATTAATTTTGAATATTGTCCCTTCTTCACGTCGTAATGGATGGACAGCTTTGGATGAAATTTGGAATAGAAATAGTTAATATACTAAATTAACGCATAGGCTACTTTTTATCCCGATAAATAAACCCTATCCCGAAGGAAAGCTTTATAAACGCAATATCATCAATCAATCAATCAATATAAATATAATAAAACTGTAACTGGGTTAAATCTGTACATAGAATATTTTTGGAAAATTTTGTCTGCATTACGCTTCTTAATCGATATAGGATATAAACAATTTTTTAATTTTTGTCTGTATGTCTGTCCCTTTGACACACGCTTTGTTCACACGCATCACGCTGGAACTACTAAACGGATTTTGCTGAAATTTGGTATGGTTATAGCTGATTATGCAGAATAACATTTAGAATACGTTTTGTTTTCTAAAACGGCCAAGTGCGGGGTGCCTAAGCAATAAGGATGTAATTTTTATTTAAAATTTTTTTGTTCGCATATTATAATTATATTTGTTTATCAATTTTATATCAATAAAAAAACAAATAAAAAAAAAACAAAAAAATAGAAATAAAAACAAATAAAAAAATGACAATAAAAATATACTCAACCTGTAGATGGGAAGAAATGAAAGGTAAAAAAATAGAGGAAAAGGGTGAATGGACGGGACGGCAATAGAAGGGAGGCAGGCGCAGCCTGACATCCTTCTCTCTTACTCAAAAATAGAGTTAGGACTTTAAACTAATTAAACCGTGCGAAGGAGTTTTGGCGGGAACGCGGAAAAGTTCACGTCGTTGCATTGTATTATTTCTCAAAACTTGTACTTTTTCCAGTGTTAATGTTTAAAATTGGTGGCGTTTTACCCATTAGGTGCTGAATTACGAGCACGAGTGTGGGCAAGTGATATAATGTGGCCAAAACGTGGTTTTTCGTGTTGATTCCAAAATTCCATAGAAGCTTCTAGTAAAGTTGCCACCACTTTACTGGAGCATGACTTCGACTGAACTATGACTACTCGACTTAGACTGGACTATGACTATGACTCAGACTTGATTTAACGTGAAATATTCTAATACTGTGAAAAATTACAATATTTGACACTCCTTAAATACATTATGTGTGGAGCCAAAACATAAAAAAATAAAAAAAAACCGTGCGAAGCAGGGGCGGGTCAGCATGACGTCAATAAATTTATATTAAATTATTAAGTTAAATAAGAGACTTTAGTATATGTACTAACGGATTAAAATTATCATTTTAGACACAGGAATAGATCTTGTGGGAATAAGAGGCTGTAGTATGTACTAACGGACAATAATTATTATTCTGGACACAGGAATAGATCCTGTGGGAATAAGAGGCTGTAGTATGTACTAACGGACAATAATTATTATTCTGGACACAGGAATAGATCCTGTGGGAATAAGAAGCTGTAGTGTGTACTAATGGACAATAGTTATTATTCTATTATTCTGGATACAGGAATAGATCTCGTGGGATAGCATTATCACTTAGCATTACGCAACTAAAATGGATAGATAGATAAATAAACATTATTGCACACACCAAATAATGATACAATTAAGAAAGATAACAAATTTTACAGAAACGTGTTAGAATGGGCGACCTTATCACTAAAAGCGATCTCTTCCAGGCAACCTTTAGATGGAGAGGATTTGTCGAAGCAGTTAAAGATGGGTCGCACAAGCATAACTACATAAATAAAATACCTTATAAACTTACTAAATAATTTTAGGAATATACCTACTTCCCTATATAAAGGATGTAATTTAATTCATTAGCATTAATTGAGCCCATGATAGTACATCATTTATAGATGATTATTAAAGAGTATAGACTGTAAATGAAAATATTTTTATTGAAAATTATGAAGATTTCCGCGGCGCCTAACGCGGTTGGCACGGATGATTTTGATACATTTAAACGTTTTTATACCTTGTTTGTACTAATTAAAAACAGTACTTCATTATTTTAATTAAATATTATATTGTAGCATTTGATTAAGTTATTTTATTTTTCGGAGTTATTATTATTACCAAACAAATGTTAGAATTCAAAAATTTTGGTCCACACGTGACCGATAATATACTTACATATTATATCTACATATACTTACTTATATATAGTGAATTACTTTCGATCCCGAATAAATTGTATGGTTTCTGTAGTCATAGTTATGAAATTAGTCATAAATTTTTTTTATGAAATTAAAATCAAAAGTTATAAGTTAACGTACTACCGTACCGTACTATAAGAAATTAGTAATTTAAGGTCGAAAACGGGGAATCTTCCCAATTTCTACAAAATATGGTATAACTCAAAAATTAAAAATAATCGCTAAACTAATGTAAAGCTTAGACGATAGCCCATGATCTTCTCAAACACACTCTGAAAGGATATAATCTACGAACCAATCACCCTGTATATTCGCAACTTTAATATATTTTTTAGTTTTAAAATATTATTTTTCTTCTATTTCAAACTATAGATTATAAATATAATTAAACTACCACACATCATTAGCCAGCAGACGTCCACTGCTAAACACAGGTTTCCCCCATAAAACGTTCCTTTGGACGCCTAACATAGGTTAGGATTTGTCATAATTGATATGATTGAACTTAATCATTATAACCATAAACTGAGGATAAACTATTGATATACTTTGTATAGTAAAATGTATGCATAATATAAACTGATGATGACATTTGCCATAAAATAGGTTAGATGGACTGTACCTCAGCCGCAAATATGACCGACCAATTCCAATACATTCAATTTTATTTAATTTAGTTATACTGGTATGTTTATCTGCAGTCCATTGTCGACCTAGAATAGAATAGAACAAAAAAAATGTATGGACATTTCACACAGCACCATCTAGGCATAAAACTAAGCAAAATAAATAAATAAAAATAAATAAATATATGTTGACATTCCACACAACGCCATCTAGCCCCAAACTAAGCATAGCTTGTACTATGGGAACCAGATAACTGATATAATACTTAGATACATTATTGATACATTTTATAATAATACTATTGCACATAGAAATACACACAAAAGATATAGGTATTAAAAAGTTTACCTAATGATACAATCAGGTAAGAGGTATCTTACTGGGTACCTAACTCATATTACACTGGAATTCATAGTCAAGATGGGGGCTCCTCTAGGGGATGATTCAGGCGCTGTGTGGCGAAGTCTAGTTTTATGCATTTCATAAACAAAATTAAGTAGCCTCCTATCTAACAATTCTGACATTGTCAAAGGCAGGATGCTATGAAAGTGAAAGAAGAATGATTCAACATTCAACCTCTATGTTAAATTCGAATGTTAGATTTTGGGGGTTTGTTCTCCCTTTGTTTATGAATACCACTGTGAATCTATCGATAAAAATATATCCACCCACCCACAGCATGTGACAGCTAACAGCAGTGGCACTAATGACAAGACAATTGTAATATATTTCATCTGCAGTTAACCATACAGGTTTCATTGTAATACCTGACATGCTTAAACTGAATGAGAAGTGTTAATAAGGCACCTATCTAGAGGTTTTTTTTGCTCTGTGGTGTATTATAATGCCGCCGAATGAATAAATAAGTAACTTAAAAATGAATGGAAGTTATGTGGCGTTATTACAGTGCAAAATCCTGCTTTGCTTTTAATTTTAAATTTCATTTTGTGAGTGAATGTGATTTTATAAAACATAATAACTTGAAGAAATACAGGTATCTCAATTATGTTTAAAAACTATGAAGCCTATAGGTAGGTACAATATGTAGTATTTATTGTTATACTATTGTTAGCTTATTACAATAATTCAAGATCTTAATCATAATAACAGTGTAAACTGCAATAATTAAGTTTTAGGTTTTATTTTTTAGTTTAAGTTTTTAATTATAAGAGTTTTAACAAATTCATTTCAGTTTTGGTTAGAATTTAAAATTTAAATAAATAAGGTTAGGTTGAGAGTTGCCAGTCTTTTCTTAGAGAGCTCAGTCGGCCTAGCATGAATATTTACGCGCGCGTAACGTTAACGTCAACTGCTGTCAAAGTTCATACAATTTTGACAGCAGTTGAACGGCAGACGAGTGTCAGCAGCGCTGCTAACTCAACATAATAGGGGGGCAGTTCAAATGCCATATGACTGCCTTACGTTAACGTTACTCTATTTGTGCTAGGCCTACAGATTACAAAATGAACAGCACATAATTAAGTTTGACACAGGCGAATGTAATATTAATAGCAGAACATTTTATGCTCAATAGATTGTTAATAATAATTATAATTTCACTTACCTGAAGCTACACAGACAATATCCATTCGTGCTTTTTTTATATTTATCATGTTCATTTTTCAATCTGAAAGTAAATAAACAATATTAATATTCAGATAATATAAATAATATAAATGAGTTTATATAGTATTTTTTGACAAAGAAGCGTGATTCTAAAAATAATATATATCATAAACCCAAGTAAGTATAATGCAACTACGAGATCCATGCATAAATAATCTGTAATAAGAACATTAAACACATTTTATATGATATCTGTGTGCAATAAAAAAAACTATAAATTTCATTAGTTTGTTAAAATTGCTTTAATGATTTTACCCAATTGATGATTTTATTTAATGCATAAAATTCATCTTACGGCACCCATGGGAAGAGATGGGATGGCCCTATTCGCAAACTGACACCACATGGCTGTGCAACAAGAGTTGGTTTTGGGAATATCCAAAGAATAAGCAACTGCATTTTTCTAGGCACGTATAAATTTCTGCAATTACCAAGCCTCCCACCAATGGTAGTGATTATGGCAAGTTCTTCTATGATAAGCATTCAAGGGGTGTTTTATGAGGGGGGCCTGTGATAAGCTATCACATCACATCATCCATCAGAAGACAATATCCATCTTCTGACTGATGATGTGATATCATTCATACTCTGCCATGTAGTCACATAGTCTCCTCCCAATTTGCCTAAAGCTGGCTGATGACATATGTAGAAAGAAAATAGGTAGCAGTATTCTTCTCATAAACACTGCAATCACAATGTTTCTTGTTATTAGCAAACCCTCCCCATGACAAGTATTTAGTACCATTTATGGTGGACACTTGTATTCAGCAGTGGACGCCTTTAGAATGTTGATGTAATATAAATCATAACCCCTTGCATGAATAGTACGACTCCACCTCTTCCTATGTACAGGAAGAGCTGGCAAGGAAAATATGCAGGAATTAATAGCAATCTTCTAAGTATATAAAATCTTTACAAACTCATGCTTAGTGCGGTGATTATGACAGTGTTCCTAAAATACTACTTTAATGCGTATCATGGGGAGTATGATATGCGACTAAAGTAGAGTTTTATGGAGAAGTCTATGTTCAATTGTTCAGCAGTGAATATCTTCAGATTATTGACGTTATTTGTCACACTTCACAAATAATACAGTAGACATTATGCTTAACGTTTTCTAACAAAGTGTTTGCCAGCTTTGAAGTCATTTTTCACATTCTCGTAATACAAACATTCATTGTCACAATAAGTACTTACGTTTTTATAATTTCTTCACGAAGAATTTTTATCAAGTTTTTAAATGAATTATGTAATAATTACAATATAAAAGCAAAGAAAAGTTATTTGTATTTCAAAAGTTAAGATTGAAAAGAAAGAAAAACAAACGGCGTGGCGTGGCGTCCTTTTTAGGGACGCTATTGTTCGATTATTATGAAGATCGATTTAAATGTAATACGAATTTGAATCGATTCAAAAGTATGAAGACGATTGAATCGTTCAGATTGTATTCGTTTGAAAAAATCAACTTAAAGCCAGCCAGTGTTGCCAACCTTACTGTTTTAACAGTAGATTTACTGTTTTTTGATTAGCAACCTTGTTTTCTGTTTTAGGTACAAATTCTACTGTTTTTCTTTAATTTTAGGGACATCTGATACAAATTGCAATAAACATACAACATAGCGCATAGAAGAGTTGCTGCTACTTAATTACTTACTCTACATTATTATACGGGAAGATCCTGAGGGATCAATTATTTTGTTTATTGCGTATTTTCGAAAGTGGTACCATTTTAAAACAATGAGTAGTGATTTATCTTATGACCAATTCCCCCTAAACAGAAATAAAGGGATTAAATACGAACTAAAGTCCAAAAATTATAAAATCCAAAACTAATTGAAGGTAAAATGGCTTGCTTTATAGCTGAACATAATATATCTTTGAATACCTATCACTGCTCACTTTCGGAAGAAGATTAAAAATGTGATTAATTTCTTTGAGCACTTTTTAAATTTTCTTTAGAATAAAAAAAAGTATGTACAGTGTAGATTGTACATTAAACACCGTTTTTATGAATTTTAGCGTGTTTTATTCAAACAGTAGATTTATGGTTGGAATGAACATGTTTACTGTTTTTTACTGTTTTTTTAGGCTGTCGTATTGTATTTTAGGCTGTTAGGGTTGGCAACACTGAAACCAGCCCCCTATTACGATAGAGCTAGTGACAGAAGTTAAACGACAGAGGCGCGTCACGACGCTGCTAGCTCAATCGTCAACTATTGTGATTGATAAAACAACAATTAAATATCAATACAATACAATAATACTTTATTGAACACCAATAAACAAGAAATATCGTTACATGTAACGCAGAATACGCATTATTGTATTGGTTTGTACAGTGCACTCCTACTTGAAAACCATATAATTACCTACCTAATTTATATGCGAGACGTAGGTATACGTTCCTTGAACAAAATTTGTATGAGATGGCAACATTATTTGGGCAAAGATACAATGCGGTTAATTAACCTAAAATAACAAAATGCCATCAGGTGGACCGACAATGGAGAACACAAATGGGTCAAAATATCACTATAAAATTCATCTTAAATCGTAGCATAGATCATGTACATTACATTAGTTTTTATTTCCCTTCAATACATACAGTATTTCCGAAGTTATAGCGACGAGAAGTTTTAGCCCTTTTTTTGATATCCAAGATTACGCTGTCCTCACGATGACGTCACACCCGCGCTCAGTCCGGTCCGGTAAAATAAGCATCGTTATGTACTTTATATTTTAAATACCAATTGTGTGCAAACTGCAATGTTTGGATCACAATCCGATATTCGCAATGTGGAATCGATCCGCAATGCTGATCGCATGGTTGCGAATGCGATTCGATCCGAAAATCGATCATTTTATACCAACGTACTCTGTGTTTTTAACAAATTTGTTTGTATCTAGGGCAGTGTTGCCAACACCGCTCTTTTTTCACATCGGCAGCTCTAAAAAATTGTCTTTAGCTCCTTAGCTCCTTCTTTGGAAAGATTTTGGCTTCTTTTTGTTTCATTAGTTACATACTTTTTTTAGGCAAACGCTCCACTGTAGGCCATGTCATCACTTACCTTCAGGGTGAGAAAGTGGTCAAATGCTATCCCTATAAGTTATTACAAATAAAAATAATCATTAGTTTGCTCACACCACATAAAAGAAAGTGGTGTTGATCTGCCCAAAAAAGTGGCTGTCATTGACATCAAAATGTTATGTTATTAATCATGGAGCTATTAAAAAAAAAAGGAGGGAATCCCGTCTGATCCGAAACTGAAACACCCTTAGGAAGCCAAAACGCTTCGTACGTACGAGCGGAACACGCACACACTCACATCATACGCAGCCGGTCGCCCTACTTTCACCTGACACACATATGTAATATGTCCGCCATTTTGGGCTTCAGTTCGATGTCAATCAAAACTCAATCCTTCTTTTTTTTATTTCATCCATGTTATTAATATAGATATTTTTTCTCTATTCTTAATTGAATTCTATAAAACGGGAAATTTTCCTAAAATTGTAGCACGAACTCCGTTAGTCCAATCTCCTTTGTTTGTACGTTTTTTTATAAATTAAATTCTTTTCAACTTTTGAGCATTGGCAACTATTGGCCTGGGTGGTGCTGGTGTTGTGTTGTAGATATATTGATCGAAACAATCATTTATTTGGCTGTTTAGTCAAAAACTCCGTGATGAATGGCTTTGAAGAAGAGGCGCCGTTTCAAGATTGCGAGTAATAAAAATCCCAAAGCATACTGTAGTTATTGTCGCTGCGAGTTAAACCCCGAGAAGGCTGACTTATTGAATCAAATAAAGTGCAAAAAGTATGTTAAAGATGCAAAATCGTTTTCATTGAAACAGAAATTGGTATTTCTTTGGATTAGCTATTATTTTACTGAAAATTTTAGCCCTTTTTTAGCTCTTTTTTTACGACCTTTGAGCTCTCTTTTGCGAATTAGTGTTGGCAGCACTGATCTAGGGCGAATTCTGTTTATTATATATCTTATATATCCGAACGGGCTGTTTGGGGAAGAATAGTATAAATACTATAAATTATAGTATTCCCATAACAAAGGTTTGTATTGCACTCTGGAATAAAACCGTAAAGACAGACAGGAGACCTTGCTACATACTACTAATCTGTGCAGGAGACTTAGTTTTGGACTGGAGTGAGAGCAACATAGAAATAAAGGAAGACAAAATGTTGTAGTGAAATAATACGATCATTGTAATGTTATGCTTTGGACCTAAAAAACCTATTATTATTATAGCACCAACACCATCATTCCACTTTGAAGATGTTTACTACTGAACATATGCCTTTCCCAGAGAGTCCCACTTTGGGCGACTGCTCACCTCCAATATCCATGGGCTCTCCATCACTTTTACCAGATTGTTGGTCCGCCTAGCAAGGGGCTAGCCTACATTGTGTCTTGATTTGTGGTTTCCCCTTGAAAGAATAGAATAACATTTATTCAATACTTGCTTAAACTATGGTAAAGAACATGTTATATTAATGTTACATAATATGAACTAATAATAAAAGCTTTTCTTTCCTATCAGATCAGTTCAACAACCGATATGGTCTGCCTGTTGCCATTTCATGATGAGTATCATGAAATGTGAAACATAAAACCTAATAGGTACTACCTAATCTTTCCCACAATCTTATTCGCTGTGATGAATAACTAATTGACTCAAAACTCATTACAATGTAATTTTATTAAAACTTAAAAATAAATACACAAATAACAGATCAATTTGTAGGGATGCAAGGTAACTCACATTTTTCTTTCAAATTCACATTGATTTACTCACTAATTTAGTAGGTAGTTTTATGTTATAATACTTATATAGTTGTACACACTACACACAGTTTTGTAGAATTGCCAGAGTAAAATTTAACATCCCTAAATATAAATATAATTATAATATCTTTTTATTGTGTTACTTAATTTTTTAGTTAATTTAATTCATCTTTTTATAATAATCTTTACAGAAATGTGCCTGTAAACAGTTTTGGTCATTTAAAGAAATGATAAAGGATGGTAAAATAATCGTCAATGTCAAATGGAAACTATTTAACACCTGCAATCTTCAGATACTAACATTTGTCTACCAAACAAGGGCACTAACCAAAGTCCTGCAAACCGGGACATGTTAACACAGCATGAAGGGAAGTTATTTTGGAAATAAGAAAATAGAAGAAATAATAAGGCACAAAATCATTAGGAAAGCAATAAAAATAAAGGATGTTGCAATATAACTAACACAAAAAACAATAAAAATTAGAGACAATAGTAGTAGTTAGCTGGTAGTTTTTGGTTTGTGTTATATAGGTTTATTGTTTATGTTTCAATAAAGTGATGTGAGACAAGCTATAAATAAATATTTATATATTTTTTAAATATTTGTATATGTATTTATTTGCAGAATTTAGGTGCTATGATGCAACTTATTAATATCTAAAATAAGTAAGTTCTTAATGAGTAACAATTAGACCAGCCTCACACCACTTTATGAACAATTATTATTTTAAAATATTGAATCTGAAATCGAAATTAAAAAATTAGCTGACTGTTAATTTATATTATTCAATAATTATTTCAAAAATTGACCATTTTGAAGGTTTGCTGAAAGTGAGTATGTAGAGTGAAAATCTTTTTGAACAGTGTTAGTGATAGTAGTAGGTACTACTATTTTAATATCTGTGGTGATAACTATTTGATCTTACTTTTTAATTGGTTATACTAATTCACTTTCATAATATGTAGGTACTTACTTCTTGTCTGTATTACTTGATTTTACATTATGAGTAAATAAAGTGATTCCAAGTTGTTAACGAATTTTATTATTCCAGTTTTGAAGTTTCTATGTACCAGTGTATTCCAACACATTATAGGTATGTATGAGTGTAATTGTATCTAGGTATGTACCCAGTTGTATAAAGGTGTAGGTAAAATAAACACAAAAATATATTTTAATCATAATATGATTGTGATTGAAGATAATATCTTTACAAAAATAGGTATGCATACAAAAGTGAAATAATAAAATAAATAAAGTGTGCCAACACAACGCCATCTAACCCCAAACCTAGCATAGCTTGTACTACGGGAACCAGATAACCAATAGAATACTTAGATACTTTTTAGGATTCCGTACCCAAGGGAAATGTGAACCCTATTACTATGGCTCCGCTCCCCGTCTGTCAGCACGCTGTATCTCATGACCGTGATAGTTAGACAGTTGAATTTTTCACATATGATGTATTTCTGTTTCCGCTATAATAATAAAATAAATATTTAAGGGTGCTCCGATTCCCATACAACAATAGTTTGTTTGTCTGCCTGTCTGTCACCAGTGCCCTATTTATGAAATAAGGCACTGGCTGTATCTCATGAACCGTGTTAGTCAGTCGAAATTTTAACAGATTATGTATTTCTATTGCCTCTAAAACAAATAATAAAAAGCAGAATAATGTAAATCTTTATTGGGCTCCCATATATCAAACGTGATCTTTTGCTCGTTTTTATTTATAATGGTACGGAAACAGGAACAACACGATGCGATGATTATTGATAATGGTACGGAACCTTTCGTGCGCAAGTCCGTTTCGTATTTGGTTCTTATTATAGATAAATAATGATACGCAGCCCTTCGAGAACAAGTTGGACTCTCACTTGGCTGGTTATTCTTGGTAGGTACATAGAATACAATATAATATCCAGACAGAACAAACATCGATTTTCATCACGCAAATGTTTGTCCCAGGTGGGAATCGAACCCACAACCTTTAGCTCAGAAGACTGAACTTGCACTTGACTCGCCGAAAAAATAGAACCCGTTTCTGTTCACTGTATTTAATCGTTAAATTGCTGCTTAGTTAGCAAATCCCTGTCCAAATGACGATAAGAATTAAATTTAACAAAGTACAGCAAGTTATTATTTGTGCACTCCTATGGTTTCTAGAGTCACACCGGTCACCTCGATGATCAGGATTGATGGATATTGTATTAAAAACTCCAAAATGTTAACTCAGCATTAAGCGTTTTATTTCTTCTCGACAGACACAGATACATTTCACAGAGTATAGTATAGATATAGAACGGACACACCTTTTTAACACAGATAACCAATATAGCCTAGAACTTATATATTGCCATTTCACACTCCTCCTCAATAATAAACATCTATCAAAAAACAAAAACAACATTACTTCTAAAACTTGAGATTTTAACTTCTTACAAAAAAAAACTTAAATAAAATAATCTGCCTAACTTAATATTACATATTCATCTCTACGATACACTTATTCTTCAAGTTTCTATTCAGTACCTACAACTCAGTATCTTTATCATAATGAATACTTAATAAATTTTAATTATCTTCTACATTACATAGTCCTAACTCTTTTACAAATTTTTCAAACTTAATACGGCCTAAAGGCTTTGTAAAGAAATCTGCAATTTGATTATCTGTTCCTATATACTCTAAATTAACAATTTTATTTGTAATCTTTTCTCTTATGAAATGTAGTTTAACATCTATATGCTTCAATTTGTGGCTGAACTGAGGGTTTTTATCTCTATCTCAATACTCTCTTCTATGTTCTGACTCTATCTCGAAATTCTCGTTAGTAACAGCATTTTGTGGTACTTTATGCTCGCAGCTAGTGACTACCAACTTTGGCAAAAATATCACATCTCTTTGGATCTCCACTTGTTGCGTTGAAGGCACAAACACTCTATAGCCTTTTATATTTTCGGCGTATCCAAGAAAGTATCCAGTAGTACTTTTAGGATCCCACTTCAATCTCTTTTCTTTGGGTATATGTATGGAAACTTTGCTCACAAACTCTTTGAATATTTTTACATCACATCCCTCCCTGTTATGGTAGACCTCATATGGTGTCAATTTTGAAGTAGGACATGGGCCTGTTCTATTTAAAATAAAAGCTGCTGTACTTACAGCCTCAGCCCAGAATTTTTTCTCCATTCCATGAACCATAGCCCTGGCAGCCTCCACTAAGGTTCTAAACTCTCTCTCTCTGCACGTCCATTTTGTTGGGGAGTATATGGACAACTCTTCTGATGTATAATTCCTCTTTTCTCTAGCATATTCTCCACTTCGCTGTTGACAAACTCTTTCCCATTATCTGTGCGTATCTTTTTCACTTTTTGCTCTTTTCTCTCTCTGCTTTTGCTATGTATTTTTCAAAACATTTTCTAACCTCACTCGCTGATTTTTGTTTTAAAAAATAAACAGTTCTATAGCCCGAATAATCGTCTTTCAATACCATCATGTAGCGGCTACCACCCAAGGATGTGGTCTCCATGGGGCCACAAAGGTCGACATGAATGACTTCTAGTTGTGTCTCTGCTCGTGAACTACTCTTGGTGAATGGAAGTCTGTGTTGTTTTCCACTCAGACAATTTTCACAATAAAAATCACTGCTATCATCTTCAAATTTTATGTTTTCCTTTCGTAAATAGTGTTTCACTTGTTCTAAGTTTTGATGTGCTAACTTTTTATGCCAATCGGAAAGTTTTTCTAACCTCTCACTCAAATGACAGTTTGAAATGTCAAACTCAGAATGGCTTCGTTCGGAAATTTCTGTTTGTGATTTTTTGTTTCCGAAATTAACTGTTTGCGTTTCATTCTGCACAAAGTCCATTTTATATAACTTATTGACTCTATTTGCAACTGCACGAATTTCACCACTTTTGTCAACAAACTGGCATTGCTCACTGTTTGAAAAAAGATGAAATCCCTTATCAAGCACGTGACCGGCTGATAATAAATAAAACTTTAGTTCTGGAACATACAACACATTCGAAAAAATTGTTTTTCGGTATTTCTCATTGTCCCATGCATAGACTACTACAGTTCCAACTCCCTTTACTTCCAATAAGTTGCCATCTCCCACTTTTACTTTTGAAATTTGTTGTCTCTCAGTTAAATTCTCAAATAATTCTCTCTTGCCACACATATGCTCACTCGCTCCAGTATCCATATACCAAACATTATTCATCTGTAGCTCTTCTGGACAGGATAAACTCATAAATGCATTAATATCTTTATTGTCAGTGCTTCCAACAGGTGTTTTCTTGAATTCTTTCTTTTTATTTCGGCATTGGCTTGCAATGTGCCCTTTCTTTTTGCACACAAAGCACTCTCTTTTTTCGTTCTCTTTACAGTATTTGGCATAGTGTCCAGAGCGTCCACAGTTGTAGCAAGTCACAATTTGTTTACTCTTTGGTGCAACTAAAGCAACCACCTCCTCTCTTGAGTTTAATCTCTCCTCCTCAATCAATAGACGTGACATCATCTCATTAAGGTTTTGGTTTTCAGGTGAAACTGACTCCCAGGCTGACCTGAAGTGCTTGAATGGCTCGGGCAGTGACATAAGTATTTTAGTGATTATCACAGGCTCTGCAGCAAGTTTCAGTTTTGTTTTCAGCTTCTCGATTCTTGAAAAGAATTTAGACATAGTTTTGCTCTGTGCGCGGGCCGCGTGCGGCCCGCGAGGACGTTATCGTGGCTGTTGTATTTATAAAAGTCTTATACTTTGTGCTAAACTTTAAATTTTGCAAGTACAAGTACAAAACGACGGTATTTTTCAAAGAAAATGATAATGCGCTTGACTTTGCATGGCGGCCATCTTGAAAAATGCTGTCAGTCAAGTAAAAGGTCAAAATTTTGTAATCAGCATCCTTTAAAACCCCCAAATATAAAATATCAGCCGAATCCGAGTTACTATAAAATCGGGCGCCATTTTGAATCCGCCATCTTTGAATTATTTTAAGACTGTAAGAAAGCCTCCGTTGTTCTCTGTAACATGAGTCCAAACACGCTATGCTTGCCTCTATTAGTTTCGAGAGTGTGCGCCTTTTAATTTTGCATGGCGGCCATTTTGTTATGTTTCTTCAAAGAGTGTCTATTTTATTCAAGGTTCCCGAAAATATTCAGTTGTTAGGTAAAAAAAGGTTAGTGGTGTTGAAGTTAGGTTAGATTTTAGTAAAACATTGTAAACATAGCAATGGGTAGTTTGATCGTCTTCGCGATAGGTAGTTTGAAGCTCCTCCTCGCTTCACTCGTCATCGCAATAGGTAGTTTGTAGCTCCTCCTCGCTTCGCTCGTCGTTGCGATAGGTAGTTTGAAGCTCCTCCTCGCTACGCTCGTCGTCGCGGTAGGTAGTTTGAAGCTCCTCCTCGCTTCGCTCGTCGTCACGGTAGGTAGTTTGAAGCTCCTCCTCGCTTCGCTCGTCGTCGCATTGGTGGTTTTGAAAATATGTATGGCAGCCATTTTGAAAAACGGTGGATGTCTAAAAGAAGCTAAAGCATATTAATCAGTATCCTTGGGGACACTCAGATATCAATTTTCATACGGATTGGAGATCCATAAAAAAGTTCGGTAAAATGAATGAAATTTTTCAAAATGGCGGAATCAAAATTTTTTCCCCATATTCTTGCTAAGTATCTAGGGGGAGTCTTAGATATCGATTTTCATCCGGATCGGATAACTTTTTCTATAAGTCGATACGTCTCCATCCGCCATCTTGAAAAAATCAATTTCATTTGTGTTCTGTTTTGTTCCTTTATACATCTTACTCGATCCCCAGAAACAACTTTTCTATTACATTCATATTGGAGGCGTAAAAAAGGAAAGTTCATATTTCGTTAAAATCACCTTTGTATGGCAACCCTATTGAAAAATGGCGCATGTCAAAATTTGATTTTAGAATGTTGATCAGCATCCTTGGGGACCGTCAGATATCGATTTTGATCCGGATCGGAGAATTTTTTTTTTCCGCCATGACCAAAATTTCCGCCATTTTAAAAAAAAAATTTGGTGTTCTTTTCCCTTTTGGCCTCCAAACAATATTAGTTCGAGCTCTTTATACTAAAGTATCATGGTTTCGGCGTCATTTCCGGTTTAAATTTGTATGGGTGATTTTTTTTTCCGCCATTTTGATTTTTTTTTGTTTTCTCTAAAATTGTCCCAGGGTTTGCTATGACATTCCTGAGAACGCATATGACCCATCTCACATCGTTTAGCCAGGCCGTCGATGGTCACGATGATGGAAGGTCGGAAGACCAGGTCATGAAATGTTTTGAATTAAGATTGTCCACTTTCATACAAATTTAAAAAAAAAAGTTCAAAATTTCCCATAGGTATCGAGAAACAATGAGCCAAAAATGAAAAAAAAAAATTGTATGGCAGCCATCTTTAAAAATGGCGGGATCCAAAATATTTTTTCAAATATCGAATCAGGGACCCCAAAAACCCCCCGATGCAAAAAATCAGCCCGATCGGACCAACTTTCAAAATGGCCGCCATCTTGGATCCGCCATCTTGGATTTTCATGACGACCATCCGAAAGCGCCCATCCTCCTCTATGACATTTGGTCGAACACACCCCACCTACCTCTTACCGTTTCCGATTTATAAGCGTTTCAATTTTGTATGGAATTTTTGTTTTTTTGTATGGCAACCCCCATTTTTTTTTATTTATCTCCAAGCGTCCCAAGGTTTACTACAACTTTAGTTAAAACAGGTCACCCATCCGACTTGTAGTTTCCGAGAGCCGTTGACCGGTTCCATCAAGGAGACGACTTTTTGCTGATGTCAGCTTTTTCTGGTGGTCACGTGACCCATCTCTATGCAACCTCATACTCGGTTTTTCTCCACCACTTCCAGGAGCTGAGATCAAAAATGTCAGTCAGTGAGTGAGTGAGTGAGTGGGTAACGAACTTTATATATTATAATAACTAGTATTTTGCTCCGTGCGCGGGCCGCGTGCGGCCCGCGAGGACGTTTTCGTGGCTGTTGTATTTATAAAAATGTTATACTTTAGTTTAAACTTGTAATTTTGCAAGTATTAGTACAAAACAGCGGTATTTTTCAAAGAAAATGATAATGCGCTTGACTTTGCATGGCGGCCATCTTGAAAAATGCTGTCAGTCAAGTAAAAGGTCAAAATTTGAAATCAGCATCCTTTATAACCCCCAAATATAAAATATCAGCCGAATCCGCGTTACTATAAAATCGGGCGCCATTTTGAATCCGCCATCTTTGAATTATTTTAAGACTGTAAGAAAGCCTCCGTTGTTCTCCGTTGTTAACATGAGTCCAAACACGCTATGCTTGCCTCTATTAGTTTCGATAGTGTGCGCCTTTTAATTTTGTATGGCGGCCATTTTGTTATGTTTCTTCAAAGAGTGTCTATTTTATTCAAGGTTCCCGAAAATATTCAGTTGTTAGGTAAAAAAAGGTAAGTGGTGTTGAAGTTAGGTTAGATTAGCTAAAGCCAATTAAAAACGTCGCATTAGTAAAACATTGTAAACGTAGCAATGGGTAGTTTGATCGTCATCGCAATAGGTAGTTTGTAGCTCCTCCTCGCTTCGCTCGTCGTCGCGATAGGTAGTTTGAAGCTCCTCCTCGCTACGCTCGTCGTCGCGGTAGGTAGTTTGAAGCTCCTCCTCGCTTCGCTCGTCGTCGCGGTAGGTAGTTTGAAGCTCCTCCTCGCTTCGCTCGTCGTCGCGGTAGGTAGTTTGAAGCTCCTCCTCGCTACGCTCGTCGTCGCGGTAGGTAGTTTGAAGCTCCTCCTCGCTTCGCTCGTCGTCGCGGTAGGTAGTTTGAAGCTCCTCCTCGCTTCGCTCGTCGTCGCGGTAGGTAGTTTGAAGCTCCTCCTCGCTTCGCTCGTCGTCGCGGTAGGTAGTTTGAAGCTCCTCCTCGCTTCGCTCGTCGTCGCGATAGGTAGTTTGAAGCTCCTCCTCGCTTCGCTCGTCGTCGCGATAGGTAGTTTGAAGCTCCTCCTCGCTTCGCTCGTCGTCGCATTGGTGGTTTTGAAAATATGTATGGCAGCCATTTTGAAAAACGGTGGATGTCTAAAAGAAGCTAAAGCATGTTAATCAGTATCCTTGGGGACACTCAGATATCAATTTTCATACGGATTGAAGATCCATAAAAAAGTTCGGTAAAATGAATGAAATTTTTCAAAATGGCGGAATCAAAATTTTTTCCCCATATTCTTGCTAAGTATCTAGGGGGAGTCTTAGATATCGATTTTCATCCGGATCGGATAACTTTTTCTATAAGTCGGTACGTCTCCATCCGCCATCTTGAAAAAATCAATTTCATTTGTGTTCTGTTTTGTTCCTTTATACATCTTTACTCGATCCCCAGAAACAACTTTTCTATTACATTCATATTGGAGGCGTAAAAAAGGAAAGTTCATATTTCGTTAAAATCACCTTTGTATGGCAACCCTATTGAAAAATGGCGCATGTCAAAATTTGATTTTAGAATGTTGATCAGCATCCTTAGGGACCGTCAGATATCGATTTTGATCCGGATCGGAGAATTTTTTTTTTCCGCTATGACCAAAATTTCCGCCATTTTGAAAAAAAAAATTTGGTGTTCTTTTCCCTTTTGGCCTTCAAACAATATTAGTTCGAGCTCTTTATACTAAAGTATCATGGTTTGGACGTCATTTCCGGTTTAAATTTGTATGGAAATTTTTTTTTTCCGCCATTTTGGTTTTTTTTTATTTTCTCTAAAATCGTCCCAGGGTTTGCTATGACATTCCTGAGAACGCATATGACCCATCTCACATCGTTTAGCCAGGCAGTTGATGATCACGATGATGGAAGGTCGGAAGACCAGTTCATGAAATATTTTGAATTTCGATTGTACACTTTCATACAAATTTATAAAAAAAAGTTCAAAATTTCCCATAGGTATCGAGAAACAATGAGCCAAAAATGAAAAAAAAAATTTGTATGGCAGCCATCTTTAAAAATGGCGGGATCCGAAATATTTTTTCAAATATCGAATCAGGGACCCCAAAAACCCCCCGATGCAAAAAATCAGCCCGATCGGACAACTTTCAAAATGGCCGCCATCTTGGATCCGCCATCTTGGATTTTCATGACGACCATCCGAAAGCGCCTACCCTCCTCTATGACATTTGGTCGAACACACCCCACCTACCTCTTACGGTTTCCGATTTATAAGCGTTTCAATTTTGTATGGAATTTTTATTTTTTTGTATGGCAACCCCTATTTTTTTTTATTTCTCTCCAAGCGTCCCAGGGTTTACTACAACTTTAGTTAGAACAGGTCACCCATCCGACTTGTAGTTTCCGAGAGCCGTTGACCGGTTCCATCAAGGAGACGATTTTTTGCTGATGTCAGATTTTTCTGGTTGTCACGTGACCGATCTCTATACAACCTCATACTCGGTTTTTCTCCACCACTTCCAGGAGTTCGGGAACAAAAATGTCAATCATGAGTGAGTGAGTGAGTGAGTGGGTAACGAACTTTATATATTATAACTAGTATTTTCCTCCGTGCGCGGGCCGCGTGCGGCCCGCGAGGACGTTATCGTGGCTGTTGTATTTATAAAAGTCTTATACTCTGTGCTAAACTTTAAATTTTGCAAGTACAAGTACAAAACGACGGTATTTTTCAAAGAAAATGATAATGCGCTTGACTTTGCATGGCGGCCATCTTGAAAAATGCTGTCAGTCAAGTAAAAGGTCAAAATTTGAAATCAGCATCCTTTAAAACCCCCAAATATAAAATATCAGCCGAATCCGAGTTACTATAAAATCGGGCGTCATTTTGAATCCGCCATCTTTGAATTATTTTAAGACTGTAAGAAAGCTTCCGTTGTTCTCTGTAACATGAGTCCAAACACGCTATGCTTGCCACTATTAGTTTCGATAGTGTGCGCCTTTTAATTTTGCATGGCGGCCATTTTGTTATGTTTCTTCAAAGAGTGTCTATTTTATTCAAGGTTCCCGAAAATATTCAGTTGTTAGGTAAAAAAAGGTTAGTGGTGTTGAAGTTAGGTTAGATTAGCTAAAGCCAATTAAAAAACGTCGCATTAGTAAAACATTGTAAACGTAGCAATGGGTAGTTTGATCGTCGTCGCAATAGGTAGTTTGAAGCTCCTCCTCGCTTCACTCGTCATCGCAATAGGTAGTTTGTAGCTCCTCCTCGCTTCGCTCGTCGGCGCGATAGGTAGTTTGAAGCTCCTCCTCGCTACGCTCGTCGTCGCGGTAGGTAGTTTGAAGCTCCTCCTCGCTTCGCTCGTCGTCGCGGTAGGTAGTTTGAAGCTCCTCCTCGCTTCGCTCGTCGTCGCGGTAGGTAGTTTGAAGCTCCTCCTCGCTTCGCTCGTCGTCGCGGTAGGTAGTTTGAAGCTCCTCCTCGCTTCGCTCGTCGTCGCGTTAGGTAGTTTGAAGCTCCTCCTCGCTTCACTCGTCGTCGCGATAGGTAGTTTGAAGCTCCTCCTCGCTTCGCTCGTCGTCGCATTAGTGGTTTTGAAAATATGTATGGCAGCCATTTTGAAAAACGGTGGATGTCTAAAAGAAGCTAAAGCATGTTAATCAGTATCCTTGGGGACACTTAGATATCAATTTTCATACGGATTGGAGATCCATAAAAAAGTTCGGTAAAATGAATGAAATTTTTCAAAATGGCGGAATCAAAATTTTTTTCCCCATATTCTTGCTAAGTATCTAGGGGGAGTCTTAGATATCGATTTTCATCCGGATCGGATAACTTTTTCTATAAGTCGATACGTCTCCATCCGCCATCTTGAAAAAATCAATTTCATTTGTGTTCTGTTTTGTTCCTTTATACATCTTTACTCGATCCCCAGAAACAACTTTTCTATTACATTCATATTGGAGGCGTAAAAAAGGAAAGTTCATATTTCGTTAAAATCACCTTTGTATGGCAACCCTATTGAAAAATGGCGCATGTCAAAATTTGATTTTAGAATGTTGATCAGCATCCTTGGGGACCGTCAGGTATCGATTTTGATCCGGATCGGAGAATTTTTTTTTTCCGCCATGACCAAAATTTCCGCCATTTTGAAAAAAAAAAGTTGGTGTTCTTTTCCCTTTTGGCCTCCAAACAATATTAGTTCGTGCTCTTTATACTAAAGTATCATGGTTTCGACGTCATTTCCGGTTTAAATTTGTATGGAAGATTTTTTTTTCCGCCATTTTGGATTTTTTTTATTTTCTCTAAAATCGTCCCAGGGTTTGCTATAACATTCCTGAGAACGCATATGACCCATCTCACATCGTTTAGCCAGGCCGTTGATGGTCACTATGATGGAAGGTCGGAAGACCAGTTCATGAAATATTTTGAATTTCGATTGTCCACTTTCATACAAATTTAAAAAAAAAAGTTCAAAATTTCCCATAGGTATCGAGAAACAATGAGCCAAAAATGAAAAAAAAAATTTGTATGGCAGCCATCTTTAAAAATGGCGGGATCCAAAATATTTTTTCAAATATCGAATCAGGGACCCCAAAAACCCCCCGATGCAAAAAATCAGCCCGATCGGACCAACTTTCAAAATGGCCGCCATCTTGGATCCGCCATCTTGGATTTTCATGACGACCATCCGAAAGCGCCCATCCTCCTCTATGACATTTGGTCGAACACACCCCACCTACCTCTTACCGTTTCCGATTTATAAGCGTTTCAATTTTGTATGGAATTTTTATTTTTTTGTATGGCAACCCCTATTTTTTTTTATTTCTCTCCAAGCGTCCCAAGGTTTACTACAACTTTAGTTAAAACAGGTCACCCATCCGACTTTTAGTTTCCGAGAGCCGTTGACCAGTTCCATCAAGGAGACGACTTTTTGCTGATGTCAGATTTTTCTGGTTGTCACGTGACCGATCTCTATACAACCTCTTACTCGGTTTTTCTCCACCACTTCCAGGAGCTCGGGAACAAAAATGTCAGTCAGTGAGTGAGTGAGTGAGTGGGTAACGAACTTTATATATTATAATAATAATAAAAAGTTTTCATATTCTTCCATGCAGTCGCCAACCCTTCTAACTTCACTAAGACCTATGATATCCCACTTTGTATTAATTAGAGAGTTTATCAATTCTATTAAGGTTTCTTTTGTTCTGAGGGTCCGTGTATTGAGAGTGACAACGTAGAAGCTAGGCTTTTGGGGTGTGTGATTTAGTTCAGATGGGGGGTGGTGGTCTGACTTACCCTCGGTGACCAGCCGTCGTGGGGAGTTTAGTTGATTACTTGTTCTATTTGCTGTTTTATCTAAAATCTGTTCTGTTGTTTGGTTTCCGATGTTGCCTGTTAGTTGCTACCAATCACATAGCTTGGCAAAAAAGTCCAGAAACGGAACTATTATTGTCTTCTTGCAACACTCTCATTTTGTACTTACATAATGTAGATAAACAAAGTTTATTACTTTGCAGAATTTTGATTTCGGCGATTTAACTGATTTTATTACGTGAAGGGGGGTTACCTTTGAAGTTCTAGCAAAGATGTGATTTACGGAGTGTCTGTAAACATTGGAGTAAAATTGCTAAATAATACAAAAACTGAAACACTGAAATATTGCGTGCGATTCAATATTTCAGACAGTGTGGACGTGTTTCAAGTGCTCTAGTAATTCTGTCAGATATCTCGGATCATTTTATACTCTAACTTCTTTGCAATTAGCGTCATTGTGGAGTGCATTCATTAAATTGCTGTATTAACAAAATTACTCCTTCACTTTGTGCGGGTGACCTTTGGACGGAAAACACCTGGCTACGTGAATTACCACAAACGCAAGACCGACGCTGTATTGGAATTGTGCTGATCACAATTTAGTCAATTACAAATTTATAGTGAGCCGAATATATTTATAAAATTTAACAATCAGCAAAATGGTGAATACTTATGAAGCCTGTACTAAAAAAATAAAAACATCCATTCCAAGCATAAAATGCATCAAATGTAGCAGTATGTACCATTCTATGTGTGTCAACTTATCTGACCGCAAGCTGTTAGACGATACAAAATCATGTTGTACCTGGGTCTGTCCATCGTGTCAAAATAAAGAGCCCAGAAATGATAACACCTACACTCCGGTACGGACTACAATGGTCAATGCCACAACCACATCAGATTCTGGAAGCGTTATGATGGCCTTGGTCACGGAAATAAGGCTCCTCAGGGGTGACATAGGAGATATGAAGTTGCATATGCTATCACTATCAGAGCACGTAAAGCAGTGTGTCTCGCGAATAGACGAACAGGAAAAAAAGCCGGCCGAAACAAACGTGAGACTACAAAAGCTAGAAGAACGAGAAGATGAAGTTTTATTGTGTAGAAAAAAGATAATTGAACTAACCAACTTAATGCGCGGGCTCAAGCAAATCTCAGAAATGAGATAGAAATTACTGGTATTCATGAATTCCCCGATGAAAACTTGATGCATTTGGTAGAAACAATCTCAAATAAAATTGGTGTATCTTTAGATGTTAATGACCTGGACTATGTGACCCGTGTCGGGCCCCGAAACCATGGGAATAACAATTGTACGTCGGATGCTACTTCTGGAGACCTACTTACTTGCCAATCACGACCCCTAGTGGTTCGTTTTCTGCGACGTCAAACCCGCGATGCTTTTCTTTCGGCTGGTAAAAGAATACGTAATCTATCCTGCACCGATATAAACGTAAAAGGGGACGAAAAGATCATCCATGTAAATGAGCGTCTAACACAGGAAAATCGGCAGCTATTTCGCTTGGCCAGACAACACAGTCAATCAGCTGATTATAAGTTCTGCTGGATCAAACACGGCACTATTTACGTCCGTAAGCGAGAGGGAAATCCTGCCGTTGCCATTAGGAACTCTGATGATCTCGAACGCTTGCTCTACCCTTCACCCACATAGAAACATGAACACATCTTTACCTGTTGTTTCTTTTTAAAAACAACATGATTATGAATACCAATTCAATTATATTACCTAACCTACTGTTAAGCGAATTTATATTTTGATAACCTAATTTAAGAATATCGTCTTTGTAGTCTAAAGGTTCTTCATGTCCTCATGTCTGCTATCTATCACATGATACCTACCTAATTTCGGCACACACACATACTCTTTGTTTTACTTTAACGCACACACTGTAATTTTACTTATAAATTACATTTTGCTCTAATATTGTCTTTTAAACTAATATAATAATCTTATTCAGCTTTATTCTCGAACTTGATACCATACATTCATTTACCTAATTCGTGTCCATACACAACACATGCTTACTAGAACTCCACACCCGTACAATTGATACACCTGACCTACTTTTCCATTGTACTTAGTTTACTTATATTTAATTTTTTCCATTTCATAACTTTTAGTAATTTTATTAGTATACTACCTAAACTGTCCGATTTTTGTCACATTCATATTTTTGGCATATATCTACCTACATACATACTATACAGTAATTTTCCACTTTTTTAATGTAACAATTTTATTCAATATCTATAAACCAAATCTTACATTAAATTACACTTCCTGTGTTTAGTAAATCTGTTTACATTACATTATGTAATAATCGCATCTCTGAATCCCAAGATACAGGCTCTTCGCCTAGTTTGGGAATCGCTGGTTTATCTTTATATACCTAAGTCTTCATTTTTAAACTGTGTAATGCAATTTGTAATAGTTAAGTTACTTTTTGGAAATAAACATTTATTATTATTTATTATTATTATTGCGATATCCAAAATAAACAAGTTTTCCACACCAAAATCAACACAAAATGACCAGTAATAATGCAATAAATTTTGCGATAAATTTTCTGTTTTACCTGTATTTGTTTGGATTAGTATGGTTTGTAACGTAGAAGCTGCGAAAAAAGTATTTTGCACTTTGATAACGGGATCATGGTACATGATCATAATGTGGTGGTCAAAGAGTATATAATTTACTGTGGTGGTCTTTGGGTAATACAATGACAATCCACCATTATCTCCCTATCCTCTATTCCTCTCAACTAGTATGTACGTGGTTTGTCCTTCTCGCTACCATGCTAGTTGAGTTTTTTGAGTGTAACGAGAAAATTCTAGGTCTGTGGTTCGTACCTATTCTCTTATTATTTTGCGGAACTCATTAATTGAGCAACTTTATTTTTAACTGAATTTATTTGCTCTGTAGCACTTACGGATGAATTTATTTGTCTACATTCATTTCTTATTAGTAAAGCAGACAGTCGAGTCAGTAACGTATGCATCAAGTCATTGCTGTGTATTGTACATAGCCATGATAGACTGACTTCTTTTACCATAGTTAAATAGCAATATCTTCCAATATCTTTACTATGCAAATAAGGTCTCAAATCACGCTCAAACACAGATACACACGTGTCTACTGTTTTATACAGCTCTAAAGTCGGGTACGTCAAAGTTAATTTATCCTTCCACCATTCTCTAAGCGCAATGTAATTATATATTTTGTCATTTCCGGGTATTAGCGTCCTTAAACTGTCACAACACGTCGACATTTTGTTTGTTTGATTAAACGTACACAACTGGTTGTTTAGCAAATGTTTCAAACAAGCTTTCTTTTATTTCGATTTCAGTCTCTGGCAAATGCAAGACATGATCATTGTCATCGGACAGAATTTGATCATGTTCATCTGCAACGTTTGTGGCTATGTATGAGTGCTCTTCATCGATTCTGTCTCTTCGGAACTTTGGAATACCAAGTCGTGAAAATCCAGCATCAACTGATTATCATGTCAAAATTGTTGTTTTAAGCGCGGCAGTGAAATGTTGGCAAGTGGGATTTCTATTTGTAGGAGAATGTTGGCGAATTAAGACAAACAAATTCTCCAATGTCATTCTTCAACTGCCGCAAATTTAGGAATTTAAATCCAATTGACTGAACATAAGTCCAAATATCTTGCAGTGAACATATGGACACGTTGTAACCATTTACGCAACGAACATTCCTTAGTCTCAGTTGACTATCCGATTTTTTAAAATGCATTGATTTGATTTTATTTTTAAATTCTGGCCACAATTTGTGATGGATACTATTTTTAGATACGTTGACGTATCGTATTCCTCTTTTGATGTCTTTTTTAGATGCTGGGCCGTTTGTTATGTCAAACAATTTATCAAGTAGTCTTGGGTACTCAGCACGATTGTATCAACTCGCTCCTTTAAAAAGTCAGTGACTCTTTTCATGTAGGTGTGCCGAACACACACCACACTCGGCACACTGCGGCCGGTGCTTCGCAGACTCGAACGAACGAAAGAGTCATGACCGCGCCGCGCGCCTCTTCTTGCCTCGCGCCTCAGGCGAGCGCTCGCACAGAATAATAATTGTTATAGGTTTGATTCGGAATGCAGCCCAAAATATACGAACTCGCGTGACGCGCGCGTCGCGCGCGAGGCGTACTTCAGTCAGACGCGTATTGTTCATTCACATTAATATGATATATGAACTCTCATGCATGCATGTGTGTAATGAAGTGAATGTGGATTTTCAGTTGTGATAATGAACTCTCATGTAATTATTATAAGGACTAATTTTATCTATACGAAAATATAACAACTAAGTATAGGTAAATTTTATTCTACGATTGGGTGAAGTTCCTACATTGTGAGATATGCGAAAATGTTATGTTATGATTGATGTTTTGTTTGGTTGAGTCCGTACCAAACTTAATGGCGGTAAAAGTATACAGCCTGGTGACAGACGGTCAGACAGAGTGGGGCCTTATTAATACTTATAGTAATAGGGTTCGCTTTACCCTTTGTGTACGGAACTCTTAAAAGCAGTACGATGCACAATAAAATGAAAAGTTTTGCATTTTAGCTAGAGTTGAGCGCTACAACAACATACTGCCATGCATTTAGCTGCTACTTAGCATTAAGTTCGCTTAACTTGGTTTGCATTAAAGTATTTTCTATCTTGATGATGATGATGATGATGATGATGATTTTCTATCTTATCTATCTATCTAAATATACATGGGTAGCTACTTAGGAAAATAGCTACGAGATGAATTGATTATTCCTGAGTTATGAGGTATGAGTTACCTATTATGCTGCCGTCCGATCACTAAAAGGCCGTTAAGTGACATTTCGTCAAATTCGACTTTTATGTACCACACCATAACGCAGCTTTTGCTATATCGTCCAATCTGGTTAAAAAAATTCTATCTTTTGTCAGTGCTGAGATACAGAGACCACCTACACCACTATCTACATCATTTTTGGGGTTTTCCACTACTAGAATACGGTTACTTCACTTAAAAACACTAAAATACGGTTAAAGCAGCTTAGCAAAGTATTTAAGTCTAAATTTTTACGTTTTATACAATCTTATACAACGGTTACTTGTAATGACAATAAAAAAAAACCGTTAGCTGACTTTACATGTGTTTTAGTACATTTTAGTACTGCATGTCAAACCTACTCTATAAAAGCGCTAGATATACTTAGCTGGGTAGTCATTGGAAAACCAATGTAAGATTGAAACATTTACAGTACTAAAAGACGGTGACCGTTTTTTAGCTGTGAAACTATTACATTCATGTGAATAATAACAAAACTAGAAAACAGTTTAGTGACAATGCAACGCTAGAAAAAGGTTAACTGCGAAGCTTTCCGCACGCCCCGTACTCCTGCACAGTGTCGCTGGGACGTCGCTGAGGCAGGACGTGCGCACGCACCATTAGTGCGAATTCCCGCCAGAAATGAGTTCAAAAGCGAGATTAGTTTTATTTTATTGATTTTTTAAAACTCGCGTTAGGTTTTGTTATTATCACACTGTTATATAATAATAATACAACTTAATTAAACAAGTTACTACTTATTCCCTATTATTAGACTACCTCGGTGACTGAGCGAGCGAATAACCAGCTGAGAAGCAAAGTGGCGGGTTCGATCCCCGCGGCGGTAGAAATTTTTGGTTATGACGCAAATATTTCTTCTGGGTCCGGGTGTTCTAATAGCAAAGTATTCGTAGTTCCTGATCCTCACGACACGACGATAAATAATCCTTGTGTGGTGTTAGGATTATGTGTTTGTCAGTGATGGTGTATTTATTTATTCTAAAATAATTAATTATTTTTAGGTTTCAAAACCCAAGGATCAAAGCGATGTTAGAACGATGCAGTTATGGATCGCAATCGGACTTGCACAGCAACAAAGAAAACCATTCAACCAGCCATCGACTGCAATCTTCCGCCGAGGTATGCAAGAAAAATATTTCATATGGTTATAGTACAAAACACTTGGCAAAAACGTAACCTCGGAAGAGCTTGTTAACTCCCTACATGCAGTCGAATATTCAATGATGTCAAGTGTTTTTCAAACTTTTGATGAAACAAAATCAACATGGGATTCAGAAAAAAACTTTTCTGATTTGATTACAAAGATAAGTGCAGGCCTACCCTCGATGAGCAAAGAAACTTCTTTGATCTGAACTGAGATTATGCCACCGTCATCACCTTGTTGCTCCATGGAGGTAAACATATCAAATCCAAACAATGACCTAAACCCAATGTTGTCAGCAATTCGTTCAGAGGCAGAAGATTTTTCTTCAGATGATTCGGTGAAAGATAAGAACTACTATACAAGTGATGAATCCTCAACCGGCGACGACGATGACGAGAACCAGTCAAGCGCCGGACAAAAACTCCGGCTCATTGATGACGCTGGTAACGTAGAACCTCGCCAAGCAAACACATTTAACTTAGAGCCTCTCCAAGAAAACTCGTTGAACTTAGAGCCTCTCCAAGAAAGATCTTTGAACTTAGAGCCTCTCCAAGAAAGATCTTTGAACTTAGAGCCTCTCCAAAAAACTCTTCCTTACTGGCGGAAGCTGGCTCGTTTTTGTCTGCTAGTGCCACTGCGGTAAACAATTCTATCAATGAAAACCGCATCCGCGAGAAAGAAATTTGAAGAAGAAGAAAGAAAAGTTGCTGAGTTACAATGTAAAGGTTGGTTGTGATGATGAAAAATGTTTGAAAAAATGTTCGTCTAAGTTACCATCAGATCGGCGTACAGCAATCAACAAAGAGTACTGGGCCTTAACTTGGAAAGAAAGAAGATTGTTTGTGCGAATAGTACCGCAGTGGCAATACCTAAACGTAAAACAACGTCTGAACCCAAAAGAGCGCCAAGAAGTACATTTTATTTAAAAAATGATAATGAGGCCAATGAAGAAGTCTGCAAAACCTTTTTTTTAACCACGCTAGGTTTCCATAAAAGTAATGATACAGTATTATACAATTCGCTTCATAAAAATCTAGTTGACAAGCGGGGATTGCACACCAAGACCGCTCCTTATGACAGAAAGTTGCTCATTGACCACGTGGAATCATTTCACCCCCTTGAGCCCCATTATCGGCGAGAACACGCACCACTAAGACGGTATATATCATGCGATGTAACAGTAACTTTGATGCACAAAGATTTTTGCGAGAAGTACCCATCGCAGAAGGTATCTTATGAATTGTACAGGAAGCATGTCAAAAGCATGAATATATCATTTGCTAAGCTTGGTAATGAGGAATGCGAACTTTGTGAAGCGTATGAGTTACATGCCAAAAATACACATCACGATGCAAAGAACGTTGTTCCTGAAAACTGTGAAATTTGCACCGCATATGTGTGTCATAGAGAAAAATACAAAAAAGCACGCGATCTGTACGAAGCCCAGAAATAAATAGGACAAACACTTGAGAACAAACATTACAGTGTTGACCTCCAAAAGGTTATAATGCTACCTAGACTAGATAATTTTAAAAGTATTATATTTTGTCCTAGATTAACAACGTTTAACCTTACATTCGCACCTGTAGGTAAAATTACAAATCAGCATAAGCCCCTGGCATGTATATGGCATGACGGCATCTCAGGACGTAAGCAAGAAGACATAATGAGTTGCTATTATCATTTCATTATTCAATTCCGCGAGGTAAACTAACACCCTTTGATTCAAGTAGGACCGATAAACGAAGATCATACATGGTCTGCGAGGAGGAGTGTTTTAGAACAGAAGCAGCGCGAAGACATTTCTACAGTTTATCTTCACGTCTATACAACCAAATAAACAAGGAACTGAACGTGTATCCCTTACAACACTACAATTGCAAAATCAAGTTGAGGAATTGGCTTCTAACGATGAACTATAGTGACACGGAGCGATTGGTCGCTGGTACTTCATAAGGTTTTTTCCTGGAATGATGGCGGTCCTGGAATGATGGCGGATGTGTCATCACTTTGGGAGCGATAAAGGCTGAGTAAAGCTGTGGCTTACCTGCCCCAGATACTTGAATGATTATAATGAAGAATCATGCACATGACGCCGGCTGGCTGGTTTCACATGGTGGTGCACCCTGTTTAAACTAACTTGCCAAGGGTCCAAAGTTAATTACGCCTACTCACACACACACACACACACACACACACACACACACACACACACACACACACACACACACACACACACACACACACACACACACACACACACACACACACACACACACACACACACACACACACACACACACACGCTCCTAGAATTCAGTCTTTGACTCTAGTCTACGAGTTCTTGTAACTTTATTTTTTATTTTTATATATAATTGGGTACTCAATGCGCCCCATGTGATTAGTTATGTAATTATCAAACTTTTCTTTTTATGTTTACAGTGTTTCTGGGCTGCAACTCAACAGAGCACCCACTAGTTTGAAAAATACAGATATATTAAAACCTGAATTCAAAAGTTCACCAAAAGGTATAGAGAAAACAAGAAAATTTGCTATTATCAATACGTTAAAAGATATAAGCGCACCGCACAAAATGCAATTTTGGCATGATATGCCTGAATGTAACTAAAAATCGAGGCATGATAGCTGCTAGTAATGTTGATTAAGACTGATCTTATTATAATTATGACGTTTGGTTTTTAAGAGGGTAGATAGAGTCTAGCTAGATTAAACAATTCAAGTTTTAAACTTGTATTAATGTAATTTGGCTGTTTTTAGAATTAGAATAAAGCATGTTAAAATAATTATTATTGAGACTGATTAATAATGACACCATGTCATCAGAATGGTTATTAAAGGTATAAATAGAAAGAAAGAAAATACATTTATTTAGGACATCACACAACACTACATTACAATACACAATAAAAATAACATGAGAAAATAGAAAGTTCAAACATACAATATTAGCACATATTGGTAACAAATGTAATATTGTGTGATGTCATGACTAGGGCCCGACTCAGCATGCAATTAAGGTCAAGAAGTGACCTTAATAACTGATTTTCAGTCGGAACCTACTTCATGACATCACGAACCTCTGAGACAAAGACAGACTTAACACCTACATATATACATATATAATATACAAATAACTAATTAAAGGTAAATATTATAAAAATAGTAGATACACAGGTACAGATAAAAAACAACAAAAACAACACGAAAAACAACAATGCACTCTTATCTAAATATGACAAAAAATTACCACCGGCTAAATACCGCAGACGTATGGAGCCACAAACCGTGTCAAAGTCATCCAACCAACACAGTGACAACATGCCAATGCCAACACAATCGATCAATCATTGTCATTATCAATAAATCAATTATCACTTTATGATTTATGTTAAAATGTCGGTACAAATTTTTGTTCTGCAATTCATTGTCGTATAAAATATGTCTTGTCGTATAAACTACGTCTTTTATGTTTATGTAACTTTGTTGATTTTTTTGTGGTAACATTAATAACACAGATCTCTTTTCTTAATAAGGTAATCTTAAAGATTCATTTTAGAATAGTTGTACTTTTCTATTTTTAAATTGATTACAGGTAAACTGTAAGAAAGCAATTTTAATTAAGTGTTAATCCTTACTCTTTTATTTCAATTGACCCTTATTTCCTTCTTTAACAAGCTTATGCATTTTAGAAAAATTCAGACTAGGCTGTTTATTTGTATTTATATTAATATAATTCAGACCAGTATTTCCAGCACTTAAAAACAGTTAACATGGATTGCTTATCCAACTACTATGTTTTTGTTTAGGAAACACTTTAATTTTAGCATTTCAGAACAGTAATTTAAACAACTAAAGTTCGATAACGCCATTTTCAGAGTTGGGGTTAGTTAAATTTAAATTCACTTACTACTCAAGAACTCAAGAACACGGCTAAGTAACTTAGCCGTTAATTACCGTCGAATATGTATGTAACTGTTACTCGTTATAAAATACTCTCGCAGTTACAGTTTGTTACAACTCTTGTAGGGACATGCGATGCAGGCGGGGGCAAAATAGCTGAAATTGCATTACAAGCTCAGTACCAAGATTCAGGTGTACATGGCAATTGTCTTGCCCAATCTGCTGTACTCCTCAGAGACATGGTGCCTGTATCGTAAGCATATCGGTGTCCTTGACAGATTTCATCTCAAATGCTTGCGAAATATTTTAAGAATAAAGTGGTCTGACCGTGTTAGAAATACCGATGTTCTGCGAAAGGCTAATGTTGGTGGAATCGAGGCATATCTTATGCGTCGTCAGCTACTTTGGTGCGGGCATTTGTCCAGGATGCCTGACGAGAGAATAGCAAAGCGCATATTCTACTGTGAACTTCAGGATGGTAAGCGTAAAACCGGTGGTCAGTTTCTGCGTTACAAGGACGTCTTGAAAAGGCACATGAGAAGATGTGATATTGAACCCTCTCGTTGGGAAACTCTGGCCGAAACCCGCCCTGGCTGGAGGCGACTAGTCAAGAATCAGGTATTCACCTTTGAAGACAAAAGGAGGCGCGATTTGGATCTTAAACGCGACCAATTAAAAAGTAGACCGCCTACTAACATCACTTACAATTATGTCAATGGCATCCTGACGTGCATTCACTGTACGCGTACTTTTACCGCCAAAATCGGATACATTAGCCATTTAAGAGCACGTCATCCAAGCTCTCCGGACTGACGCAGAAGTAAGTCGCCGTAGCCGAAATCGGCAAGGATGACATCATCATCATCATCATCATCATCACCGTCGAATATGTATGTAACTGTTACTCGTTATAAAATACTCTCGCAGTTACAGTTTGTTACAACTCTTGTAGGGACATGCGATGCAGGCGGGGGCAAAATAGCTGAAATTGCATTATTAGCAAAATGTGCCCGAGACGTCAGTCGCGCCGCGCCCCACCTTACACTCGCGTCTCTACACCCGCGGCCCTACATATATGGGTGTAAAAATAAAATAAGTTTATGGTACTTTGAATGGATGTTTTTCAATTACCAATCCCAGTAGAGAGAGCACGCTAGGCCCCGCAAATAGGCAGTTAGGCTACAGACATTAGGTAGCGAAAGTGGTGACTCCGCGCCTCTACTGGGATTTGGTTTAGTGCTGAGTGTGTGAACATTTTCGTGGACAATGGCGTTACCGTTGGCCGGTACGTCGGCACCGTTGCCGGTGACAGCGATGAAGGTGGAGGACGTGGGATTGGCCACAATCTCACTGTCAGCGCGCATTCCGGAGTTCTGGACGGACCAACCACGGGTATGGTTCATCCAATTGGAGGCAGTCGTAGCCCCGCAGAAGGTGAATGACGCGACCAAGTTCAACTTGGTCATCTCCAAACTCGGCAAAGAAGTGATCCAGCAGGTCACCGATGTCCTGGTGAGCCCGCCGGAAGAGCGCAAGTACGAGACACTCAAGGCCAAACTGCTGGCTATCTACGAAGAGTCGGAGAGCCGGCAGATCCAGAAGCTGATCGGGGAGATGGAGTTGGGTGACCAGAAGCCCACCCACCTCCTCAGGAAGATGCAAGACTTGGCTCGCGGCAAGGTCAACGACGAGACCCTCGGTGTGCTGTGGCAGAACCATCTGCCTCCTGCAGTGCGCGGCGTGTTGGCAGCCACGGAGACGACGGACCTGGAGCGCCTTGCCAAGATCGCGGACAAGGTGCTGGAGAACATGAGGCCTGTCCAGGTCTCCGAGATCGCTTGTAAGGTACCATCAGTCGACAATTCGATGCTGCTAGCTGAGATAGCCAAGCTCAGCGTAAGAATGGCTGACTTGGAACGTTCCAGGTCGAGGAGCAGGCATCGAGGTGGTAACCAGCGTTTCCGGTCGAGTTCGAGGAAGAAGAGGGATGGCAGCCGTCCCAGACGCACCCCGGATAGCCCTGACTGGTTGTGCGTTCACCACTACCGGTTCAAGGGCAGGGCTACGAGGTGCGTTCCCCCGTGCAACTGGAAGGAGTCGGGAAACTGAGGCGGGTGCAGGTCTCTCCGGTGGGTACCTGTATCAAGCTTGGAAACCACCGACTCTGCGTGACGGACCGGGATAACGGTATGCGTTTTTTAATAGACTCCGGTGCAAACATTTCCGTGTTACCTCGCGAGCATAGGGCAGTGCGTAATAGTGTTCAAAGCAGTGAATATAAGTTATACGCAGCCAACGGTAGTGAGATAAAAACGTACGTACTATCGTTAAATCTTAACTTAAGGCGAGTGTACAAATGGACTTTTGTTATCGCGGATGTAAATCAGCCCATACTGGGAGCTGACTTTCTATGTTATTATAATTTACTTGTAGATTTACAGGGCAAGCGATTGATCGATAATGAGACTAAGCTGCAGGTTGTCTCATCAATCGTTAATGTTAAACAACTGTCAGTGTTTACAGTGGTAGAGTCGCACCCTTGGTACCATCTTTTGAGCAAATATCCTGACCTAACTAAACCTATGTCTTTTAAGGAACCTCCCCGACATAGCGTGCGTCATCACATAGAGACAACGGGCCCGCCGGTGCACGCGCGCGTGAGGCCGTTGCCGCCGGACCGCTATAAGCAGGTACGTGAAGAATTTCGCCTTATGCAGGAGTTGGGTATTTGTAGGCCTTCTAAAAGTGCTTGGTCTAGCGCTTTACATGTAGTGGCAAAGAAGGATAATAAAATTCGTCCTTGCGGGGACTACCGTGCTTTGAATTCCATCACGAAGCCGGATAGGTACCCCATTCCGCATTTAAAAGATTTCACCTACATTATGGCCGATAAGAGAGTGTTTTCGCGTATTGATATAAACAGGGCTTATCATTTTATTCCTATAGCAGCCGAAGATATAGAAAAGACAGCCATCTGTACTCCTTTTGGGCTATTCGAGTGGCCTTTTGGGTTGAAAAATGCGCAGACGTTCCAGCGTTTCATGAACAACTGTGTGCTACAGGATTTAGAGTCCGATTTTCAGAAACATCACTCGGAGTATGCGGATTGTAAGCAGGAGTTTGTGTTCTCGTATTTAGATGACGTCATCATCGCAAGCGAGAACAGTACCTTGCACGAGAAACATCTAGAGGCGGTATTTCAGCGGTTAGAGAAAGTTGGGTTGACCATTAACATATCGAAATGCGACTTTGCTCAGGAAAGGATCGAGTTTTTGGGCCACGAAGTTTCCATCGGTGGGCTCAAACCGTTAGAGGGCAAAGTACAAGCAATCGTAGACTTTCCTAGGCCGGTAACCATCGCCGAACTTCGACGTTTCTTAGGTATGGTGAATTTCTATAGGAGTCATTTACCTCGGGCTGCTCAATATCAGGCCGAGCTAAATGATTACCTACATGGAGCTAAAAGGCGAGGTAAGACCGTCATCACTTGGACAGAAAGTGCTGTTCAAGCGTTCGAGCAATGCAAGTCGAGCTTGCGAAACGCGGCTATGTTAGCGTATCCGTTGTCAGGCACGCCACTTGCAATAATGGCTGACGCGTCGAATAGTTTTATCGGAGCAAGTTTGCAACAAAAGGTTGGTGATCAGTGGGTTCCGTTGGGTTATTATTCGAAACGGCTAACCGATGCGCAGAAAAAGTATAGTACCTACGACCGGGAACTACTAGCAGTATATTTATCGGTACAGTATTTCAGAAATATGTTTGAAGGCCGCGAGTTAATTATTTATACGGACCACAAGCCGCTAACTTTTGCGTTCAAAAAGCTAGGAAGCAGTAAGGAGACTCCGCGACGTACTAGGCAGCTGATTTACACAAAGACTTTTTATCCAGACCACTAATATAAAATTAAAGCAGGGCAAAACCGTACACACCACTTTGGGTGTGATTGATTCTCAGCTGTCAAAATCAAAATCAGTCGTTACTTGGGTGTGCTTTTGGATACATACCAAAAAAATGCCGTCTTGCATGATAAAACTGTGCCGAAATCACTCGAGGCACAAATCACAGAAGCACACGATCACATTTCACTTGTAATTGGCCTTAATCATGTATTTTATAAGATTATTTTAATTATTTCTATTTGACGAAGAGTTAGAACCATTTCTCAATAAAAAGTTGACATGTCAAAATCAGTATTGCCACACGACATCTGAATAATTACCCGATTTCCTTTGGTATAGATTTCCAACAGATCCATGTCTAGCTGATCGTTGGATAAAAGTAGTTCGAAAAAGTCGAAATGAAGATTGGTGGAAACCTAATACTCGCTAAACAATATGTTCAGCGCATTTCTATAGTGAAGAACACACAGAACACAGAAGTGCAATTACTGATAATAGTATTATTGTCAACTATAAACGTTCCACGCGCCCACTGTTTTCCCATTTTTAAGGTCTAAAATATGAAACATTATTTTGGTTTTGGGGTTCTAGCAAAGATCACAATCGCTAACGCTAACGCCTCACGCTAACTCCAAAAATGTATCGAAATGACATTCGCTACGGAAAAGTTAGCGATTTCCGAAATGTCATTTCAGTACATTTTGGAGTTAGCGTTTGGCGTTAGCTTGGTGTCTTTGCTAGACCCCCCTGTACCTACATAACTGTTGTTCTTTAATCCCTTTAACTTGGTAATATTGAAAAACTCGTGAGTTATTAAAAGAAATGTTGAATAAACTGCTGTTTTACTTAATTTGAATCCTTTTTATTAAAAGATTGCATGAGCTATCTATAGACCTTTTTCATGTCTATAGATAGTAGTATGATGGTAATTAATTTTATTATTTTATATTTTTTTAATGTAGGCGTTATATAATTTTTATATTTACATTTAGCTAGATTTTTATTTAGATACCCGACTAAATCGGGTAATACTATTTATATGGTATGTTGAAAGAGGAACTGACATTAGAAGAAAAAAAAATGTGCTCTATGGTTTGATTCATGTTCAAACAAGGTTAAGTATGGAGACTTCGGTTCTGGACCTATGTAATAGGGGGAATTCTGTGGATTTACATTAGCGAGTTTACGACGGACATACGTCATCTGAACGGACAGTCGAACGTAGTAGCCGATGCTTTAAGTCGCGTAGAGATTAACACAATTTCGTGTCCGACTGTACTAGACTTCGCTGATATCGCATACAGTCAGGCCGGTGACAAACAACTCGAAGAATTATTGTCAGCAGATAAAAGTAGTTTCAAGCTGAGCAGAATAACTGTGCCGTGGTGCAATGTACCTATCATTTGCGAGAATTCTGGTATGCAGGTGAGGCCATACCTACCTACAAAGTTTAGGCGTTTAGCTTTCGACTTAGTGCATAATCTTAGCCATCCAGGGATTCGCGTTACTAGGAAGTTAGTCACTAGCAGGTATTTTTGGCCTGGTATGAACAAGGATATAGGTCTCTGGGCTAAGACATGTATAGAGTGTCAACGTTCCAAAGTACAAAGGCATACTATGTCTGCGCTAGGGCAGTTTGCTAAGGTGGATAGGATGTCTCATCTCCACATCGACGTAGTAGGTCCATTACCTGTTACTGAGGAAGGGTATAGGTATCTGTTGACTATGATCGATAGGCAAACCGGCTGGCCGGAAGCATTTCCGCTTAGGGACATTTGTGCCAAAACAGTAGCTAAGCATTTGTACGAGGGCTGGATTACGAGGTACGGCGTTCCTGCGACCATAACGAGCGACCAAGGATCGAACTTCGAGAGTAGCTTATTCGGATATTTAATGAGGTTTCTAGGCGTAAATAAAATTAGGACTACACCGTATCACCCCCAAAGCAACGGCGCCGTAGAGAGGTGGCACCGTAGCTTTAAAGCAGCTTTGATGGCTAGGCTAGGTGATAGCAGGTCATGGATCGAGGAGATGCACACAGTCATGCTAGGGCTCCGCACGGTTCCGCGAAGTGATACGGGGGTATCGTCAGCTGAGTTGACATTTGGCCGGACGCTGAGAATTCCAGGTGAGTTTTTCGAAGTCAGCGATGCTCAAATTACTAACGGTGACGACTACGTTAGGCACTTGCAGCAGGTAATAGGTAGCTTGAGGCCAAGACCTTTTTCACACAGGAACTCCCGAGCTGTTTTCGTCCACCCGGACTTGAAGGGATGCGAAAAAGTGTTTGTCAGGAATGATTTGGTGAAGAAGTCTCTCCAACCGCCTTATGATGGACCTTTCAGCGTGGTTCGGCGATTGGACAAGAGATTTGTAGTGCAGTTCCCGAATCGGCAGTCTCTCATATCGATCGATCGCTTGAAACCTGCGTACGTACTCAACACTGAATCAACCGGTACAGACCCGGGACAGGGTTGTGGTACCGACATTAGTGTTAATCCGTTTAGTAATAAGGTGAAACCGCAGGGCGGTAACAGTATCGCGAATATGCCGACCTTGCAGCGCACGTCGCGATCTGGCCGCGTCATTAAGACACCGGTTCGATTTAACCAATAATGTACCTAGATTAAACATAGAGTTAATAAGATTTAAGTAGGTTAAGAAAACGCAAGCAGACACATCACTTCACAGCTATTAATACCATTTTTGTCTTAGGTTTGTTTTATTCAGTCGCTATACGTGTGATGATAATCACCATGGGCAAGTCAGCATCCAAACAAGAACATATTGTGATTGCCCAGAATGCCTCAACAGGCAATCAAGAGTTTGAGAATCAGGTCAAGCTGATCGGATCCGTGACCATTGGAGTCCTAGTGATCCTGACGATCCTTATACTGTTTTGGTTGCATCGAAGATGCAACAAACGCGCGAAATCTTGGGTCCAGCGACAAATGAATAAAGCCAGTAACGTGGAGCTGGCGGCAATTCCGCGAAATCCACATCCGGTTGTGTTTTCAAACGCAGTATGAGAAGATTTTGAAGTGATGTGTCCCTGTGAGTTAAGTCTAGTGCTAAATAGTGTCACGATGTAACCTGTGTAAGTGTTAGGATAGGTACGCTATACTGTAAGGACTATTTTGTAAAAAATTTGTAATCATTTTTTTCAAAAAAGAAGGGGGTTGATGTAGGGACATGCGATGCAGGCGGGGGCAAAATAGCTGAAATTGCATTATTAGCAAAATGTGCCCGAGGCGTCAGTCGCGCCGCGCCCCACCTTACACTCGCGTGTCTCTACACCCGCGGCCCTACATATATGGGTGTAAAAATAAAATAAGGTACTTTAAATGGATGTTTTTCAATTACCAATCCCAGTAGAGAGAGCACGCTAGTCCCCGCAAATAGGCAGTTAGGCTACAGACATTAGGTAGCGAAACTCTTAAAGACGGTTGCATTTCAGCAAGCCGTTTTTTGTATTTTAGATGGTCACATTTGAAAGCAGGTAAGCACAACAAAAACACAAAAACTTAAATAAAAAAATAAACTTTCAACTTCTAAAACAAAATAATGAATAAAAAAGCAGCATATAGGTTGATGAATAATTTGGTCTAACAAAGAAATTTGTATGTCTTCCCAATTTCCAGGGACAACATTTTCCACGTTTTGGCTCATACCCGGAAATTTGGTTTTATCACATAACGGCCTTCTAGTGTTCGGACGGCAGTATGTTAAGTCCAGGGTAACACAAAACAACTATAATCATTATATAAATACTGTATTTTTTTCATTATTAATAATACCTACATATTAAAATTTAAGAAAAGTAGTTTATCTACTTTATAGCCCATTAAACTGCTCCTTCTGTCAGAGATCATGTGGCCAGCCTTTGAAAATACTCTTTCCGACGGCACAGACGAGACTGCTACCCAAAATCGTCGGAGCATAATTTGGTACAATCTAGGGTAGGCAAATTTTTTGTCTTCCCACCATCCGAAGGGGTCCCTCTGGCGATCTAACAATGGTTTTTCAAGGTAATTTGTCTACCTCTACAAAGGAAGCCGCTCTAAGGTTGATGGTTCTCAAGCATTCTTTGACTCGGCTGTCGAATTCAGCGTAAATGTTACCGTAGTTTGTGACCGCTGCACTGTCTGACAAGGTGGAAACCGCAGAATTTGATGTGATTTGTACAGAATCTTGTGTTTCAAAAGGTATCACAACCCGCGCTGCTACATCATATAACAAATCTTTGGCTTTGTTATAGCTCGTTGGTAGGATTTTCAGGAAACCCGTATTTTTTAAACCTTGGGTCAAGTAGAGTGCTGGGAACACAAAGTGTTTTCTTCTACTCTTCTGAAGCGCTAAGATTAATTGTTCGTTTAATTTTAGAGCCATATTGTATATAGGCCGAGGTAGCTCGCTGGTCTCCAAAATTTTTTTGTTTTGTTAATGAGCCAGTTGGGAAATTGTAATGATTTCTGATATGGTAAAAGACTTTTCACTGCTCATAAGATCTGTTACCGTTTTGAACACTTGCAATATTTCACATGCTTTGGTGATTATTATCACATCCTCACTGTCTAAATTTAGAGTCCGAGGGTAATCCTTCGCCAGAGTTGTTATAAGGCTTGTTTTACCGTCAAGGATGCGCAGGAACATTATATATGTCGAGTTCCAGCGGGTGACAACATCTTGCTTGACTTTCAGCACCTTTTCGCCCATGCGAGTTCGCCTTGAGGCGCTCTGCAGCCAATGGGCTTCTTCGAAATAACTCAACTATAGTTTTCACTCGCTTTCTTAATTTCTATTAAAGATGCCTGGACCATGGAGCTAATAAAAAAAGAAGGAGGGAATCCTGTCTGGTTCCAAACTGAAGCACCCTTAGAAAGCCGGAACGTACGTACGAGCGGGGCACGCACACACTCACATCATATGCAGCCGGTCGCCCTACTTTCATCTGACACACATATGTAATATGTCCGCCATATTGGGCTTCAGTTCGATGTCAATCAAAACTCAATCCTTCTTTTTTTTATTTCATCCATGGCCTGGACAATCAAATTCAGTGTGTGCGCAAAACAGGGAACCTCCAGCCCATCAATGCGACTGCGCCTAACGCATTTGAGGCATTATCTGTAGTCGCTGCCTGAACCTTTTCCTGTATTCCCCATTTTTTGCCGCTTTGATTTCTCTAGCCAGATTTTCGCTAGTGTGTCTTTCATTGTAATTAAAGCATTGAAGCAAATATGCTTGCAGCGTTTTATTTTGATCAACGTAGTGAACCGTAATTGATATATAAGATTCTTTGGCAACAGAGGTCCAACAGTCTGTAGTTATGGCAACGTATTTGGCTGTTTTTAGTTTGTCTTTTATTTCTTTGCATTTAATATTATAATGCTTTTCTAATAAAGCATTTTAAACTGTTTTTCTTGTCGGGATGGAATAAGCTGGATTTAATTTTTGAAAAAAAAAAATTCTTTCTCAAAAGAATCATTCTCTACGATGCTGAATGGAAAATAGTTTTTTGCAATCATATCCACCAAGTCTTTATTGAGATCCTCAATGTTTTTCATGGACATTGGTCTTTGTAGGTATGGTTTATTTTTTTGTCGGAGATAAAATTTTTGACAGCAGACGTCATTTATTTTGTGACAGCCTGGGGAGGCGCTTGCATAAGTACTCTGCTGCAGCTAGAACGTGCGTAGAGAGCCATACTCAAAGTTATGTTTAAAAAACCTATGAGATTCCCTACGGCTTCTTTATACAAAGAGACTGAAGTATTAACAGTAAGGCAGCTTTTCATTTTACACACGCTCCTTTGAAAGCATAAAAATCTTCCTTACGATCCAGACCTTGACGCAAATCAACGGAGAAGGTCACGAGTTTGTCCTTCCTTTCCTTATCGTACAACCTAGGCTAACAGACATTATGCAGTTCTTGCAAATCGAATCTATAATAAAGTAAATAGAATATTACACATATATCCTCATCCTTATTCGACAGTTAAGATTGTCAGTAGCGAATGGCATAAAACTTTATCTTATAACGACACAGAAGACCTAATTAAATTTTTCATATAGGTAAACTCTACATATCCTCTTACACTCATCTTACACTCACCCATTCTCACCATACACAAATACACACCCCCTCCCCACCATACATACACACCCACACACACGCACCCCCCCCCCCCCCCTTCTCATCCTTACATATATTTTCCCCACCTAACCTAACCTAACCTAACCGTAATCTTAATTTTTATTTTATTTTTACTGCATGCGTGATTAACCGTATCATCAATTCTTTCGGAAACCATTTATTTCATAATATTGTTGGAAGGTTAATTTCAAATAATTTCAAATATATTAGAGAAAAAACTTTATCCTAAATTATTTATGTTCTACAAAGTTCATTAAATACGGAGGGCAATGACATCTGAAACACAGTTTCAATACTAGTTCAGTAGGGTTACTCTTGACTCCAATCCCAATTTCACTAAAATTCTAATCTGAATCAATCCCAATTCCAATGTTAAATAATTTGGTACCCTTGAACAAAATCGAGCTTGAAATTGAAATCGCATTTGCGATCGACTATCATTGTGACTCACAAAACAACAACACTATGTAAGTGCTGCCATACTCAACATAATAGAAAATACTAATACCAAAATTTGTTGAAAACATGTAAAAACCTTATTAATAACGGTGATAAAAAATACTTTACCAAAATACCATCAATTTTGATGATATTTAGTCAGTTTCAAGTAAATAAAAGCGTTTATTTACCGACGAATAATATCAAGAATGGCTAAATGAATTATATGTCAATGAAAGATTGGCTTGAAAAAAAAAAACTAGTATTAATGTTCTGCTGCTCAGCTGTTTTCAGATTTCTTTAGAATTTTAGATAGTGGATTTGGAATAATTATTAAATATATTGAAATAATACTTCATTACATCGCTTAAGTGGCATCGGAGTCGGACGGTACTTTGGGTGCTTAAGTAAGCTGTAAACCTTGAATTAATCTGAGAATCCAAGTACTGTGTGTTGTCGAAGTGTTTCACGTTACTATTGATACAACAATTAATGATTCGTCCGTTCTAACAGGAACTTAGAATTATGAGTAGTAGGCCAACCTACCAACAGCTGGAGGCTCTAGCGGATTTCTTACATGATAATCCGGGGATAGCAAAAGGTGTGTTGCGCTCCGCCCATGGGAAGCACCAGACTAAAGAGAAATGGGATGCGGTGTCGACAATATTAAATGCTCTTGGCGGTGCTCAAAAAGACGGAAAAGGTTGGGCAAAGGTATAGAATAATAAATAAATTCAAATAACTTTACTTGTAGTTTAGGTTTTTTACAATGTCCTTTACTTATAGTACTGGACAGACAAAAAATGTGCACTTAAAAAAACATGTGCACAGCATGCGCAGTCAATGAGGCGCACAGGTGGCGGGACTGCTGAAGCTGTAAATGCTCTGACCCCCATTGACCAACGATTAGTAGCCGTTATGGGAGGGCTGCAATTTGCTGCTGGAGATCCACAACTTGCTGTGAATCCTTTCCCATCTACAGTAAGTTAGCAGTTACATACTTATGGTGAATATTCCATGTAGGTATGCACATGGAGCAATATGCTTCTATATCTATTATGCATAGGTACCGCTAAGGTAAGAAACTCCTAGCCGGAGTCTGCTGTTTCCCAATAGTTATAACCTGTCTTCAAGTCACAAGTGAATAGGTTACTTCTAGGTAAGTGTGGGCCATCATCAACAGCATCATCGTTTAACATCAGGTGAGATAGTGGTGAAATGCGGATCTACCAATAAAAAAATAATATAATAAAAACTTACACTATTTGAAGGGTTTTTGAAATCAAAACATATATACATATTTAATTATGATTGCAGTCTCAAACACAAAACTCCGTTGAGTAGGAGGAGATTACTGTAGAAGCTGTGCTAGAGGTTCCTGCTTCTCCAATGCAGAATACTAGGCCAAGCGATAGAGGTTTGTGCTAATAAACAAAAAATATTCATTTTTATTTTAAATCTTTCAAATCTTTCATGTGATTTTTGTTTCTCAGCTGTACCAACTCGTACACTGTCCCCATCACCTCCGAGACAGCGGAGTCCGTTACAAGCCCAGTTCACCAGCCAGAGACAGAATACTCGGGCTGGGAGGACTGTGTTGGACAACGATAGGGATAGATTTGCTGCTATTGAGTCACAGCGGGTTGAGGCAGAAGCAATTACTGCTAGAGCTTTGTCTCTAATTGTAGAGCAGATGGCACCCCTCACTGCAGCCATAGAGGGCATATCCTCAGCTACTAGAGCAGGGGCTAAAGCTGTGGAGCAGATGGCACCCCTCACTGTAGCCATTGAGGGCATGTCCACAGCAACAAGAGAAGGGGCTCAGCTAATAGCGGATGCCCTTAATAACATTGCTACTGCTCTTCAGCGTGAACATAGGTGAAAAACATTACCCTATTGTTTTTTTTTATAAATTATTACTCTCGTAAGACTGATTTGCTTATTTATATGAGTGGGCATTAGAATTTAAATAAATAATGTGGTCTAGTGTTTTTGTTCCTAAGTAATTGATGTTTTAATATGTGGATATTTATTTAACTGTTATTTTACTATATTATTAGTATTTATATTATTATTACTCTCATAAGACTGATTTGCTAATTTAAATGAGCATTAGAGTATAAATAAATAGTGTGCTCTATAAGTTTTTAAACTGACATGGTCACTAACACAATTGTTAAAGCATGATAGTGTGCTCTAGTATGTGTTCCTAAGTCAGTGAATGTTGTAACATGTATGTAGATATTCATTAAAATTATGTTTTTTCCTTGCTAAATTATTACTCTCATAAGACTGATTTATGTGAGCACATCAGAATCATTTAAATAAATATTGGTATCCTAGTGCATACAAGTTTTTAAACTTTCACGAATTGTAATCGTTTGTTTTGCCTTTGTAAACATTCTAGTGTGTGCCATTAACAAAATATGGTTGTGTTACATATTTATCTCTTAAGCCAAATTGTTATTTTTTGTACATGAAGGAATAATAAACAAATATGTTGATTAAAATTAAAGTATATTATTATATTAACAAATATTTACACATACCCCATACAGATACACGGGCCCGATAGCTCAGTTGGCAGTATCCCTGCTTTCTGAATTGAGGGCCGTGGGTTCGATTCCCACACAGGACAAATATTTGTGTGATGAACATAGATGTTTGTTCTGCGTCTGGGTGTTATATTGTATTCTATGTATGTATTTACAAACAAAAAAAAGTATAATATAAGTATTATATCAGTTAACTGATTCCCATAGTACAAGCTATGCTTAGTTTGGGGTTAGATGGCGCTGTGTGAAATGTCCACACATATTTATTTATTTATTTATACATATATTATACATATTTATTTTACTAGGGGGTAGGACTTTTCTGCAAAGTTCGTCTAGGTAGGTACCACCGCTCTGCCAGTTATTCTGCCGCCAAGCAGTAGTGTGCAAGCACTGCTGTGTTCCGGTTTGAAGGGCATTGTAGCTAGTGAAATTACTGGGCAAATGAGACTTTATGACCTGATTACACAGTATAGTAATCTGATTACTAGGCTGTGTGATGTCTCAGGATGACGTGTGCAGTGCAGTGTCATACAAAACTTAAAAATAAGACCCAAACGTGCCATTTTACTTTCGACCACAACACACTCGAACGCAAAAAAGTTAACTTTTGAAAGGTGTAAAAATTCTATCGCAAACTCGACTTCAAGCTCAATTTGTCAACGTCAAATCGCGTCAAGAGTACCGAAAAAACGGATGGTGTAGAAATTAGTCGATTCCATTTAGTTCCATAAAATTCCACGGACAAAGATTCCAATCATGCGCTAGTATCGGATTCAAGAGTACCAAATACCACGATTTCGTTCCAAATCCCAAATTACGATTGAAATCGAGTGTCAAGAGTAACCCTACTGGTGCCATTAGTCCATACACAATTTATTTACGTCTGTACCCAAATACTTAGTATTCTATAGTAACAATATTAAATGAAAATTTTAAGTTTAAATATTGTAACTTTAAGTCTATTTGTATTTTTCGGTCAATAAATGATTCATTATTATTATTATTTTTGACAGTTGGACAGAGATAGCGATATAATAACGACAATCATAAGAATTTATAAAATGGTGGCCAAAATCTTTAGTGTGTGAAAGTAGGCTTACATGCACATTTTGCGTATTGTACATTTTGCTCCAAAGCTATGTTTAACACACTATAGGTCAATATTATGGGAGTTACAGAAAATGTACTATCCAGTGGCATGAAAGTCGTACATTGGGCTATTTGATGAAATGACCCAGTGATTAAATAGCCTTGCGAGGATATGGTATTTCGTTAATGACCGATGTGGACTCTGCTAGGACACTTTGGATGGCACCAACATCTACGAAATTCAGCCCTATGTCTCTCAATTTTAGCCTAATAGGTTCACTACGAGCATACTCCATCAAAAAGTGATAAGTATCCTCCAATTTACCACAGACCTCACAATTTGGTGAATCAGCCTTCCTCATGAAAACTGATTGAGTGGAATGTGCCCGGAGCGGAGCCAACAAGCCATCACAATGGTCCACCTACTAAACTTTGTCAAAACAAACCATGGCAACCGAGGAGGCCCATCTTGAATGGTTCTATACCAGATGCCTTTGTTTTCAGAGACTGTCCTAAAATGATTTTGCCAACAAGTGATATTTTGAATATTATGTTTTGTCAGTATGTCTGTATATTATGGGATAATGTATGTGTCTGATCCTATTGTAGTTGATTCCTTAGCTAATTTATCAACCTCTTCGTTGCCATGGATACCTACATATATTGCCTACATGAGATGGGATCCATTGCAGTCTCAGATCAGTGCCGTTTAGATTAAATTTTAATAGTCAATAGTACTTCATTCATAAATTCAATTTACAAGTCAACAATATACGTACAAATAAAATAGTATTAGTTCATATTTATATATAATAACATATCAAAATATGACGATCAAAAAAATTTTAAAATAATTGTATAAAAATCAAAATAGTATGTACATTACATTAATAATAATAATAACATTCGAATCTTAATTCTAGTGCAAAATAACACGTCGGAAACGAATAAATTAATAAAAATACAATAAACAACAATACGAAGTAGGTAAAAAACTTAATAATTCAATTACCTTATTTAAACTTCATGAATTCGTCTATACTATAGAACGTCCTCTCGATTAGCCATTGCTTTAACTTGGTTTTAAACGATGCTAGGCTAGGAGCTGCGATGATCTCGTTTGGCAGTTTGTTATAAACCGATGGGCTCATTACATGGGTCAATTTAATATGTTTTCTAAGATTGCATAAACAATCGATGCACCTCTGATGCCAGAGGCACATCGAGCTATATGCTGTAAAGCAGACTTGCTATCTGTTAGGATAACAACATCTTTATAACCCATCGATAGAACACTGCTTCTGATATTGCAAACAACTCCACCATCATTATAGTGTACATTAGATACAATTCTATAACATTATTTCACATTTTGAATGGTCATAGTAAGCTGCTCCAATAACAACCTCATTTTTAGAGCCATCTGTATAAACTTTATAGGAATATCTATATATTTTGTATCATGTGCAATGTATTAAATCGAACGTTCTGTGGTATCATAACTGTTCTTAGGTGTAACTGCATCTATTTCAGTTTCGATGAAACCCATATTTATATAAGACATCCATGTTGGCAAGGAGAACATTTTAAGAAGCTTACTAGATTTAATATATTCCACATGAGCATCTCTATACACCGAAACGAGCAGAGGCTTGTTTTTATGTTGCCAATAGCTATGATTACTTGAATTTTTCTTCGTTCACAATGCAGATGCATTACTTACGATAACCATAAATAGAACAAACCTCAAAAATCTTGCCTTTGTACTAGGACAAATAACTGTTTTCATGACTAAAGGGTTCGACTTTTGCAAAGCTCCTACAGCAAAAAGTATGCGGAATCAAACAGCAAAAGTGTTTACTGAGAAATGGTGGTTAGTTGTGGGGCTTGAAGAAAATTTAGTTAGGAATATAAAAACGGAAATAGAGAACGGAGAAGGAGAAGTTGTAATGGGAGCATTGAGATTTTCGGATTCAGTGGAAATAGAGTACCCTGAGAGTGAGAAATGCATTTTTAAAGGTGACGTCTTGATTGGTGCTAAAACGGGTCAACCAATATGTATTGCGCCCTTTGTGGCCGAGATGGTGATTTTGGATTTCAATATCAAAACTACTGACCCAAGACTATACGCATTGTTAAACCCCAAGAGACAATTAATCAAAGCAATCCAGTACAATTTAAATGTGTTAGGGAAAATAAAATCAAATATAAAACTGAATCAATTCACATCATCTTTCTACAACCAGTTGATAAGATTTGTCCCATTCTCACTGCAAGAAAAGACCTCCGAATTCCTAAAAGGGTTATTGACAACAAAATTTATGGCTCCAGGTCAAAATAATTTGTTTATAGCTGTGTTTTACAATTTTGTTTATGGTGAAAAACATAAAAGTTCTGTAATATCATTAGAAAAGATTATTTTTGCAAAAGAGAGCTTGAACTTTAGTCTCAATGAGGGAATAATAACAGTAGCCTCAGATGGTAGTTTGTTTAGTAGAAACGAACTTATAGTGTCTGTATCAAAAGAAGTCAGGGATGAAAGTGAATCCATTTGTGCTCTCTTTCCCAATTTTACTTTAAAGCGGGTTCACAAGCTACAGAAAGGTGTAAAACCCCACTCAATATCATGGTTGAACCACAATTGCGAAGGTTTGGTTGAGGGATGATAGCACGGGTGATGCTTTTACACGGGACGTGCAAACGCCCCACGAGCAGAAGTCGAGGAAAGCAGAACACTACTTGTGTCTCAGGCCGAGCACTTGCTGAAGCAAGTCTCTGACTGGGGTGTACAAAATCTTGTACAGTTTAACCCTACTAAAACACAAGCGTGCGTGTTCACCGCTAAAAAGTCCCCGTTTACTGTAGCCCCGCTGTTTCAGAGTGTTCCACTGACCTTGTCGAAGAGTGTAGGGATCTTAGGCGTTGACATTACTAACGAGGTCCAGTTTCGGAGTCATTTGGAACGCAAGGCTAGTCTTACTGCCCAAAAACTCGGTGTACTCAATAGAGCTAAGCGGTACTTCACGCCGAACCAACGTCTTTTGTTATATAAAGCCCAGGTTCGGCCGCACATGGAGTACTGCTCTCATCTCTGGAGTGGGGCACCGAAGTACTTACTGCATCCACTTGACTCCCTACAGCGAAGAGCCGTTAGAATTGTGAATGACCCCAAACTCACCGACAAGCTAGAGCCTTTAAGTCTACGACGAGATATCGGTTCTCTGAGTCTCTTTTACCGTTACTATCACGGGGAATGCTCTGAAGAAATCTTTAACCTCATTCCACCTTCTCGATTTTATCATCGAACTTCTCGGCAACGTGAAAAAGCGCATCCGCATATTGTAGACACGTGGAAATCTCATACGATGCGATAAGATGTGGAATGATCTTCCACCTGAGGTTATTCCGCATAACTACAGTATGGGGAGCTTCAAGAAAAGTGTTAAAAGAGTCCTCTCTAAGGGTAGGCAACGCACCGGCAATGCCCTTGGTGTTGCAGAAGTCCATAGGCGGCGGTGACCACTTACCATCAGGTGGGCCGCTTGCTTGTTTGCCACTCATTACATAAAAAAAAAAAAAAAAAAAAAAAAAAGTGATATAGGGCTTATACAATATTCCAAACTGCCATATTTGAAGTGAAGAAAACATCTGCTGTGAAGATACAAACACTAAACACTCTTAAGAGGCACGTATAACGATAGGTATTGAAGAAGATACAAGTAATGAATATTCTCGATATCTGTTAAAGAGGAAGATTGAAGAAGGGTCAGGTAGCAGCAGTAAAAGTAACAGTGGGAAGAAAAAGAAAATAGAATATGCATCTTCAGTAATATCTTAACAGATTTGTAATCATAACATTTTTTTGATACTTTGTATAATGTTATATTTTGTGCCAATTGCATATTGTAAATGTAAATTGTATACTTGCACCCACAGTTTCAGGTTTTCGAAGAAGTCAATCCTGTATGGACTCTTTAGTTAGACTAATTTTACAGATACAAATTGGATTCTCAAAGGACATACCTACTTTAACCTGTTTTTTGGACATTGAAATTGCCTACAACAATGTTGTGATAGATCAGTTGGTTTTAACGCTTGATAAGTTGAATATAGGGACACAAATATGCAAATATCTTTGGACTTTCCTATCTAAAAGATATCTTAAAGTAGAGCAAGGCAACAGAGATAGCCACCTTGAGAGGTGGGCTAATAAAGGATTGGCTCCAGGTGACCCGATCTCGCCTCTCCTATTTAATATTGCGACATCCAAAATATGTACAGCACTTTGCAGTATGCAGATGACTTTGTATTTATTCGCAAAATGAGAATATGTCAATCAACTGTAAAAAAAATAAAATGATGACGAAGACAGGTTATTTATGTTGTCTTTGGTAGGTACATTAAAAAAAGTACCATCAGAAAAAAATGGCTAAGTAATGTTTATATATATTTATATATATATTATGTATGTGTTAAGTAGGTATATTATTATGAGTATTTAGGTATATATTTAAATTGTATAGCACCAACCGCATTTTTAAAGATTGTTTTATTCCTGTCCATACAAAGGTAGTCTGGAAGAAATCGCTTTATGCGATAAGGCCGCCCGTTGTTCTACCATTCTTTGTGTTGTATCATGTGCATTGTTGTGTGTTTTTTTTTGGTGTTCAATAAAGTATTATTGTATTGTATTGTATTGTATTGTATTGTATTAAAATAATGTCTATACTCGACAACGCAACTAAGCCAAGTTACCCCCAAAGCTCATGGTCACAATCCCAACAAATGCAACCGTCTCCTTCAAGCTACCATCCTGGATATTCCGAACCGCCAATTCCAATCCGCCGTCGCCGGGATGTTCATGTCCTATCTCTTCTCTACAGTCACTGTACAAACCGTCCGTTTATGGAATGCGCTACCTGTGGACATTCGCCATGCCAAGTCAATCACTATTTTTAAAGCCATGGTGAAGAAACATTATTTGTCGGAACGATATTAAATTTTTTTTTTTCTCGTATCCTTTCTATACTTGTCTAGTTATTACTAATGCGTCACTGTCTCTTTGCTGTTCGTATAATTAATGTCTTGTTACTTACTATTAATTTGTCACTATTTATATTAAGTATTTATAAAGTTTATATTTATTTATTTATATATGTATGTATTAAGTAGGTATATTATTATTTAGGTACCTATATACTTAGAATGAATACACCAACCGCATTTTTTAAGATTGTCTTCTTATTCCTGTCCATACAGAGGTAGCCTGGAAGAAATTGCTTTATGTGATAAGGCCGCCCGTTGTTCTACCATTCTTTATGTTGTATCATGTGTATTGTTGTGTTTTTTGGTGTTCAATAAAGTATTTTTGTATTTGTATTGTATTGTATATTCTACTCGATCCGAAGATTCTGAAATGCCACACACCGTACATACACCCTTGTCGAATTTGTCAAATTACTCTGAAGAACCAACCATTTTAGTCATGTATGATTAATTAAATTATAAATATAATTATGCTTACCTCAATGTCACAAATAGTTTTTCTTCAGGAGTTATAGATTTACTAAAACCCGAACTTTACAACATTTCAAAATTCAACAAAGACAGATACTAAATATTTTCTATACACAGGATTCTAGTGGAACAAAATCACTGTGTAATTAGATTACCTCCATACCACCCAGACATTAACCCAATAGAGATGGCCTGGTCCTCTATTAAACATTATGTTGGTAGCAAAAATGTTTAATGGAATCTAATAAACATTATTGACCTTATAAAAGAAAAAGTGAATCTGATGGGGGCTCAGGAATTATAAATGGGAATACTTTGCAAAAAAGTGAAAAGTATCGAAGAGGAATACAGGAAGAGCGACCACATCATAAACAACATGACTGAAGAATTTATTATTCAAGTTGATGAAGACAGCACGGACAGTTATTCTCCAGATGCTGATAGTGAAATATCAGATGATGAGAAACATATGAGTACCTCTGATGATAATGATGGCCAAGTACCTTCTACAAGTGCATACCAACTTACCAACCATGTTTAACCAGCTATGATGATACAATGGAAGGAATATTGCCTCTACCGTATGATTAACAATAACTAAGTATGCACTTATTTACATCACACAAAAAGGGCCGCTGTGCAGCTTAGTTGCATAAAACAAGTACAAAGTATGAACCTAACTATAATGTAACCAACTGATTCTGTAGATATAAATAATAAAATAAAATCGTTTTATTATCAGACACAAAGATCCATAATATTATGATTTTATCAGTAAGATGATTTTATGAGTACTTATATATGTCTATGGTACTAGATAAAAAAATTAATAAACTAAGCAAGTATAAGCCCAGATAGTATAATACCTACAGTACAGGTGCCTAATCCCATACAACGGAATAACTCGGGCTATTTTACGAATTATTTTATTTCTGTATAACGCCAGATTATCAAGCAACATTTATTGCATGTTGGCAAAGTATTGGATCAAAGGACCAACCAGCCAACTAACACTTATATACTTAGCCTGATAAAAATCAGCCTACCTAACTAACCTACCTAATCAAAAATGACAGAGAAAATTAAAAGTAGTCAAGCATACCATACAATAATTATATTTTGTGCCCAACAGTACAAATGCGCAGCTATCTCTCTACATTTACTTGCACATCTAGATCCATGCTGGTACCTGGTACCTGTAGGTACCTATGTAAAGAAAGAAGTGCTGGCACTATAAAGGTTGATTGCATTAACAAGCACAGTGATATCACTTTGTTTAAATATACAAACCCACCTGTACCAACAAATTATTCATAGTGGGAAAAAGGCATTTACTTTTTATTTTTCCTTTTCTCCCCACCACTGGTAGGACAGAGCTGATAGGGAAAAAAGGAACAACCAAAACAAATGACCAAAAAAATGGCATCGTTGATGTTGTATGTGAAACCCCACATGCAATCACCCTTACAGCCCTTTCCTGCATTTGGAAGATAAAAAAAATGAATACTTCAAAAATATTTTATCAAAACTGAAGAAAAATAGATTCCGAGATAGATAAACTCTTTATTGAAACACCACATTTACAGAAACACTCAATGTACATGCACAAGCTTAAAACTAAGTGCCACAACGGGCAGTCTTATCGCTTAAAGCGATATCTTCCAGACAACCCAGATACCTACTACCAGAAAATGCATTGTATGAATTTGCCGATGGTATAGTTTCAGCCCAAGGAAATGCTATAAATATCAACGCAAGTTATTGAATAAACAGAGGAAAGTTGCATATAACTTTGCCAAGCCATATGGAATATGGATGAGACCAGGGTGACAACGGTCCAAAGACCAAACAAAATAGTAGCTCAGAGAGAAACAAGTAGATGCAGTGACCTCTGCAAATGTTGCAAGCTAGCGACTGTTGCAGTTGCTTTGCTGTTAACACTCATGGAAGACATATGTGCAATCTCAATTCCCGCAAGAGTAAGTGCACTTACATTTTTACAAGGATAACAAATATTATGAATTTGTCAAAACACTTATTTGAACGCTTTTGAATGCAAGGTTTGACAAATGTGGCAAAAGAGAGCACCAACAACAAAAACATGACCATGACATGATAGGAAAAACCAAACCAAGAGGTTGGTGCTTGTGTTCACAGTAAATTGCCTGTTAGTCAAGTCAGGTAAATATTGTATGCGTAGCTTACGATACTTATTGTTCAGTAGAAGACCAATGAATTTTACACAAGAACAAGAAGTCTCTGAAATATACAAGAAATACACAATAGACAAGCGAAATCAGGCGCGGTCAACTATTAAGGTTGGAGCTAGGCGTGAGGCGTATTTATCGTCACAGGTAAAAGTCACTGATAAAAGAAAGTCACAGTCAGTCACAGCGACAAAATACCTCCGGGAGCAGCGACACTGTGACTTGCGCGCGAATCTATGAGAGCGTGCTAAAATAATAGGTGCATCCTTTTCTCACGAAGGCGTCTGTAGCGTGCCAGAGAGGGACAAACCTAGTATTTTTTTCACAGGAGCTGTGACAGCGACATGTTTTGCCAGCCGTCAATTCAAAAGTAATAGGTGCATCCTTTTCTCACGAAGGCGTCTGTAGCGTGTCAGAGAGGGACAAACCTAGTATTTTTTTCACAGGAGCTGTGACAGCGACATGTTTTGCCAGGCGTCAATTCAAAAGTAATAGGTGCATCCTTTTCTCACGAAGGCGTCTGTAGCGTGCCAGAGAGGGACAAACTTAGTATTTTTTTCACAGGAGCTGTGACAGCGACATGTTTTGCCAGCCGTCAATTCAAAAGTCCACTCCTCCTTTTTCCACATAGGCGTCAGAGAAAGACACACCTATTATATATCTACATCCTGTAACCGTGACTTGTGCCGCGAGTAAAAAATACTCGCTAGTATTTATTCACAGGTATTTGTCACAGGTTTGGCTGAGTCACAGTCACAGAGTCACCTAGTATCTCGATTTACCTAGTACGACCCACCTCTAGTTGGAGCACATACTACTAAGATAAGAGCACAGAGAATTTTTTTGCTATATATACTGAAATAGAAGCCTCTCTCGGCAGCCAAAAGTGGCAACTAGGCGTGAGGCGTATTTATCGTCACAGGTAAAAGTCACTGATAAAAGAAAGTCACAGTCAGTCACAGCGACAAAATACCACCGGGAGCAGCGACACTGTGACTTGCGCGCGAATCTATGAGAGCGTGCTAAAGTAATAGGTGCATCCTTTTCTCACGAAGGCGTCTGTAGCGTGCCAGAGAGAGACAAACCTAGTATTTTTTTCACAGGAGCTGTGACAGCGAAATGTTTTTCCAGCCGTCAATTCAAAAGTAATAGGTGCATCCTTTTTCCACATAGGCGTCAGAGAAAGACACACCTATTATATATCTACATCCTGTAACCGTGACTTGTGCCGCGAGTAAAAAATACTCGCTAGTATTTATTCACAGGTATTAGTCACAGGTATGGCTGAGTCACAGTCACAGAGTCACCTAGTATCTCGATTTACCTAGTACGACCCACCTCTAGTGGCAACTCTTCAAGCGCCTTCTGGTTTATTTTTACGGAACTAATCCTCCATATTAAAAAAAAGGCAATGTATACACTTGTATTTTTAATGCAGTTATACACTGCTATATATTAAGGGGTCAATGTATTCATCTCTCCAAACAACTTTTCCTAAAAGACCAACCTTGAAATAGCATAATATAAAATAAGCTGTTCCATACATAGTTCATTGATTTCTGGACTAATAAATAGAAAAGCAGATTTTTTCCTTATAGTTTATAGTTTGGCCTTATAGTAAAAATTGCTAATAGCTATGAGTACATGTCCCCTTAAGATATTACAGGTATATAAGAATAGTGGCATAGTACTATAACACAGTTATGTATCTATATGCATTAAGTATATTATTATGTGTAGGAATATCAAAACTGGGTATTATTGGTGGCTAGCTTGCTATTATTAATTATTTTTAAGGAATCAATCTGGAGCAATCAACAATTCATCCTGAATTCATAAATGAAACATAGTTTTAATATTGGATCAGCAGCATGCTTGGTTTTGAGAGCTCACCATACAGCCCCAGATATATATATAGTAATTCTGTTGAAGCCGGAACAGTGATATTTTACCAGAGCCGGAGATGAAAGTTTGCCTGCCGGCTTTACCGTTTCAAATAAGTAGAATATTTTAATGTAAGAAGGACTGCAAATATTAATGAATTCCATGTAAAATAAAATAAACCCAAAAATAAAAAAATCATGGCTGACAAGTGGCTGACGGGCAAAAACAATTGATAAATGTCATGTCACTGATAATAAATGGCATTTTATTAAGTGTTACCACACAAATAAATTTCTAAATTACCATTAAATTTAATCTATATGTATCAGGCAACTAATAATAAGAAAAAAAGACAAATTTAGCCATGATTATATATGTCGACGCGAGAGCGTTTCCCACTCAATTATAATGAAAAATTACATTAAGACAATTATTATTGGCTATAGTTTAGAAGTTACTTTAGTATTTAAGAATGATTATTAGATTAATAGATTTCATTTTTAGAGTCAGTATTGATTTTAAACAGTTAAGAGGATTTTAATTGGTCAATGTTCATTCCAGGCATAGTATATTATTATTCCTAAATTCAAAAACGGTTTGATTTGTAATAAGAAGTCATTGAAAATTAATATTTCAATTAATATTAGCCAATCAAGTTATTGTCTGATTTTATAGTTGGGTTTTCAAAATAATTGCTAAAATAAATCATCTTTCCGAATGTTGGCGGAAACAGATGATTTAGCTAGCATTATTTTAATTAAATTTATATGTTTCGTTGTTGTAAAATAATAGCAAGATTTAATTATGAATTATCAATAATATTTATTACGTGTAAGCAACCGTTTTGTTATTAAAGTTTGATTTTGTGAAGTTGTCGCGAGTACTTTGAAATGGCGCGCCAGCGCCACCGCCATATTGGAGAGGTGGAATATTGAAAGTGCTCGTGCAACAGTTCGTGATGATTTTAAAAGATTCATTCTGGTGTTGTGCGTTGGTGCAAACGGTGCTCGGATCTTGTGAGTACTTACTGAATTATGATTATCGTTAGAATAAGCAATTGTGATAGATAGATTGAGAAGTGTTACAATTTTAGTTCGAATACATTTATTAACGTTTAAAAGTGTTTTCATTTGCGATGAGTGAACCAGGTGATGGAAATCGTGACGTCAGCATTGCTGACGTCACTCTTTCTAAAATTTCGGATGGAACTGATGCTCCTTTATATATTTTCACATAATTATTAATATTTTGACCAGAATACTTTTTTCAGGTCTGTTTGATTCTAATTTTTTTGTCTTTTTGAAAGTTAGAAAAAAAACTAACCAAATGGAAGAAATTTATACGCAGGGCACGTTTTATTTCCAGGTGATTTTTATGCATTATATACTTTTTGGCCAATACAATAACGCCATCTGAAGTAAAACACAGAGAACCTTTTTAATTCTTGTATATTCTTTCTTCTTTAAATATTCAGTACACACTCAGTACATAATAAACGAACAGGAGCAATAATACGTCTTGACGCTTCGGTTGCTTAACCAGAATAGACCGCCTTTTTGAACCTTGTCCTCCCTCCAAAACTTCCCTCCTAAACCTCAATATTATTTTACCGGAACTACCAAGGCAGCCATCGTAATTGGCTGATGGTTCAGCGGACGCTCCTTCCGCCAGTGTGGCCAACCAAAATAGTATTTTTAAACAGTCTACCAACCTCTTAATATTAAAAAGTGAGAATAAATTATAAAATTCACGACATTCGGCCATCCGATACAGAGCTTCCTCCTGGCGCTCGTCCACTTAGCAGTCAGTTCTTGTTGTAGTTATATTTCATTAGTACAGCTAAGAATCATTATATTTTCTACATCGTTATTTTATACTACATGTACACGTAGCTAAAGCAAAACTAAAATCCATTGCGGAGTATAAGTAGATATTGACTGTGATCACAACATAAATAACTACAATATTCGAGCACAACTATAATTACAGGCCTGCACAATCTAAGTCAACACTAAAAATCAAAGAAGTCATAGTAATTAAATACCTAACTACATATAAAGCCAATAACTTTGATGTCAACCGCGTATTATTGTACCAATACCATAAAAATATGAACTTAACAAAGCTATTTATAATATGCAATATTAAATATATCTGCAATTCTTTGAATAACAGCAGGTATTGTTATTTATCAGTTATAATGTAATGACTAACTTATATTATTCTTAACAGTCCTATTCTAGTTTGCTTTTGTAATTCAACTTCACGACATTCGGTTTACTTACACTTAAACACTACAAATTCTTTAAGATATTTCATGGAATTAACCTATTGCGTTTTATATTACTGCAGGATACGATATTTACATAATACTCAAGAATTAAAAGTCTAAGTATTCCTAATCGAAGTTACTGTAAATTTACGCGTGATCGTAACCTGTCAACTAATCGCCAAAATGCATCTTCATTTCTTGCCTCAGTCTGCAATCAACCCTTCATTATGTTCTTCGTGGTGTCGCTGTAGGAAACGCATTGTACACGCATTCTTTTCTCTAGTAGCATTCCTTCAGTACATTTTCCATAGTGCTGCTGGATGCAGGATACGCTTCGTGCACCTTTAAATGGCTTGAGTCCTTGGTAGAGGCGACTTCCAGCTTCATCAGAGTTCATGTCCTCGCAAAAATAAAACTTGCATTAGCACAATCATAATTTACGTAAGTGAACATAACACTAGCTGAGTAGCTATCGGTATATCAGTTACTAAATATCAGACAAGCCAATTTAGATGCTGGCAGTCATCGCGTCTTGAGTCGACATTTTAAAATACGATTTATTTAAAGTTGTTTCAAGATAAGATTACTATGACAATACAATACAATGCAAACAACATCAACAGATTCATCAACATTTAACTGCTATGCAGACTAAAAACAGCATTATTTAAAACGGCGCACTTGGCCACCAGCATTTTTATTTTATAATATTTTCATAGCAAAATTAGTCAATACACCTTGATAAGTGTGTAGCGCCTGCGTCGCACCACAGTACCTTCATACTTACCAGTTACCTGATGCACACACATACCACAACACCGTTACCAAGATTACCACCATTACCACCAATACCAGAAACACCAGGATTACCAGGATTAGAAAGGAAACAAGACACAATCAAATCATCTTTTATTGGAGCTCGAATCTATTTGTTTCTTGCCACTATGAAACAATGAAGATTATTATCACTGAAACTAAGACATGAAACTAAGATGTCGTCCTGAAAAGGACGGTCCCAAAGGAACAAACACTCGCTCTGAAAAGAGCGATTTCATCACCAGCACTTCACCACAGAACCGAGCACCATCACCGGTATCAGCACAGCATCCAGCATCACTGATCACCAGCACGGAGACGTCCGCACACTTCAATACTTCCGGCGTTATGAAAGAGCAAGCGCGATGTCACCTATATTTAAGAGAAATGGCGCGCAATACTTACCTGCCCTAGGAGTGAACAAGACAGCAAGACCGACGGGATAAACAACACCAAAGCATCGTGCGCAGAAAAACGTTCTGTAATTGGCTATCTAATCACGCAAATTTATTGGTCTAATTTACTAATTATAATATCTAACTTTATTCCTATTGGACAAACCGTAGATTAAGTTTAATATAAATATAGGCATTTTTCTTTAATAAATATATTCGCATATTCACATACGCTAACTCTACTACTCCGCACTAAATAGCGTTTCATTTAACCATCCATCGGCGACCTCCATATACTCACCGCCAGGTCGCCAAACTGGTGACCCTCTCTCCAGCCTTACTACAAGGAAGAAAGAACACGTCAAGATGCAAGATTCCACGTCTACGAACATCTCTACTGCTTCTACGTCTACAGCTAAACCTAATCCTTCTACCAAGAGCTCGCAGCAAGAACTCGCCGGTATTGCGCTGTCCATGCGCATACCACCTTTCTGGCGCGACAAGCCGCGCTTATGGTTCATCAGCTTTGAAGCCGCCACAAGCGACCAGAAGAGGAGTCAGGCTCAGCTGGCTCAAATGGTGATAGCACAGCTCGACAAAACCGACGTGGAACAAGTCAGCGATCTACTGTACAACCCGCCAGAGACTGACATGTACAAAACACTAAAACAACGTCTGATCACCGTATATGAAGAGTCAGACAACCGCCAGTTTCAGAAGCTACTGTCAGAGATGGAACTCGGCGATCAGAAGCCATCGCAGCTACTCCGACGGATGCGTAGCCTGGCACGCGATAAAGTACCAGACTCAACCCTACGATTGATGTGGACGAACCACCTACCAGCCCACATCCGTTCTGTACTCGCCGTTAGCGAGACATTCAAAACGCAGACTGCACTGGACGAGCTAGCACTTCTGGCTGACAAGATGCTGGAGACCAGCAGCTCTGAAATCTCTGCTGTTTCAACAAGGTCACGTCCTATTCAACAACCACAACGTTCCGAGACACAGTTCCTCGCAGAAGAAATCAGGCGTTTATCACTTGAAATCGCCGCTCTGAAGACGTCATATCAATACAGACAACCACAATGCCAGCATCAACCGTATCAACAACAGCCATATAACAACCAACAACAGCAGCGACCATTCTTCAGAAGAAACCGTTCGTCAAGCCGAAACGCAGACAATAACGATCGATCACGCAGCCAAACACCATCGCCATACTGCTATTATCATCGTCGATTTGGTGCTGAAGCTATTCACTGCACGACGCCATGCTCATACAATAATGAAAACTTGAATAAGAAGTCGGAAAACTGAAAATTACGCTGGCCGCGGCGGAGTCTGGCGTAAACGAACAATCTTACCGCCTATTTGTCACAGACAAGAAATCCAAGCTAACTTTTCTCATCGACACCGGCGCCAACATATCCGTCCTACCAAAGAAGAAAGGCGACTCGCCGAAACCACTCAACTTTCAACTCTACGCCGCTAACAACACAATCATCCCTACCTACGGTGAAAAAACAATGGAGCTTGACCTTAACCTCCGTCGATCATTCAAGTGGAAATTTATCGTTGCGGAAGTCAGCAAACCAATAATCGGGGCAGATTTTCTCAAACACCACCAGCTGATAGTCGACATCAAGAATAGAAGACTAATCGACGGAGTCACAAAACTAACTTCAACTTCATTCGTTCAAGCCACGAACATACCTACAATCCGCAGTATCGACGTCGACAAATCATATCACGACATCCTAGCGGAATTTCCCGGAACTACTCGACTAACTGCGATGCAATTGAGCCCGAAACACAACGTCGAACATTTTATCGAGACAACTGGACAACCACTGCACTGCCGCGCTCGACCAATAGCGCCACACCGATACGAACTCGTAAAAAAGGAATTTGAAGACATGATCGAACAGGGTCTCTGCCGTCCAAGCAAAAGTCCCTGGTCGTCACCTCTGCACGTCGTACCAAAGAAAAACGGAGATCTACGAGTATGCGGCGACTACAGACGACTTAACGCCGTCACGAAACCTGATCGCTATCCCATACCGCGAATCAAGGATTTCACGTTCCAGTTATCAGACAAGACTATCTACTCTACAATCGATCTCAACCGAGCTTACCAACAACTGAAGATCCGAGAAGAAGACATAGAGAAGACTGCAATCATAACACCCATGGGACTATTCGAATTTCCACGAATGTGCCCAGGACTGATGAACGCGGGACAAACATTCCAACGCTTTATCCATGAAGTACTGCGTGGCCTTGATTACGCCTACGCATTCATAGACGACATTTTAATTGCAAGCCCGTGCGAATCTTCTCACAGAAGCCATCTACGCGAAGTACTAAGACGACTAGAAGAAAATGGCATCACTATCAACCCAGCCAAATGCGTCTTCGGTCAACCGGAAGTGAAGTTCCTCGGCTATACCGTCAGCAAAGATGGAATCAAGCCGCCTACAGAAAAAGTCACTGCAATCCAAAATTTTCCGAAGCCTACGACAATTGAAGAATTAAGGCGTTTTCTCGGTATGATCAATTTCTACCGTGATCACCTACCGAAAGCAGCCGAAATTCAAGCGCCACTCCATGCATTTCTCCACAACACAAAGAAAAAAGACAAAACAATAATCCAGTGGAACGACGAAGCACTCGAAGCATTTGAAGCTTGTAAAGTTGCGATCCAAAATGCAGCTTTGCTCGCTCATCCTGTACACGACGCAGCCCTCGCAGTTTTCACCGATGCATCAGACCGATGCGCTGGAGCCGTCCTACAACAATTCATCGATGGAAAATGGCAACCACTTGGCTATTTTTCAAAGAAATTTTCCGACGCTCAATGCAACTACAGTACTTTCGACAGAGAGCTACTTGCAATCTACATGGCAATAAAGTACTTCCGGAAAACATTTGAAGGACGCCACCTCATCGTATTCACCGACCACAAGCCGCTAACCTATGTGCTGCAAAAGCCACCGTCAGCGACTGAAACACCTCGCCGTGCAAGACAACTCATCTTCATCAGCGAATTCACAACAGATATTCGTCACATCGCTGGGGATCAAAATCAAGTCGCCGACGCCCTCAGCCGAACAAACGTAGACAGTATCACGTGCCCGACGTCACTCGACTACTTGAAAATCGCTGAAGCGCAAGAAAGAGACAGCAATACGATCCAACAACTCGCACAACAAAGTAACTTATCAATCAAACAAGTTACTATGCCCGACGCACAAACATCAATCTACTGCGAAACATCGACGTCACACATGCGACCATACCTACCTGAAGAATTCCGACGACTCGCATTTGACGCTGTACACAACATAAGCCATCCCGGTGTACGCACAACACGCAAGCTTATGACTCAGAAATATTTCTGGCCTTCAATGAACACCGACGTTGGAAAATGGGCAAAACACTGCATACGCTGTCAAAAATGCAAAGTCCAACGACACACTATGAGCAGTGTATCAACATTTCCACCTACTACGGAACGATTCAGCCACCTGCATCTCGACCTGGTCGGACCTCTCAGCACCACTCCTCAAGGTTACCGCTATCTAGTAACCATGATCGACCGAGTAACGAGATGGCCCGAAGCAATACCTACTGATGACATATCCGCTGAAGCCGTCGCGAAGATAGTCTATGAACATTGGATTACTCGCTTCGGTGTCTGCAAGTTCCTGACAACTGACCAAGGCAGAACTTTTGAAAGCCAACTTTTCGCCAAGCTTACCAATGCGATGGGAATCAAGCGCATTCATACGACACCATATCACCCTCAATCAAACGGCATGATCGAAAGATGGCATCGATCACTCAAGACGTCACTGAAGACTCGTCTATCTGGACATACAACGTGGATCGACGAGCTTCCAACCGTTCTAATGGGCCTACGTGCATCTGTGCGATTAGACGATGACGTCACCGCCTCCGAACTTACCTACGGGCAAACTCTACGACTGCCCGGGGATTTTTTCGACCCGCCACTTGAGTCGAACGATAAGGATTCCGGATACGACTACGTAAACAAACTTCGTGACACTATAAACACTCTGAGGCCCACTCAGACATCGAGTCACGGGAACAAGCGACCAATCTTCGTGCATAAAGATCTTCAGAACTGCGAATATGTTTTTATACGAAACGACGCAGTTAAGAAGCCACTTCAACCACCCTATGATGGTCCCTACAAAGTATTGCAGCGAAACGACAAGACGTTTATTCTACAGTTACCAGAACGACGGTCGTCTACTATCTCTATCGACCGACTCAAGCCTGCCTACATCTTGAATGAAGACGAAGACACTTCAACCAACTTATCACCACCAGTTACCTCGTCATCAGACTACAGAATCACCTCGCCGAAACAGCCAGATGCTTTACCAAAGCCAATACTGAAGACACGACTGGGGCGCAACGTGAACCTGCCGGTACGCTTTCGCTAGGGGGTGAATCATGTAGCGCCTGCGTCGCACCACAGTACCTTCATACTTACCAGTTACCTGATGCACACACATACCACAACACCGTTACCAAGATTACCACCATTACCACCAATACCAGAAACACCAGGATTACCAGGATTAGAAAGGAAACAAGACACAATCAAATCATCTTTTATTGGAGCTCGAATCTATTTGTTTCTTGCCACTATGAAACAATGAAGATTATTATCACTGAAACTAAGACATGAAACTAACGGACTGCAAGGCCTGTGAAAAGCGTGGCGATAACACCAATACCCCAGTAAGACAGGACAGCCGACAGGAAAGCCACCGCCGCTCTCCTGTAGAGGCCAGCAAGATGACTGATGCTGTTGTGGTTGATTTAAAGGCCTATTTTGACAAAAGGTTAAAAGAAGCTACAACTACTATTTTATCGCACGTGAAAGAGCAAATCGCTTTAGAAAATAAAGCTATACACAAAATGATCGAGGAGATGGGAAATAGCGTAAATTTCGTGTGCTCCCAGAATGAAGACCTGAGTAAGGAAGTGAAAGAGAAGTCACAATTGGTTGAGAGCCTCAAGGCCCAGAATGAGAGCCTCCAATCGCAAGTAAGCGCGGTTGTCACCCAATGCAATACTTTGGAACAGCAAGCTAGAAATTGCAATATAGAGATTCAATGTGTCCAGGAAGATAAGAATGAGAATTTGTTGACAATCATTAAGAAGTTGGGGCAGACTGTTTCGAGGGAGCTAGCTGAGAATGAAATAGTTAGCTTTCATAGAGTACCTAAGCTGAATCAGGAGTCAAATCGACCCCGAGCCATAGTTGCAAAGTTTGTAAATCTCCGTGTGCGCGACGAGATCCTTGCAGCTGTCAAGCAGTTCAACAAAAGTCATAGCAGTTGCAAACTGAATTCGGAGCATTTGGGAGTTGCCGGAAATAGGCAGGCTGTTTATGTAAGTGAGCATCTGTCACCGGCCAACAAAAAACTGCATGCGGCTGCAAGAACCGCGGTTAAAGAGAAGCAATACGAATTTATCTGGATTCGTAATGGCAAAATCTACGTCAGGAAGAACGTGACGTCAAAGGCTCTGGTGATCGTGAATGAAGAGGCTGTTAAAAGACTTTAACATTAAAAGTCGATGTAAAGGTGGTCTCAATGTTTTCTGACTTGTCAATTTACTTTCAGAACGTAAGAGGATTAAGGACGAAATGCGAGGACTTTTACATAAGTGCTTTAAATCATGATTATGATGTAATTGTGTTGGTAGAGACTTGGTTAAATGACACTGTATATGATCATGAGTTTTTGGATAATAGGTACAATATATTTAGACGTGATCGGAGCTCTACCTGTTCGTTCCCTTGTAAAAAGGAAGGTGGTGGTGTCTGTATAGCTGTACACAAAAGACTCCAGTGCATAAGAAAATCATCTTGGGAATCTGAGTGCGAAGATTTGTGGGTTAATATTGCAGTAGGCAAAAGACCCGATAAAAGTTTAAATATTTGTGCAGTTTACGTCCCTCCACCCATTAGACAGGAGTATTTGGAGGCGTTTTTATCAAAATTTACTTCCAATTTGAACAACAATAGCTTAGCCGCTGCCTCAACATTCCTTGTTGGGGATTTTAACTTGCCGAATATTGTATGGGTGTATAATAATGATCTTTCGAGTTGTGTGCCGAGTGTAAATAATAGTATAATCGATAATGTATTTGTAGATGAGATGGTTTTTAATAATTTATATCAGTGCAACCATATTAGAAATATCAAGAACCGCACATTAGATTTATTCTTAACAAACTCACCAAATAAAGTAGAAATTGTAGAAAGCTTGTCTCCGTTGGCGAATATTGACGTGTACCATCCAGCACTTGATATTAAGATACAATTGCCTAATGCGAATCGGCCGCTTAGAAGGAATCGTGCCTCAGTATTAAATTTTGCTAAGTCTAATTATGAAGAAATAAATATAAAACTAAGTAACACAAAATGGTCTGAAGTATGGGGTGACGGTATGGAGGTGGATGAAATGGTTGATGTTTTTTATTCAGTCCTAATGGAAATTGTGGTAGAAAATACACCTTATTATACTCCGCACAGTGAAAAATACCCAGTTTGGTTTAGCATACCTCTGATAAAATGTGCACAAGAAAGATTAAAGTATCATAAAAAGTACAAAAAATACGGCAATCCAATGGATAAACTAACAGTAGAACTCCTTAGCAATCGTTACGATAAGATGCTTAAAAACTGTTATAAGACTTTTAAAGATAGCGCCGCGAAAACAATTCGTACTCAGCCAAAACGCATATGGGCATTTGTAAACAGCCATAAACGTAATAGCAGTTCTATGCCTAATCAAGTTACTTTTGATGATAAACTTGCCACTGGTGGACAGGAAATTTCCGAACTTTTCTCAGAATACTTTCAGTCTGTTTATGAACTTGTGAACACTTCGATGTCTCAAATATCTAATTCCTATGATGCCCAATCTAGGTCAACGCTTGCTACCTGCTATATTTCCGAGAAAGAAATTTATAGAGCTCTTTTAAAGTTAGATCACAAGAAGGGTGCAGGGCTGGATGGTATACCAAATGTATTCCTTTCAAAATGCGCCAAAACACTGTCAAATCCGTTGTGTTTCATTTACAATAAGTCTCTTCAAGATGGTGTTTTTCCTACTAAGTGGAAGCAAGCCCGTGTGACACCTGTCCATAAGAAAGGCGATGTTGCAAATGTATGTAATTATAGACCAGTGTCTATACTGCCTGCGCTTGGAAAAGTCTTTGAATCGATAGTCCAACGGAAACTCTATTGGCATGTAAAGGAATATATTCATCCCGAACAGCATGGCTTCCTTCCAAAAAAGTCCACCGCTTCCAATTTGGTTGGTTTCGTAAATGATATTTCCCAAGCTCTGGATGACGGAGAGGAGGTTCACGCTGTTTATACAGATTTTAGCAAGGCGTTTGACCTCATTGATCATGTTCTCTTGCTGGAAAAGTTATCAGCAATGGGGATTCATGGCTCGCTATTAAGATGGTGCGAGTCTTATTTGCGAAATAGATCTCAATTGGTCATGATACGTGGATACATGTCACGGGTTAAAAAGATACCTACCGGTGTACCACAAGGTTCGCATATAGGTCCACTGTTTTTTTTAATATTTATAAATGATCTGGCTTCTATTCTAAATTGCCCCTTTAAAATGTATGCAGACGATTTAAAATTATATATGCGGATTAAGAGCTTGAATGACGTTGTATACTTTCAGAATGAGATTGATAAGGTATTTTTATGGTGTTGTCAAAACAAGATGATTTTAAACGTAGAAAAGTGCTCGCATGTTAAATTTACCAAAAAAAAAGATTCTATTTCCGCTATTTATCAGATAGATGGTAAACCGCTTAATGAGGCAGCAAGTATTAGAGACCTAGGCGTCACAGTGGATAGTTCCCTATGTTTTCGAACTCATATTGACACTATAGTAAAAAAAGCATCGCAACTTTCTGGTTTCGTTTCTAGACAGATTAAAGTATTTAAAGATCCGAAGGTTATTATTCCTGTTTATATCAGCTTGGTAAGGAGTTTACTGGAGTATAACGGCATGGTATGGGCGCCTGGGTATGCAGTGCATTGTAATAGGCTGGAGCGCATCCAAAAAAGATTTTTATATCAGCTCGCGTATGCAAATAATAAGTGTAAAATTCTGATGTCCTATGAATCCAGACTCACTAACTTCAATCTCAGGACTTTGAATGCTCGAAGAAAAATATCAGATGTCATATTTTTGTATAAAGTGCTTCATGGATTAATATTGTGTCCCGACTTTTTAATGAATATTGGTATAGAAGTCCCTCGTGCTGGCAGTCGCCTGTGTAATCGTCGGACTTTTAAGCTGCCCCATTGTCGAACCAATGTAGGACAACATTCTCCTCTGTATCGTATGTTATCATGTTATAATGGAATTCGCTCATCCTTAGATATTTTCGATTGTTCTTTGGCCTCAGTTAAGGCCAAACTTATAAAAGTTGTAAATTGACAAGCTGTGCAAATTATTATCTAAAAATTTTATTTCTTTTTAATTTTTTTTTTTTCTCTTACATTTATTTTCATTTTTATTTAAGGTTTAAGTATTATTCGTATAAGTTGCTTAATTTAATTTAAGTTGTTTAAACTGTACCTGCTAACTTTTTTATTATTATTATTATTATTATTATTTTTCCTTTTTGCCACACACAGTCAGTACCTTAGTACTGACTTGTGTTTTGTTTCACTGTATAGGCTTTATAGGAACCTTTAGGCAATTTAGCACGGTTAGTGTTGCATGCTGTGTTCACTAGTTTTAGGACGGACGCTGAATGTTATGGTGTTTTTTTTGTAAAAAATTTGCTCATAGTGTTACGCCCAAATTGTGAACCAAAGAAATAATAAAAAAAAAAAAAAAAAAAAAAAATGTCGTCCTGAAAAGGACGGTCCCAAAGGAACAAACACTCGCTCTGAAAAGAGCGATTTCATCACCAGCACTTCACCACAGAACCGAGCACCATCACCGGTATCAGCACAGCATCCAGCATCACTGATCACCAGCACGGAGACGTCCGCACACTTCAATACTTCCGGCGTTATGAAAGAGCAAGCGCGATGTCACCTATATTTAAGAGAAATGGCGCGCAATACTTACCTGCCCTAGGAGTGAACAAGACAGCAAGACCGACGGGATAAACAACACCAAAGCATCGTGCGCAGAAAAACGTTCTGTAATTGGCTATCTAATCACGCAAATTTATTGGTCTAATTTACTAATTATAATATCTAACTTTATTCCTATTGGACAAACCGTAGATTAAGTTTAATATAAATATAGGCATTTTTCTTTAATAAATATATTCGCATATTCACATACGCTAACTCTACTACTCCGCACTAAATAGCGTTTCATTTAACCATCCATCGGCGACCTCCATATACTCACCGCCAGGTCGCCAAAAGTGCATCCCACCATTACTAATCATCCTGTCTTAGCCTGCGGCACACATAACCACTTTAGCTCGTATTTGGTGGCGAGCGTGGTGAGGATTCTGGGTGTAGTCCGTCGGTAGTAAAACTGCAGTTGTTGAGTTCACGAACAGTCTTGTATTTGCTGTTATATACACGAGTTATTGCGACTACACAAAAAGGGCCTCCACGGGCCACGCGAACTATTTTACAATTTAATTATGAATTATTCGCGGAACGACATGCGCGCTCGCGACGATGAGGAACCAGAAGAGAGGTTATTCTCTGTGGCGCCAGAGGGCGCTGCCGAACTATGGAATCCGTTCCATAGTTCGTTCTTAATATTACGCTTAAGCTACATACACATTTACACATGGAAACAGAGAATATAAATCAATGCAATATAGTGGCGCGTACACACGCCACATCACCCCCCTACGGAGAAAAATACAGCCGGAGTAAAAAAAAAATATAACAAGTGTAAAATTATATACATTTAACATTATAGATCCAGGATGTCACGGAACCTGACTCTGCGACCGGTGCGGGTGACGACTGCGGGAGTAGGGGAGGGGACGGATTGTGGGTGGGCGGAGGGTGCGGGGGACGGAGGCTGTGGAGCAGGAGGCGGCGTGCTGACCGGAGCGGGTGCGGAAGGAGCTGCGCTAGACGCTCGTGCGTCTTGCTCGACTTCCAGGTGCGCCGGTTTGACGCGGTCGACGCTGACCTCGTGTCTCTTGCCTGCAACATCCAGTGTGACGGTCTTGGGACTTCTGGCCAAGATCTTGTAAGGACCGGTGTATGGTGGTTGGAGCGGTCTCCTTACAGTATCGTCGCGCAGGAAAGCGTGCGTAGCAGACGGCAGGTCTTTGAAGACGAATGTCGACTGCTGTGAGTGCCGCGATGCAGGAATGGCGCGAAGACTGACCATCTTGGAGCGAAGCCGGGCCACGAAGTCCTCCGTGCTGGTGTCGCTGTGGTCTGCCGATGCCGGTACGACGAGCTCTCCGGGTAACCGCAGAGGTTCTCCGTACACGATCTCGGCAGAGGAACACTGAAGGTCTTCCTTCAATGCTGTGCGGATGCCAAGCAGGACGAGTGGTAGGGCTTTGCTCCAAGTTTCAGCGTGGCACATCAAGGCTGCCTTAAGTTGCCGATGGAGGCGCTCTACCATGCCGTTCGCTTGCGGGTGGTAGCTCGTTGTGCGGATGCGCTTAGTGGCACACACTTGCAACAAGCGGCTGAACAAGGCAGATTCGAACTGCCTGCCCTGGTCGGTCGTAACGACAAGTGGAACCCCAAAGCGGGAGATCCATCCGTTAACGAAGGTGTCGGCTACTTGTTCAGCAGTGATGCACGTCATTGGCCATACCTCCGGCCAACGCGAAAATCTGTCGACGGCTGTCAGACAGTATGAGTAGCCGTCGGAGGAAGGAAGCGGGCCAATGATGTCCAGGTGGACGTGCTGGAAGCGTCCAGAGGTACTTGTAAAACTACCCAGAGGTGCGGTAATATGCCGGGTAACCTTGCTGCGTTGGCACGCGACGCAGGCGCGCGCCCAGGAGCTGCAGTCCTTGCGGATGTGAGGCCACACGTAGCGGTCAGCCGCCAGGCGGGCGCTGGCGCGCGCGCTGGGGTGGCTGAGGTTGTGGAGCCTCTGAAATGCAGCACGACGGAAGGAAGCCGGAAGGTAAGGTCGCGGCTTTCCCGTTGAGGTGTCGCACATGATGGTGGTGTCGGTGCCTGGAATATGAGTAGGCACTAGTATGAGGGATGAGTCGGTCTGCAACTTAACAAGTTCGTCGTCGACAGCTTGAGCTTGTGCGAGAGCGGCGTAGTCGTCGGTGAGAGAGACGGCTTCAATGCGGGACATCGCATCTGCTACTACGTTGTCCTCGCCTTTGATGTGCACAATGTCAGTGCTGAACTGACTTATAAAGCTAAGCTGGTTTAGCTGTGCGGGCGGAAGCTTTTCTCGCCGTTGCTGAAAAGCGTACATAAGTGGCTTGTGGTCGGTGTAGATGGTCACGTGTTGGACCTCTAACAAGTGCCTGAAGTGCTGTACGCTATCATAAACGGCGAGGAGCTCTCGGTAGTAAGTAGGCCACTCAGACTGTTTAGTCGTCAGCTTACGACTAAAATAAGCCAGAGGTTGCCAGGGCGCCGTGTTGTCGCGGCGTTGTTGTAAGCATGAACCAACGTGCGTACCTGAGGCGTCCGTGAACAGAGCAAGTTGTGCGCTACTGTCCGGGTGTGCCAGCATAGTAGCAGATGCGAGGCTCGTCCTGCATGCGTCGAAGCTCGCTTCAAGCTCAGGTGTCCACGGAAACGGTTTAGGTCCCTTGCTGTGCGTGGCGGCTACGGCGTCGATCAGCGGTGCCTGAAACTTAGCAGCGTTGGGTAGGTATCTACGGTAGAAGTTAATCATTCCTAGAAACCTACGCATGCCTTGCACGGTTTTAGGAGGGGGGAAATCACGCAGTGCTTGGATGCGGTCTTCGGGTGGGTGGGTGCCTTGAGCGTTAATGCGGTAGCCCAAGAACGACACTTCCGCTGCCCCAAAAACACATTTAGCTGGGTTGACCATCACCCCGTACTGGTGCAGGCGGTCGAAAAGCAGCCTGAGGTGCTGGATATGCTGGGTACTGTCCACTGAGTGTACCAGGATATCATCCACATAGGCATAACAGAAGTCCAGGCCGCGCACCACCTCGTCGATGAACCTTTGAAAGGTTTGACCGGCGTTCCGCAATCCGAAGGTCATATAGGGAAATTCGTAAAGGCCAAAAGGTGTGATGATGGCGGTTTTACAAATATCTGCACTACTTACGGGAATTTGTTGGTACGCTTTGACTAAATCGATTGTTGAGTAGATGGAGGAGCCAGCCAGATTTTGAGAAAAATCCCCTATATGACGCACCGGATATCGGTCCGGAATGGTGCGGGCGTTGAGCGTTCTGTAATCGCCGCACGGGCGCCATGTCGCATCCTTCTTGGGCGCGACGTGTAGGGGGGACGACCACGAGCTGCTCGAGGGTCTGGCAGTACCGGCGCGGACCATCGCATCAAACTCCTGCTGCGCGATGCGTAGTTTGTCTGGTGCTAGGCGGCGGGGACGGCAGGTGACCGGTGGACCATCAGTAGTGTTGATGTGGTGGACAGTGGAATGCTTGATCACTCTGTCGATGCCCGGGGGGCGCGTGACGTCAGGGTACTCAGCGAGCAGTCGCTCGAAGGGTGAGTTCCCGCCTGTCACGGCTTTGATGCTGTCCTGGGCGGTCTGTGCTGCGGCAGCTGGTATCCACAGTTTGGTGGTGCCATCGATCACCCGTTCATGCCTGCAATCAGGTAAGAGATTGTAAAAACTCAGGAAGTCTGATCCGATAATAGGGGTACTAACATCAGCTATTACGAAGTTCCACACAAAGTCACGGCGTAGCCCTATGTTTAAATTTAGGGAAATACTGCCATAAGTTTTTATGGATGTGCCGTTTGCAGCGCTGAGGTCATAACCACTGCTAGTAAGGCGGCCTCTAGCTAGTCTTCGGGGAAAGCAACAGATGTCTGAACCGGTGTCTACCAAAAATTTTTGGTTCGTACCCCGGTCCTGAACAAAGAGGCGACGACTTGCGTGTGGGCGGTCGGTACTCGCCACTACCGACCGCTCGTCATGTTTCCCGAACTATTGTTCCAGGTACATGGCTGAGTACATTTTTGTGCTCGAGCCCCAAAACAGTCATGGTACCAGCATAGGTCAGGGTTACGCGGACGTGAGCGACTACGGCTGCGCGAACGGTTCGCGCTGCGGCCGCGTGACCTGCTGGTAGGTGGCCCTCCAGTGGCTGAGAGGGCAGCAACAACACGTGTCAATTCTGCTACTTGATTTTGTAGCGCAAGTATGGTGTTCTGTTCCAGCAGTGGGGGGGTATGTAATGCAGTTGTAGTACATACCTCTGGTGGCTGGGACTGAATGTCCATGAGCGTATCTGCTAGCTCGGCTAGCTCACCAAGTTGATCTAGGCGTTGTGCGGCCAGAACTATTTGCAGCTGTCGGGGAAGTCGGCTGGACCAGATGGACTTCAGTAGCCTGTCCGGAAATGCAGGTCCTGCAAGTGACCGGAGGTGACGGAGGAATGATGACGGCCTCCTGTCGCCCATCTGTTCGTTGTCTAGGAGTCGCCTGGTCTTTTCCTCATACGACTGCGAAAACCTAGAAATTATTGTTGATTTAAGTGCCGTATATGGATCAGTCTGCGGGGGAGAAATGATCAACTCCTCAACCTCAACGGCGCAGTTGGTATCCAGCATTGATACTGCGTAGCTGAATTTAGTTGCTTCCCTGGTTATTTGGTTGATAGCAAACTGTGCCTCTAAGCTGGCAAACCAGAGTGCGGGTCTGTCTTTACAGAAGGGAGGGGTGCGGATTGATATGCGGTGCACTTCTTGCGGCGGGTCTTGCATGCTGTTACAGCTAGCACTGTCAAGTGACCCCTTGTTATCACTTTCAGCCATTTTAAAGTGCAAAAGTTAGTGATAGGCGATAACAAACACAAAAAACACAAAGAAAACGCTTAATTTTTCTCCGTATGAGGGTTAGAATAGCTACCACACACACCCTTAAAACTAATGCAAAAACGCACTTAAAACTAGGCAACACAAAACAAAAGTAAATATGCGCAAAAATAAACATAAACAAAAGTGTATAAGTACCCAAGCAGTCGTAAAAACCACGTGCAATCACACAAAAAATGCAATTGGGTTAATGAACGCAATTTTCTTATAACTAAACACAATATTGCAGCAATAAACTGTCCAAAAACACAATAAAACAAATGAAAACCAACAAAGAATTTACAATTACGAATAATAAAAACACAGAGTAAATAACAAGTCACAGCTGATTATGACAGTTCGGAGACTTGACGTGAGTGATTCTGACAGTTCGTTGACGTTGACACTCACGGTTCGTGTCGTGCAGACGAATGAACGTTCAACTGAACTGCACGACTGCACGAAACACACCACACAAATTCAAATGTTAGTGCACCAAAGCGTCCGATATGTTTGGTGGCGCCACTATCAACGCGATTTGCGCACGAGTTTATGACTCGGTGTAAGCAAAGAATGGCGGAATTATGTACAAAAAGATGAATGAAAATATAAAAGCCTCCGCATACGACACGATGCTGCAGGCTCCTTGGCGGTCCTCAGGGACACTTTTAGCTCCGTCGCGGCGCATGCGTGGTAGAGCTTCGCCCCGTCGAGTTTGCTGCGAGGCTGGTCGGAGAGCGTGCGGGCATGGGCCTCCACACGCGTAGCTTCCGATGGCAGCTCTGCGGGCTTACCGCGGAAGGATTCCGATCTTCATCGTACTGAAGTTCATTGCCGGCCAGCCAATCACAAGCGATGAGTCGGCTTCAGCGTACCGGCTATGATTTCCACCGATCGGCATCGAACTCCATTCAGAGTGAGTGAACAAAAGCAGTGTTTTTGACAGATATTCGTACCGTCTAAGTCCAATGACAGTACTCAATCGGAATCAATCTGTCAAATGAAACTGGCAGGTATTTCGGTATGGGCTTCAAGTATTATTATATGTTTTCGCGGTTATATCTCCATTTTTTATTCATTTGACGAGTGTAGATTTAGGTCTAAGTTTGATTAGATTTATTGTGATATTTTAAGCATCTCGACATTGATATATGGAAAAAGTGAAAACACCGAACTAAAATGGACGTTGGTACCTACCTATTCCAATGAATACAAACAAACAATGAATAAGTGCTACAAATTATCCATTTAAGTATGTCTACCACCCTACATACCTATCCCACAGAATTACAGAAACTTATGGTGGAATTTACAGCTGCATGAATAAAATGTCAATAACAGTTGCAGAAGTCTTCTAATGTCCTTGGACTTTTTAACATCGATGCTCTATCGAGGGCTCTATACGTATATATGGTGAATTCTGTGGCTCTACGACGATATATTTTCTTGCCTGAAACGAAGTTTGTGGGTTCATCATGAAAATCGCAGTTATAAGTGTCCAAGGACTTTAAACACAATGATGAAAAATAGCAATTAACTTGTTGAAAAAAACCACTAACCACTATGTAAACTTTGCTCAAGCAAGACCTTGCAGTACTTGCAGGCATGGTAATATTATAATAAAAGTACCTAGTCTTTATTTCTACGCCAATCTCCTTCTATAGGTAAACATTGCATAAAATTGGAATAGTTAATACATGCTTTCTTTGGGGTTTTGGTTAACTACTTATTCCTCTGATACTACTAATTATACCTAAGGGGATTAATCTATACGTACCTACTTATTATATACACAGGTAAGTATACCAACTTCAACAAACTGTTATAATGTTAAGCTTATTCAAAGATGGGTAGATAGCGTGTATCTGTGTGGGAGCAACTGGGTAGCTTTCTATCAGTGAATTTTTTCCAAAGTATTAATAGTCAGTGGAACTAAAACATTCAGTTTAAAAAATCCTATGTGTTAGCTTAAAATCTTTAGTTAACATACCAAACTGTTAAACCATCAAATATACTGTATACAGTTTACCCGCACAAGCTTTCACATTTTCATAATCATCATGCAGGATAATATAATTCATTCATTTTATAATATGTATAATTCAGGTAAAAAATTATTGATATATTTATGTTTTTTACCTACATTACCAGTACCTATATTAAAAGCAGAGAGGTAGTGTTAATGTAAATAGCCAATCTATAAGAGGTTGGCTTTAAAACATCTCAGTAGTTCAATCAATTGAATTGTTAAAAGGACTACTGAGAATAGACAAGCTATGTATACTACTTCTTTGAATACTAGTAGGTACTACACCTATTTATTTTTTAAATGTTATTATGAGCGGTAAAGGGGCAGACAGGCAGCCCACATGGTAGATAGTAAGTGGAAGTAGGATACTAACCCTACAAATACCTAATCATTTATTTATTAGAATACATATTGCAAACCTGTGTAAGATGCCTGATGTAGGCATAAACAGTCTGTATCACAGGTTGCCAGGCCCCACTTCCCAGACAATAATCATATCTATTATGTGTTGACAACCCTTTTTGACTAAATATTGCAAAAATAATATAACAATTGTTAATATACTTATATTTCAGGCATCACACACACACCTCTACTATCTTGTCTACAGTGCTGGCACTGCTGTTGATGAAGACTGATGCGACTAAGCCAAAACTATACAGCCATAAAATTAAAAGTACTTAGGTTAACTGCCTACATCAAATTTGCCTTGCCTATTTTATGAACCAGGGACATGTTAAAAAGATAAAGAATTAATAGGTATGTAAGTAAAACAAATCAAATTTTTCATAATATATTAATAATTGTGTAATCAATAAAGTAATAATCCAAAAATACAAATTATGAACATAACTAGCTCCCACGTTTGGTACCTACTTAGAAGAAATGCAAGAAATAAAAGGCTTTTTTTATGTTATTTTTATTATTTTTTTAAAGTAAAACAATATACTTTTTGTTTCCATAAACCATTTATTTTAGGTTTAATTAAATAAAGTAATTTTGGTTACTTAATAATATCATTTATCGTTTTAGTTATCCTTGTAGGTAAGTTACAATATCAATTTGTACTCTTAGACTTAAATACTAGAATGAAATTGTTAAGATACTTAGAATGCACCATTTCTAGATTTTCATGACTGCAATGCACTGACAGGGATATGGAGGTGCTCTCTGTATTTCCAAAATCTTCCTTCAGCACCGCACAGTAACTTCCTGATTGAACGCATTGTGTGTCTATAATAATTAATTAGGCAGCATATAGGATTGCAGATGCAGTCATACTAATCCATAGTCGAACATCTATAATTATAGTATTTTTTCAGATACCTGTAACAAAATATAGCTTATTGAGGTACCTACATATTCATAGAATAGGAGTACCTATCTATGTAATGAAGATTTGAAGGTAGGTATGAGATGCACTATGTATTTCCTAAATCCCCCTGCCAGCGCAGCACACCAACTTTCTAGTTGAACACTTTGTGCAGCTGTAATTATTACACAGAATATAGAAATGCAGGTGCAGTCATACTAATCCATACCTATAACAAAATAGGGCCTTATAAACACCACTTAAAGTTAGTCTGTTTTAAATGTTCCGCCTCGTTTTCCCGCTTGAATTGTCTTGTGGCTATAGAAAACACCCGTGTGGTGCTGCCAGTATTTTACTACAAGTGCAAGACTTGCAGCTTTATAAAACGCAGAATGCAATGTATAGTTCTCTGGCTTATGGGTGCCTACCTTGAACTGAAGGCTATAGCCTTTTATCATTTGGAAGGGCTCCTTTTATCGTTACAACCTCTGAGCGAATCAGCACTGCAAGTGCGTCGTCACAGCCATGTCACAGTATAATTAGTTGCGATGTGAAAAAAGGACGAATCATGTTGAATCAGAAGCCCACAGAAGCCTGCCTCGTCATAGAAGAATAACGCCGTCCAGTGATATTGAACGCCATCAGCATTTGAATGCTTCACGCTTCACTTAAATCACATATCGTATTTTCATAAAAGCTGAAAGAGAATACCTAATCACCTAATTACCTACACTAACCCAATTATTTAACTAGATGTAAGAGTTTTAATAGAAAAGTTTTATAATATCATTTTGCAAACAATTCTTGCTATTGCCTAATTTGCTAGTGTTGCCAAGTCAATAAAACAATAGAATAGCTAAGTAATTATGTAAAACGGCCAAATGCGTGTTACGGTGCGTTGCAGTGAAGCAAGATTTCGTTGAGAACAAGTCTAGGGATATTAAAAATAATCGATTTTGAATGGTCAATTATTATTTATTAAAAAGTGGATTACTATTTAAAATCTATTTTTATTGGTCTATTAATTTATCAAAAAATCGATTATTTTAAAATAGATTTTGCTATTCTGGTTTCAATTTTTTCTACTGGGATAATATTATAATAAGGTAACATCACTACCATATTCAATCAAAACAAACGTTTTGGTTTTGATTGAATATGGTAGTGGAGCAGTGAATGGAGCAGACATAGCGAATATGGAACCAAAGGTGTGAAACTGAAAATAATTTACCTATGTAGGTACTCAAAATTTTTTTTATATACTTATTATTGAAGCATCTACCAAGAATAATAAACAAAAAAAAAACAAGTTTTAAATAAATAGTTTTTTCCTCCTTAGGTCACATCCCTAGAACAAACGATAGTGAATCATTTTTTTATTTTAAAAATGATTTTGATATCGATCTTTTTTAAATGACTATTTAGTTCTATAAATAATCGAATATTACATACCATATTACATTACAAGAAAACCGATATTTGTATCGACTTTTTATATCGATTTTAGAATAATCGATTTATTTCTCTATAAAATCGTTTTTGGAATAGTCGTTTTTTTTATCAAGATATAATCGATGGTTAAAAAGTCGATTTTTCCTCCCCAATCAATGATCATCATGTCATCAATAGCAAACTATTAATAAAAAAAAACTAAATTAAGTAAAGTTCGTATTAAATAAATCCGCTAAAACAGCGTCACGGCTTTCACTACCACTAGAATAAAACAAAACATACGACGTTGTTCTGTGAAAAGCAACTGTCGTACCTATCGATCTCTCGACTTATTAAAACAGAATTAGTAGTACAAATAGGTAACGTAATTCGATTATGAAAGTGGATTAGTTGCTAATTTCATAATCGATTATAAACATTAGTAATAGCAAATAAATCGATTATACGAATGATTTATATTCACCCACGACTAGTGTAAAGCCGGGCCTGGGGCTACTTAGTTAATAAATAATAATAAATTAATCAAAAGCACAAACTTTTTCAACCACAAAATATCTGTTATTGATATATAAAAATAATGTGAATTTTATAGCTTCGGCCACATTTTTCGATTTAGGTAAAGAAAATACATAAATCTATATAATTAATAATAATAAAGTTATTTACTTTCAAATTATAGCTAAAGATGGCCTTTAGAGCTAAATTATTCATCTACTGGCAGCATACGCATATCGCATAATACAAAAATAAAAAAAGAAAATTGACAAGAACAGTAGGTCACTTTTGACACTGACAGTCAGGACAGAAAAAGCGTTTCGATATTACTATAATTTCGGGATAAAAATTTGAAGCGCATTACATGGCAAATGTAGACATATTAACATACTTTAGCTCATCTTACAGCTTAATAAACATTGTTACTAATATTACAACTCTCTGTTCCACATCTTTCGAAAATATTTTAAAGCCCCATGTCAAGCCCCATGTGCCCCTTAGTTTTTTTATTTGCTGAAACGAAACGCAAATCGGGGGCGAATTGGGTTCATTCTGTGTTCAATTCTGGTAGTTCATTTCATGTCCATTACGATCCAAGCTCATAGACAATCTCCTTTAATCGGCATCAAATAATCGTAATGAAGATCATTGAAACGTGGTGAAGTTCGATGGATGAAGACGACCGGTACTAGACAATAAGCCCACTGATCGAAGCTGCGCGTTGCTCAGCGTCGGTGGTCACCAATTTAGCTCGTATTTGGTGGCGAGCGTGGTGAGGATTCTGGGTGTAGTCCGTCGGTAGTAAAACTGCAGTTGTTGAGTTCACGAACAGTCTTGTATTTGCTGTTATATACACGAGTTATTGCGACTACACAAAAAGGGCCTCCACGGGCCACGCGAACTATTTTACAATTTAATTATGAATTATTCGCGGAACGACATGCGCGCTCGCGACGATGAGGAACCAGAAGAGAGGTTATTCTCTGTGGCGCCAGAGGGCGCTGCCGAACTATGGAATCCGTTCCATAGTTCGTTCTTAATATTACGCTTAAGCTACATACACATTTACACATGGAAACAGAGAATATAAATCAATGCAATATAGTGGCGCGTACACACGCCACACCACTATACATTAGCACACTTACCCTGTGGCACACATAACCACTATTCCTCGGCATACTTAGCCGGTGGCACACATAACCACTATTCCTCGGCATACTTAGCCGGTGGCACACGTAACCACTATTCCTCGGCATACATAGCCGGTGGCACACATAACCACTATAACTGTTTCAACTACCTCAACTGCTTCCAACTATCTCAAACTGTTTCTACTGTCACAAATTGTTTCGACCATCTAACTGTTTTAACTATCACAGACTGTTTAACTATCTCAACTGTATCGCCAGTCTCAACTGTTGTTACTGTTTCAACTATCTCAACTGTCCCGTCTTAACCTATCTCGACTATCTCGACTATCTCGACTATCTGGACTATCTCGACTACCTCGACTACCACGACTATCTCGACTTATCTCGACTTATCTCGACCATCTCGACTTATCTCGACCATCTCGACTTATCTCGACTATCTCGACTGACAACTGTTTGGACTGTATCAACGGTTTCAGTTGTATCAAATGATTTGACTCATAGCCTTTATTACCTCCATCAACTTATCAAACCATAGACTATTATATTAAAACAAACTGTATTAAACCATAAAATCTATCTAACAAAAAACTATCAAATCATGAACTATTTCAAACTCAAATTGTATAAAATTCTTAAGCTGCATCAAACATTAGACTGTATCAAAACGAACTGTATCCAACCATAAATTATACTGTACGAAAACCAAATCACACTAATTCCTTATATCTCTGTAACTATGAAACCAAATCAAACCATCGACTGTATCAAACTAAATCATCACGTGCCTTAAATATCAGTCTACAAAATAGCTGTTCATATGTTATAATTATATCGAAATTAATTCAAATCTAAATACCAAGTTGTCATATATACTTACTGAACGACGGATAAGTATGATGATAACGCAATACATTAAACAAAACCTATATATCAAACCATATATTTTAAATACCCGTACATGAATCAGTGCAATAAAAGTCTTGATATCAAATAGCAGCTTATTCCAGATAGCTGTATCTCAAATAGCTTAATAATTAGCTGTATATCAATTAACTTTATATCAAACTGATCAAATTTCATATTCTAAACCGAATTTTACAGAGTAACCCAGTTTGAAGCCCAGCTGCATCTTGAACCGTATAGTCTAACTATAGTCCAAACTATAATATCGAATTTAAGCCCATACTATATCTCTATAGCAGTACAAATTATTTGAAACGATAGCCTCAAATGTGTGCAAAACTTTCACGACTAAAATCTTTAAACTATAATCCAAGGTGAAGGTAATCAGCTCAGTTTGTAACTATTTAAATTTAGTAGGCGAAAGTGGTGATGGTGTGTAGGTGTGATAGTGGTGATGTGGTGGTGTTCGGTAGCAACTTAATCATAAACTGCACCTTAGCTGTACAAAATTTGAATCTTTTGGAAACCGCATCAAATCCGTTAAAAGTTGTATCAAGAGCTGTATCAAGAGCTGTATCAAGAGCTGTATCAAGAGCTGTATCAAGAGCTGTATCAAGAGCTGTATCAAGAGCTGTATCAAGAGCTGTATCAAGAGCTGTATCGAGAGCTGTATCGAGAGCGGTATCAAGAACTGTATCAAGAGCTGTATCAAGATAGTATCAAATTATTAACTAGCCTATCCTCTCACTTTTTCCTTTCATCTAATTCGGTCCTACCCATGGAATGTCGGCACACTGCATCTCACTGGAAATGAAACTGTGCACCTGACACCTCGGTAATCAACAGGGCCATTATTCCGTATCGATTCCTTATTTCGAAACTACCAGAGTTTCTTGTCTTACATAAGAAATCTGCGAAACTGTATTCTCTATGAAACGAAAACAAAACCGCGCGAAATGAATTTGGGATTGGCGCGATCTAAACTGTCAAAAATCGTATGTTTTACCGAGACGCGTTTCGAAACATCAACACATCAAAAGATATGACCACTTATGTCAATATATTTTATTCAAAATAAAGATAACTTTAATGTAAAGTGAAGGTATATATGTGACACGATTTGAACAAGACACGATAACGACGTGGTTTCGTATCGTGTGGAATCTGTGTTTCCATAGAGAATAACCGCCCAGTAGGCGCATTCTGATTGTCATAAAATAATCTGTATTAAACCTGGGTACTATATTGAAATACTAGTCTTTAATTTAAATCTGTGACAAGTTTAACGAGGCAAACAACGTAGTGGCGTAAATATCAAATATGATTTTTCTGTTAAACCATGAGCGCTATTATAATATACATAGGATTGCAAACCTGATCTACTGTTAACATAAGTACCTACTGTAGGTATTATATTATCTATGACATAATAATTAAGCTATATCTGATTGGAGTAGGTGGTAACTGGCACGACAAAATTGTGGCACTAGTGTGAGTTTACTCCATTTCGAAATAGGTAGTGAATTAGTCGATGGGTAGACTTCACATATTTTTGGCACATGAATACAAATAAATGAATATGAATAAGAAATAATACTCGCACTAAAACATTTTATAATACAGTGTGACTTTACACTGGCAAAACCAGTAGTGGGAAAGTGGCATGACGCACTTCTTATTGGTGTTAGCACTACCTTTTTATACGCTTAACCGCTAGCACCTCCTACTAACTGGTCTGATGATGGCGATCGAAGTTGAAGCCAGGATTTCGTGAATAGTTAATTGTTTTACAGCCACTTGAAATAAACGCAAACGTAACTTCTACAGAACAGCGACTAAGTCTTAGGATGATCAGATTTAAAAAAAAACAGTATCGTTGTTTTAATCATTTACGGTTGTTCATTGCATTATCATAATATACCAAATACTGGAACATCGGGAACTGAAATGATTCTAATCGCGGTATGGGTTCCATAAATATAAAAATGTAATTCAAGATAATGTAATCAAGTCAAACTCAACAGGGAACTTAAATGACAAATATGAAAATTAAAAAGTATTTATCAATACCTTCTCAATAAAATGGACAGAACAATGTTAAATGCTAATAAACTAAGTAAATTAAAAATAGCAACAAATTATTGATACCTATCTACCTGGGTAAAATAAAATAACTACTCGTATGAAATAAAATAAAAGTTTAAAACATAATACTCCAATTTGGTAACTGTTAGGTAAACTTCGTGGAACTTTGTTTTCACTAATAATTTGTCGAACATACAAGTTTCCTCCCAGTGATTCTGAGGCTTATAAATCTACAAACGAATAGACCACTGGACATCAGGTTTATTTCATTGTAAAATAATGCAATAACCATAAATCATATATATCGCTCTCTCTTTCTACAATGCTCAAATAAAATTTAACAATACTTAAATGTGTAATAATTGTATGTGTGGATGGTGTGTTGTGTATTGTGTGTTGTGTGCGAGCGATATTACGGGGCCCATGTTACAATGCTAGTAGACCATACACAAAATTATCTAAAACAATGCTGACCACCCGTCATTACACCAAATTCACTCCAAAGATGCTAACTATTATTGGTTTAAGTACACTAAAATATTAGACTCCTGAGACACTATCGTCACTTTTCTATTTTGTGTTTTCGTAAACGAATTCTTTTGACTCAGTATACTTGTTGTGTGCGTGTGATATAGATACCTACATTTGAAATCAAAATTCTATAGACAACTACATTAGGCCATGTGGTAGAAAGTAATTGGAAAGGGTCGCTGTTGTCAACAGCCGACAAGAAAAACACAGTTATCTTCATCGTCGTCGTCATCACCATTAAACTGTCTACGTTAAATTACCTGCTGGTAAAACTCACTACGCTGAGAAAGGCCATGTCAACAAGTCATAATGATTAAAATATTCGTCTATTATTCTTACTTCTCAGGAATTTCTACTTAATATTCACTATTAAATATTTTTTTTTTAATAATCTTAGAGTACCCTCAATTGAGATTAATCGTGTAGGCATTACAATTAAAGTCTTAAATGCAAGCCCAATCGTATTGGAAAAAGACAATACTTTACAGTCTAAGCACCATTTCACAATCATTACCATCAATCCAATTTAACAGCTGTGCCCAGTCAGCAGTTCCCTCATCGTTGTCGGAGTGTTGCCCTGACCAAACGAGTATGAAACCCCTGACACGACACAGTACACTTTATCAGGTTCAATTAGCACGGGCGGGAAGACTCCGTCAATGCAGACCGCCCATGCTTCTCAAACTTCAAGTGTCAAATTCAAATGATGATATATGTTATCCAGTGTTTCATAATTGCACAATCTCAATAAATAAAATCAAGTTTATGTTTCGATTAAGTTAACACAACCGGATTGTCTCAGTCTAGCTGACCGGCCGCGCTGACATAATCTCACTATTTTATCAATATTGCTGTATAGCTTAAATTACGGGCGTTGGTAAAAATTACAGTTACAAATCAAGATCAATCGTGGGCATGGTCATAAATTCACAGGTTCTCAGAGAAAAACTACGGTACCTTGATCATGTGGGTTCATCTCCTCTTCTGAATTGAAGTAAAACACAGAGAACCTTTTTAATTCTTGTATATTCTTTCTTCTTTAAATATTCAGTACACACTCAGTACATAATAAACGAACAGGAGCAATAATACGTCTTGACGCTTCGGTTGCTTAACCAGAATAGACCGCCTTTTTGAACCTTGTCCTCCCTCCAAAACTTCCCTCCTAAACCTCAATATTATTTTACCGGAACTACCAAGGCAGCCATCGTAATTGGCTGATGGTTCAGCGGACGCTCCTTCCGCCAGTGTGGCCAACCAAAATAGTATTTTTAAACAGTCTACCAACCTCTTAATATTAAAAAGTGAGAATAAATTATAAAATTCACGACACATCTATAAAAATTATTTAGAATGTGTAGTTTTTTTTAAATTTATTTAAGCTACTAAATTATGTTGGTTACATTTCGTATTGACGTTCACCAGAATTTCTATCTAACCATAATTAGTACAGTATCATGTGACGTCATATTTTTTCTTTCTTTCTTATTGCCAATTACGTAGTATGAAGATTGAATAGCCTAAGAGATACTACGTATCAGACGACCATCTCTAGTACTGTCACCATAGACTGTAGAAAATTATGTCGCACGACGTTTCTTTTTTTTTTATCTATGTTGCCTACGAAGTGAAACGCAATTAGCCAGTGTGCGACTATATATACCTACCTATAGCTGTTACATAGCCATTTTCATGTTCCTAATTTTTATTATCGTACAAATAAAACTATAAATCATTTATTAAAATATTTATTTTTTAATTTACATCAATCTGCCAATACAAACGGAATGTCCATGTTGCCGTAAAACTATGATTCAATTCAATTATACAACTATTTTTGTTATAAAAGCTTACAATTACTTAAAATGAGCCTTTAAACAACAACCTAAAATGATTATAGAAATAGACTATCTATTGTAACTGAATTTTGAATATTTTAATAACTAAAATCTATCATAATTCAATTTTGAACAGTTGACTTTTTAAATAAATATTAATAAGAAATTAGATTACTATTTATTAATCATCATCAGCCCTTACACGCCCACTACTGAACATGGGCCTCCAATTTAGCAAAATTCATTAGCTACTTACATTTAAATGTGCACAGGTAATTAAATGTTTAAATATAACGATCACTGATCACACAGTGTAGTAATCTGATTACTAGACTGTGTGATGTCTCAGGATGACGTGCGCAGTGCAGTGTCACGCGAAACTTTATTATTTTAAAGTTCCCAGTGACACTGCAACTGTTATAGGCGGCCGTATTGCTTAACATCAGGTGAACGACTAGCTCGTCACATCCATCATTCTCATAAAAAAAATACTATAACGATCACAATAACAAATCCTTTTTGTATTTTATCCATAGTATTCTGTTCTGGGGGGACCATGGTCCTCGTAGTTCCTGGGTCCCTAGATACAGGAAATCCTAGTTAGGGTCCAGGATCTATGTATGTGATCGTTGGGCGTTATATTATCTATAACTGGTTGGCAATATACAACTCCTTACTTGAAAGATATCCATGCCCTCATGTGTGTTATACAGTTATACTGTACTATTGCAGCTACATACAGTTTTTCTAAGTACTTTCACACAATTTTTCACCTGAAACATAAGAAACAACACAATTAATATAAAAGAAGGTAATATAATCTATACAAATGGGTACTTGTATTAAAAAATTACATTGAAAGAAAATTCATCATCAACCGGAACACATCCATAATAATCATGTTAAATAAAACGATTGTATAATAACTTTAGTATGTGCATATTGAGCTAGGTGCTAGCTTAAACCCTCGGCTCAGACTCCAGAGTCAGGCGGTTAAGAAAAGGATGTCCCGGCTTAGGCTTTCAGGATGTATAGATGCAGGTTAAAATTGCATCATGTTTCAAAATATTTCCCTACCAATAAAATTAATCTGTATAATAACGAAAATGCTATGAAAGTTACCTTAATTTTATTTTCTTTCCTAAAACGATATTTAAGCAATTTGTGTAGAAGTTTGTCTGCCTCCGCTTATTGTAACCGCTCCATCTGAAAACAAATCATAATAAATTCTCATGGGATATGGAAATCAGATATTATCTGTGAATAGTCTATCCATGTTGTATGGTATCATCATCATCATCAGCTTGGTGTGATGTCTATGCGGCCTTATTATACTTACAGGGTCAAAATATCTTTTAGATGAAAAAGTATCAGATACAAACAGTGGTACCGATGTTTACTATATAACAATAGTGGTTTATTAGCAAAAAAATTATGATAACATAAGACCATGTGTTATCAACTACGACTGTGGCTAGTTAATTTAAATAAATAAAATATAAGCGTTACAACAAAAACTGAACTTTAATACTTTAAAGTTAAAATTAAGGATTCAACAAATTATTATGACCTACAATGACCGTCTATTCCTAGGGCTCGAGCAAAAGTGAATCACTAAACAAAGATAATAAAATAAATTGACTGAAGAGCCACAGACTACACAGACTCGAGACTTTGTTCAAAAACGTCAGCTGTCAACCACCCGATGTAACATAGACTGCGATTTCTCTTGGTGTTGCTAACACATGATAAACATGTTAACGATTCATCTTGTACAAGACTTACCAGCATCCTCCTGAGATGGTATCCCACTCGACTCGAAACATAGTTAAAAGTATATGTACTGACTCGAAATATCGTCAATTGTAAATAGGGAAGAATATACTTGCTACACCGAATTGCCGTATATAACTTGATATTAAATTAAGAAACGCTTTTCAGTGTTTTGACAAACACACCACAAAATCACAAACTTTTGCACACACTTCTCAGTGCACGGAAAATTGTGTAGAAAATAGTCATGCTGTGAATTTTTGTACACACAGCTCTCAATAACTAACTTCCAAAACATTTTACCAAAATAAAATAACAGATGAAGTGGAGAGGTTATGAAAATAAAATAGAGTAAAAAAGACAATATGGCTGGCCATCTAGCTAAGCCAATCAGAGCGAACCCTGAGCAAACCCAAATGTCATGCAAGATTGTTCTAATATGGCGGCTACATGCCGCGTTTCATTGTACGCAGATTGTGAGCCGTGGGTTGGAGTGGAGTTGAGAATGACACAGGGAGGGCCACAGCTGTATGAGATAGAAATATCTTCTGTATCGGTCATATCCGTAGTAGAGAATATTGATACGATAAAAAAATATTGTGAAAAACTTGTTTATTTATTTTAAGTTAAAGTATATTTTTATTGAGTAAATATTTTGTTTGAATATAGAATTAATATTAATTTAGTTTATGACATAACGGTTCAACAAGAAAACTTGTGTTTGTGTGACGTTGATTGAAATTTTGTGATATGGTAACATAAGAAAAAAGTCACAAGAAAAATGTCTGCCGTTGTTTTTGCTCACGCATTTCATCTTGTATCAAAGTTTTATTGCTAATTGTGACTAAACTTTGTATTTTTGGATATTTCCTGTTGCTTAATTATGTAGTTCAGGTTGAGCATCGTATTAGTGGTTAGTGGTTTGTGAAATAGTGATAAAACGAGATAGTGATCCTGAATTTGTTTTTCATCATGGAAGAAAACCATAGAAAGTGCCTAAAATGAGGAGTACACCAGCCGTTTTTTGCGGTGTTAGTTGATTCGATGTACAATAATAAAGTTTATTTGAAAATAAATGCCTATGATCATTTATTTGTTTGTTTTCTTATGAATTAAATAGGTTGGCACGATAGGTAGGCACCTATAATATAGGTACATTTGAAGTTCCCGCCATATTAAAACTGTCCAAGCGGGGCCACGCAGAGATGGCGCTCTCCTTTTTGATCTCATTTTTTTACTATGGAGTCGTTATTCTTCTCGGGAGAAGTAATAGAATTCTGTGAGCCATATATAGCAAAGAGTATATAATAACATAGTAAAATAGCATCAAACATTTTTGAATGGAGGTTGGCCTCCACAATCCGCAAAGAGACGTATTATTAAAAAAAAACAATTTCCGCTTCTGTTACTAGATGGCGTAGTAACGACGTATTTCAAACCACGGAGAACAAGGAAATGTCCCATAAACATAGAATCAGAATGGACGGAGGACATTCACAAAATGCATGTCCATTTTCTGTTGGTGTGAGTATCTAAATATGCATTAGTATGCGTGAGTAGGGAAGTGACCTCTATTACACAATGTATCGATATATAGTAAACCTAACCAAACAGTGCTGCAGAACATCGATACATTTTACTTGCAATAAAATAAAGAAAATTAGATATTAGTAGAACAAAAAGACGCAGCGTAGGCCGGCCTCCACTCAATGGACCGACGATCTGATGAAAGCCACGGGGAGCCGATGGATGCAGGAGGCGAGTGGCCGCTCAAGGTGGCGCTCTATGGGGGGCCTATGTTCAGCAGTGGAGCAGTGGTGGTTACAGTTTTATTATATGTATTGATAAGTCCGTCCTACCTAGCCTTATCATACCATATCTATGAGTTATGATCTACTTGTTCTTAGGTATGCCACCTACTTATAAATACCTACTCTACGTTTCCCTAAATTTTATTACTCTGATGAAATGGCCCAGTGATTAAATGGTGTGGCGAGGATATGGCATTTCGATGATACGGCGTTTCAATGATATGGTTCTTCGACGATATGGCTTTTCGATGATATGGCTTTTCGAGGATATGGCGTTTCGACAATATGGTGATTCGATGATATGGCTTTTCGAGGATATGGCGTTTTGAGGATGTAGGCTATCGAGGATGCGGGCTTTCGATGATATGGCCGTGAGGAAAGGGGCTTCGATTAAATAGTATTCGATGTCGAGTACGAAACTCTTTTAGCCAACGTAGGCTGAAAATGTGTTGTAAACAACAAGCAAAGTATACGAATAGAAGCGAGTAGTGATAAAAAATACATCCGCAATTTTGGAAGACAGTAAGTTAGTAAGTATCGAACCTAATTTTAATACTCAGTTCTATTTACTCCTCCAAGTTTGTCTGCTTAGGCGAAACTTATTGGCGATGTACCTGAGTATATTAATGAAAAAAGTGAGTCAACATTTATGATAAATGTACTAGTAACCATGGACCATAGAGCTATTAAGAAAAGAAGGAGGGAATTCCGGCTGGTCCGAAACTGAAGCACCCTTAGGAAGCCGAAACGCTTCGTACGTACGAGCGAAACACGCACACACTCTACATTATATGCAGCCGTTCGCCCTACTTTCATCTGACACACATATGTAATATGTCCGCCATTTTGGGCTACGACCTATGGAGTTATGGAGAGAGCAACGCTCGGTGTTTCCCTGCGGCGAGATAAGATCCGAAATGACGAGATCCGCAGGAGAACTAAAGTGACCGACGTAGCTCTTAGGATTAGCAAGTTGAAATGGCAATGGGCAGGCCACATCGCTTGTAGAACTGACAACCGATAGGGAAGAAAGGTTCTCGAGTGGCGACCACGAACTGGAAGACGCAGCGTAGGCCGGCCCCCCACTAGGTGGACCGACGACCTGGTGAAAGCCGCGGGGAGCCGATGGATGCAGGAGGCGAGCAGCCGCTCTAAGTGGCGCTCCTTAGGGGAGGCCTATGTTCAGCAGTGGACGTCTTCAGGCTGTTAAGGAGGAGGAGAATGAATATACCTAACAGAGAAGAGAGGAGACTTGTTGGTGATCCAAAAATTTTCCGTTGCGGTTTGAGCTGGACGCTCGCTCATTACAAACACAATGGACCTGTGATTTCAAACACAATACTACCTACCTACCTACTTGTAGTTGAGGAGTTTCTATAGGGGAGATGAGCACTGATAAGTTCCTAAAGTTGTTTCCTAGTATGAATATTATGTAATATAAAAAACACAGTATCCTGTGAATCACTGAACATTTTTTACAATCGTTTTATCTAGTTTGTACTCTATCATCAGAATATGGGATCTGCCTAGATAGAATAAAAACGAAATTGCCAAATGGGTCACAAAATAATATAAAATGGTTTGATGGTACTCAAAATTACATGCGGATTTAAGTTTATTGATCTAATACAGATTTATACAGATTTCTAGACTTTTCAGTCCAGATTTTTAGGTATGGGAGGTGGCAACACTGCTCTTTGCCTCAAAGAGTATAGTTACTAAACTACCTTTCTGTACCTATTTATTTATTTATCAATGTACTCTGTGTTATTTATTTTATGAGCAGCTGCAGCTGGCTGTATTGTACAAAATGTAAGCATTTATTTATGAAACACAATTAGATCATTTAGGCTATTTAAATTAGAGATGTAGGGTACATAACAAAATAATTGCAAACTGAACATTACTACTAATTTCAGGTCTAAAGTAACATTCAAGATCACGCTGACTTCGGACCCCAAACTGCCTTTTAAAGTGTGAGTAACATATTAATTTACTATTTTTTTCAATCAATAGCAATAATAATTATGTAGTTACTTCAATGTAGAAGAGGTCATAAAAATCTGTTAGGTAGGCAATGAAAATAAGTGCTATGTTGCTGTCAACAGATGCTGAGTTGGCTGCTTCCCTACATTATAGTCCACATCATTTACAATGGACGTGGCTGTAGCGCAGCAATTCCTCAACTTTTTCGAAGATTTCATAGAGTTATGCCAGTGGAAAAATTGGCCATGTAGTGATACCACTGAAGCTGAAATCAGAAATGCATTTATTAAATCACAACACATTGAAAAATGTCTAGACAGATTCCAGAAAAACAATACTCTTAATGAATTCTTAGCGACTCTTAACTGTGATGAGGGTGCAAGGGATATTTCCTTAAAAACTTGTCTAACAGAACCTTCAAAGATTTTACTGAAAAAGATAATCAACTCTAATTCTAAGATTGCTCAAATAGATATTGCTTTTAAGTTGTTTTTAGATTTTTTTTCTGAGGAGAAACTAGAAAGCTATCTTACAGATATAATACTGGAAGCATCATCAAAGGATGTCCTTGTAAAAAACATGGCAACTGAGATACATAAAGATGATATTTTGAAATTCAAAAGTGAGATATTACTGTCTCAAATAACTGTTGAGTCTAAAGAGTTTCTTCAAGAAATGTTAAAAAACTGCAGTCAAGATGGTTTAGATTTGCTTGTTGTGAGTTTGTGTTCTACTAAACCTCAATTTCAAGCTGCTGTCAATATTATATCAGGTTGTATTCTAGATGTTTTATTAAGTAAAAGTGATTGCTTTAAGAATTTCTGGAAATTACTGTTCAACATTGAAGACAGATATTTGATTGATATGTGTGTTGAAAATAGTGATCTGTACACATACATGTGTGAAGCTTTAATTGACTGCGGGAAGTTGCTAAATGAAAATATGTCAGCTGAATATTTTTACATAGAGTTTACATACTCGGAATTAGTGAGCATCACTAGACGGTTATTTGCCAACAAGTTTCTTAAAGAGCAATTCATGGGCACAGTTAATAATCATGACACAGATACTGGGTTTTGGGAGAAATTATTGTTACAATCAATGGCATAATTCTATTTATTTTATACACATTTACATACTTATCAATTTTTCTATTATGTTATTATACAAATACATACATCAAACACACTAGCAACATATTACATAACGGAACATTGTTACAGTGTGATAAAATAAACTTTTGTAAAACTAATGTACTCTTCTGATAAAGGAGAAATGAAAAAGATGGAGATATTTTAGTTTCATTTAGCTTCAGATAATGTGACACTGAATAAAAACTAAGTATTAATAATGTGCTAAATATTATCTGCTTATATTTTACTTTAAAAATAAAGGAGAGTAAATCTTCCATGAGTCTTATAACTTTTGTCTCCATCCATCCATCCATTCCATGCAGGCTAAGCTAAGCCTATCCCATCACAATTACGGGCATGCTACAATCCAACTGGGTGAGATAGAATGGAATTAATAGTGTCTACTATTGTTGATCAAAAGTGGATGAAATCGGATATTGTCATATATATAGCTTAGAAATAATCCTTGCAAAACATGGCGGGTCAGCCAATATTCATCATCAACAGCCCGTAAACGTCCACTGCTGAACATAGGCCTCCTCCAGAGAGCGCCACTTTGTTCGACTTCTCGCGGTTTTCACCAGATCGTCGGTCCACCTAGTATGGTAGTGTTAATGCGACAGGGTCTAGTCACCATCAGTCTAGTGGTCTGTCCCTTGTTGTATGGACATGATGATTCCAGGCTGAGCGTGCCCGAAGCGACCCCATTCACGGCGGTGCTGAAGTTTGCAGCCGAGGAGTTCCGCGTGGAGCCTGCCACCAGCGCCATCATCACCGATGACGGCATCGGCATCAACCCGCAGCAGACAGCTGGTACGTCACGTCACATCATCAACCTAATAGTAGAACAGATGGGAACGACCCATACATTCACGCTGGACTGCTGGGACACGGGTTTTCTCTCAATTGCTTGAACTACTGAGATTTTTTATTCTCACTAGTTCAATGAAATATTTTGATTTAACTACTAAAAATGGCACATTTATCAAATTGTAATATTCTGAGTCTTTTCGAGGCTCAGTAGTTCAATTGATTGAACTACTGAGCCTCGAAATACGCGCGCTGAATAGACACGTAAATATCACAAATTAATCAAAATATTTCGTTGGTCTAGTGAGAATAAAGAATCTCAGTAGTTCATTCAATTGAACTACTGAGAATAGACTTCTCTCACAGGGAGAGTGTAAGCTAAAATGCACCACGCAGGCAGTTTTCCGGTGGTTGGTTATATTATAGGAGAAGCTATGGTACGTTTTTTTTATTTTTTTTATGTATAAATAGGCCAACATTTGACTGCAACTCACCTGATGTTAAGCGATGATGCAGTCGGAGGTGTAGCACGTTGGCCCATGAGGAGCCTATTCACTCTAATCTTAAAGAGACCCAAATTATATTTGTCAGGAAACACAGGATCCGGGAGCGAGTTCCATTCCCTAGCAGATCGCATGATAAAAGAGTCAGCAAAACGCTTGGTTCCACATGTTGGTAAATCTACTACGTAGGGCTGAAATGACTCCCTGCGCCTTGTTGTTCTATGTCGAAATGGAGATGACGGAATCATCTCATGCAGTTCTTGTGCGCATTCCCCGAAATGCAACCGGTAGAAGATTGATAGACATGCCACCTTACGTCGATGATCAAGACTATAAATAAATAAATAACGCCCAACGATCACATACATAGATCCTGGACCCTAAATAGGATTCCCTGTATCTAGGGACCCAGGAACTACGAGGACCATGGTCCCACAACACCCAGACACAGAACAAGTATTTGAGCTTTTTTTTCGGGCACAAATACTTGTCCTGTCGCGGGAATCGAACCCGCCACCTCCGGGTTATGAGCCGGCCTGCTCAACCACCACACCACGGAGGCTGTCAACTATACAGCTATACAGCTTCTTATCCACCAGCGCCTCGTCATTGATAAGTTTCTTGGCGCGTCGTTCGATAGTATCTAGAGCAGCCAACTGGTATTTCGCGGAACCATCCCATATGTGGCTACAATATTCCATACTGGCTCTGATCTGAGCTTGGTATAGTCTAAGTAGCATGGATGAGGATACTGGCTAACTTTAGACAGCACTCCAAGCTTTCTCGCCGCAGTTTTGGCTCTAGACTCTATGAACTGACCGTAGTTTAAGGTAGAAGAGATTTGCATACCTAGTAGGTCCAGCTGATCTTTAGTCTGTACCGGTCCACTCTGAAATTGGGGAGTCACCGATAGGGGAACACGTTTAGTGGAGAAAACACACGCCTGAGTTTTAGGCGCATTGAACTGAACTAAGTTAGAGGCGCCCCATGAGGACATTACCTCCAAAGTCGAGTTGGCGCGTTCAAGCATCTTCTCTCTCTGAATCAAAACTTCTGTAGCTCCAGCCCTGGCGCTGGAAAAGTATCTCTCCACAACAGTGCTGTCATCCGCATAGCCGACTATACCTGGTACAAATAAGTCGTTTATATTCAGAAGAAACAATGTTGCAGAAAGAACTGACCCTTGTGGGACTCCGGCATTGATGGCCATTAAGTCAGAGGAGCAACCATCAACAACTACTTTAATAGATCTATCAGCCAGGAAGTTGGAGATCCAGGCGCAAAGGCTGGAGGAGATACCATAAGATGACAGTTTGTTCAAGAGGCTTGCGTGCCATACCCTATCGAAAGCCTTAGAGATGTCAAGCGAAATAGCTAAGGCCTCGCCATGTCGCTCGATGGCTTCACCCCAGTAATGCGTCACGAAAGCAAGAAGGTCCCCAGTCGAGCGGTTTCGGCGAAAGCCGTATTGCCGATCGCTGAGAATATCGTTGCCTTCTAGATATTTAAGAAGCTTTAGATTCAAGACTCTCCATAATCTTACAGAAAATGGAGGTAATGGCGATTGGTCTATAATTACTGGGGTCAGCTCGGCTTCCTTTCTTAGGGACGGGTTGCACGTTTGCAAGTTTCCGACTTTTTGGTACTATACTGGTTTTGAGGGAGAGACGAAACAACCGAGTGAGAACAGGAGACAACTCCGGAGTACAGTGCTTTAGAACCACCGCAGGTATGCCATTCGGACCACTAGCTTTATTGACATCAAGGTCACGCAAGCTTTTTAATACTTCAGTTTGCTTTATGGAGACTTCAGGTATGAATGTTCCACTGTGGCAAATTAGATGGCAATTTTGAACCAGGATCCAGAGACGAGTTGTTAGCAAAAAGCGATGCAAACAGGTTTGCTTTATCAACTGCAGTGTGAGCAAACGTACCGTCGGGTTTTATCATCGGCGGTAGTGAAGGACGGCAGAAATTGCTTTCGACGGATTTGGCGAGAGACCAAAAAGCCCTACTCCCAGAAGGATGTGATGCCCGTTTTCCTCCAATCAGGCCAATTCAATCGAAGCGAGCTTTACGAAAAACCTTCTTACACGGCTTGGTCGCACGGTTGAATGCTTTTTTGAAGACTACCAAATTGGGATCTTTGGATGCACGTGCCTCTGCCCATGATTGGTAAGCGGCTTGTTTTTCCGATTCCGCTAAGTTGCAGTCATTATTGAACCAAGGGCGAGCCTCCCTACCAAGTGGAACGTCATAAAATGGGATGAAGAAGCACACTTGGTGCCATGGGTATGAGGCAAAAAAGTGACGCATTTCGTCCCAGTCCGCGGAACCGTATCGCCATACCCGTCGATTACCTCTGGGGCTGCAGTCGGGTAGGCAAAAATTGGATACAGTTCTGACAAGACAGTAATCAGATGTTCCAAGGGGCGCAGTGACTGATACTGTGTAGTTGGCAGTAGGACGTGTGCCCAGCAATGTCTGGTATTCTTGTTGGTTGATCAACAAGTTGTGATAAATTAAATATTAGTTTCCCATGACTGTGATGACATGATAGCGCCGGCGGCATTGCTATGGGGGGGTCTAGCAAAGATCCCTTTTCGCCAACGGATAACTCCAAAATGTATGGGAATGATATTACCTGCGGAAAAGCGACATCACGCAGCGCAGGTAATGATATTCACATAAATTTTGGGGCGTTAACGCTAATGGAAACGGATCTTTGCTAAACCCCCTGGGCTAGATGAGCCAGCTCTGAAGGTGGTGCTGATGGTGATGAATGAAAGAGGTTAAGAGTACTAAAGAAAAGTAAGTACCTCCATTGAGGCGTCTACGATTTTGTGCACCACGCGCAGTAACGAAATATGTCTACCGCACATTTTGTTAGTTTTGTTTGTAACATGCAATAATTTGACAGCCTCCGTGGTGTAGTCAAGTATATCTGCACAGGAAAAATAAGTGCAAGTACTGTTCTGTGTCTGGGTGTTGTGGGACCATGGTCCTCTAGATACAGGGAAACCTAGTTAGGGTCCAGGATGTATATATGTGATTGATGGGCATTATTTATTTATTGTTGCAGGAAACGTATTTTTGAAGCACGGCTCTGAGCTCCGGCTGATCCCGAGAGACCGGGTCGGCGCGGGCGGCGGATTATAACTCACATTCCTGTTATTTAAGCGTTAAATTTTACTTATATATAGTTTATTTTACGTTAATTTGTATGATTTTGTAATAAAACACTTTCACAAACTTTGGTAAATCATTTATTTATACATAATCTTAACTAATGTAGTCTGCGCCAAACTCAATGGCGGCTGTAAAATCGGCGCCGGCGCGAAACACTGAGCAGTAGCAAGAATTAGATGTGCACGGGAATGGGTAAGCGGTGCGTGCAGCGTGGGGCCTTGCAGCGCACTTCACAGCCGCCATTGAGTTCGGCGCAGACTAAACTCTAACTGTAAATGGAATTTTAACAAGGCTACCTAGTTAAAGGTAAGTCTGAGGTCTTTGATAGGTCTAGATTATTCTACTCTACAACTTATTTTAGTTAAGCTTATTCACACGATTAAATGACAATGTTCACAATCATAAGATATCTCAGCACTCTGATATCACAGCGCAATGAAAATACTTATTCTATCAACAACATAAATACAACTTCAACGCAAAAGGGGGTCTAGCAAACATCACAAACGCTAACGCCTCACGCTAACTCCAAAATGTACTGAAATGACATTTTGGAAATCGCTAAATTTCCGTAGCGAATGTCATATCGATACATTTTTGGAGTTAGCGTTTGTTATCTTTGCTAGACCCCCAGGCGCTCCGGTATACATATATACAATTATTTTGTAGACAAGACATTTCACACAACGCCATCATTGTTAGAAGCGATCTATAATAAAAAAAAGCCCAAGTGCGAGTCGGACTCGCGCACGAAGGGTTCCGTACCATTATCTATAAAAATGAGCATAAAAATCACGTTTATTGTAAATAAGCGGCTATATAAATTTATTCTGCTTTTTAATTTTTGTTGTTATAGCGGTAACAGAAATACGTTTACAAAATTTCAACTGTCTATCACGGTTCATGAGATACAGCCTGGTGACAAGCAGACGGATAGCGAAGCGTTAGTAATAGGGTTCGCTTTACCCTTTTTGGTAACGGAACCCTATACATAAAGTAATTAGTTACATATTGTTATCGTTAGGGGGCGCTGTGCTGGATATGTACTTACATGGTTTTTGGATCGCAACTTACCGCCTAAATAATCAATTCCAATTCCCTAATTTACACTAGCGTGGACAGAACGGAAGCATTTGAACACATTTCAACTAAAAGATAAGTGACAATAAAATAAAAAAAAAACCCGAAGAGCCACGTAGCACTCTTGAACACTAGGTGGTGGGACTTTTCTGCAAAGTTCGTCTAAGTAGGTACCACCGCTTTGCCAGTTATTCCGCCGCCAAGCAGTAGTGTGCAAGCACTACTGTGTTCCGGTTTGAAGGTTATGTAGCTAGTGTTTTTACTGGGCAAATGAGACTTTATGACCTGATCTCATAGTCTAGTAATCAGATACTAGACTATGAGGTCACGCGAAACTTATTTTAAAACTCCGAGTGACACTGCAACTGTTATTGGCAGCCGTGTTGCTTAACATCAGGTGAACGACAAGCTCGACACGTCATTCATTCTCATAACAAAATTTTTTTTTTTTATTTTTAAAAATAAAGTTGAAATATGGTCAAGCGTTTCTCTGTCTAACATAAAATAAAGTGCCCCACACAAAATGTGTCGTGCGAAAGAAATAGCAATACGTGAATTGAGCGTATAGAAGAGAGAAAGAGGTCCAGTTTTTGACTACGCAATAATAATATAAGCACATAAGTACCTCATCCTCCGACATTTTAAATGCCTCTATAAAGTTTAACAAGCGGAAACAGCGTCCGTTCTGATTCTTCATGATATGTTTACTAATCTACCCTCATTAAGGGTTCGACCGCGTGAAGGAATGACTTTTCGAACTCTTTTTCGGAGAAACGGTCCACCGATGCTCTGTGGAACAGATAAAAATGTTATTAAGGGAAGTTATAAGTCGGTGAAAGATGAAGGATTTCATTTGGAATTTTGGACATATAAGATGTATTTTTAAGGGCAATATATTCGTGCATCAACTATCCTGTTCGCGCATTGCGACATTTTGTAGTTATCAAATGGTAGAATGTACTTACAAACATTCTATTCGTAGAAAAACCTTAAAAATAATGTTGCAAATGTTCAAAAAAAAAAAAAATCACGAATCCAAACAAGTTTTCATTAATAAAAACAGGACGGTACGAAAAAACCTTTTGATTCCGTAATGTATGAAAACTTGATTGATGGTGATTTTTTTTGTTCAAGATTTGTAATGTTATGTTCAAGGTTTTTCTAGCTAGAGAGATAGAGGATGCACGAATGTACTTGCCTTAAGTTGATACATAAAGATAGAAATGTGAGTTGGTAGGTTGTCGTAAAACAATAGTCAGGTACTCTGCACGCGGTGGCCTCCTGCACTATACAACTGTAGACGTCACCTACAGCCACCCACTCACCTGGCAGCGCACACGATCCCCTCCCACTCGGAGGGCGCGAGGGCGATGACCTCGCGCAGCGTCCTCCTGCACTTATAGACGTCACCTACAGCCACCCACGCACCTGGCAGCGCTCACGATCCCCTCCCACTCGGAGGGCGCGAGGGCGATGACCTCGCGCAGCGTCCTCCTGCACTTATAGACGTCACCTACAGCCACCCACGCACCTGGCAGCGCACACGATCCCCTCCCACTCGGAGGGCGCGAGGGCGATGACCTCGCGCAGCGTCCTCCTGCACTTATAGACGTCACCTACAGCCACCCACGCACCTGGCAGCGCTCACGATCCCCTCCCACTCGGAGGGCGCGAGGGCGATGACCTCGCGCAGCGTCCTCCTGCACTTATAGACGTCACCTACAGCCACCCACGCACCTGGCAGCGCTCACGATCCCCTCCCGCTCGGAGGGCGCGAGGGCGATGACCTCGAGCAGCGCGCGCGCATACTGCAGTGGCTCGGCGGCGAGGTACCCGGTGCGCGCGCCCGCCTCCTGCAGGATGTCGGCGCGCGGCCCGCCCGACCGGTGCGCCACCGTCACCAGCCCCGCCGCCATGCACTCCACCACGCCTGTGCCATTATACCTCACTGGTTACAATCCGCGGGGTTATAACTCCCACCCAGTACTCGCAACCAGTTTGCAATAGGCGTAAATTTCGCAATCATTGCTGTCTAACATGGCTTTGGCAGAAAAAGTGACGTTTGACAGCAATCGTTGAACCAAAATGTTCATTCTTTTGGTTCCATCTATTGCTGTTCTGTTGCTAGTGGCGCTGGTATCAAATGCCAAGGTACATTCAGCGACAGGCGAGCGACATGCGGACATCTTGCGACCGATTGCTAAGTGGTCGCTGTCGCTTTGGGCCATTCTTCTTTTTAGTGCCTAAAATCGACAAGGTTTACAGAAAAAAAATTGAAAAATGTAATCTATAATTTATTACTTTTAAATGCTAATTCTGATTAGTTATTGTCTATTCTTACCTATACTGACATTCGCAGCGATTATTAGTTACCAGCATAGAAAGTTTGTATAAGAAATGAAACAATTGATAAATAAAAAAGAATGTTTGCTATTTCACAATTTCTTTCCATATTGTATGTAACAAATATGGATCTAAATGTTACCTGGAAATTGGGGACAAAAAAAGCTTTTTCATGATTACAACGTTTTTGTTGGTAATTTTCCATTTCCGTTTTGCAGATCTATGCTCTTTTTTGTCACATTACTCACAAGATTTTTTAGCGTGGTATTGTTCCAAATGTATTTTTTTTGCTTTAGCATTTTTAATCGGATCTTGTTTCAGTTTTTCTCTATAACGCCTTTGTTTTTCGGCAGGTGTCAAAGCCATTATTTCAAAGTATTTATCTACAAAAGTAATGAATTCATTTATGCGCCATTTAACACACATATAAAAAAAAAATTACAAATATATAAAAAAAAATGTTTTCAAAACAACTGCGTTGCTAAAACTACACCTGCGTTACTCCATTTAGTAACGCAGTGTAGTGGTAACGCAGATGTAAAAAAGAAGTGTTTTTAAACGAAATCCTTAAATAGTACCATATCCACGCGAAATTACAACGCTATCCAAATATAAACCTAATTAGTAGTATTTACTTGAAATAATTATTGCAAATATAACTAAAATTTACCTTTTTATAGCGGTAACTCAGTTGCCCCACAATAAACACACGCGCTCCACACGACAAATTCCGAACGGCTGGTTTCGACAAGCTTGCCCCTTTGCACCTTGCCTCACCCCAGCATCAATTTACAACAAATCAAGCAATATTAGAGATAGAGATGTTAAAAAAGCTTATTTTAAGAAACACTTACGTATGGTAACAAAGGGTACGTACGATTTTCTTCAATGTCGGGGACACGGCGACAAATATTTTATTGTAAAATATCTACTGTGGTAAAATCATATCGATGGGGATTACAATAGAGGTTAAGCTTTAAAGAAATGCTTAAATTTTTAAAAAAAAAGCTATGATTAAGAAAGATTTTGAGAAATTTTGGTTTATGTTACGAGACACAGACTGCGGGACAATGAACTTTTATATGGAAAACAACTGTGTTACCCAGTAAGACAACTATGTTACCGTGATTCACAAATAAATACCGTATCGAACCTAAATATTTTGATGTCTGGTGATTAACTCATATTCAATAATTGCTATGTGGTGCATTTTTTTCTTTTATTTGCACTTTTGTTTATTAATAAAACACTTTATCGAAAGAGGACCGATTGTTAGGCACTAAAAAGAAGAATGGCCCAACTGCTGTTGCTTTGCTACTGCTTTTGCGATTTTTACGTAATACAATTGCCGGATGATCCGCAATCCGTGAGCGTGGGCCATGGGTCATCATCATTAAAAGTCTGAAGACGTCCACTGCTGAACATAGGCCTCCCCCAGAGAATGCCACCTCGAGCGGCTGCCCGCCCCCTGCATCCATCGGCTCCCCGCGGTTTCCACCTAGTAGTCGCCACACTCAAGAACCTTTCGTCGCCATCGGTTGTTAGTTCTGCGAGCGATGTGGCCTGCTCATTGCCACATCAACTTGCCAATCCTAAAAGCCACATCGGTCACTTTAGTTACAATAGCATCGGACTCACTATTCTCGAACCTCTTGCACTCCACGCTCTTGCAGCTGCTCCACATAGTGGATATGTTTGCGCTCCAGTTGTTTGTTCCACTGCACAAGCACTATGGTCCCCAAAAGGCAGTGCAAGAGCAAATTTTCCTCATCAATCCCAAAGTGTTCACCCAACATGGCACAAACACTATGGCCCCAAATGGACAATGCAAGAGCAAGTTTCCTCACCGATCCCAAAATGTTCGTTCCACATGGCATGCAGGCCTATGGAGCAGGTCTGGTAGAGCTGCAGCAGGCGAGCATACGTCACGTTCACCTCGAACGTGACAGTTCCCTCAAGCGCCAGGTGCCGTGCCAAGTCACGCAGGTTTGACACGCGCTCCGTATCCTCAGAGTTACGGCACGATCCTACCAGGACTAACTTTATCTGGAACGGGGAAACCAAAACATTTGTGGCAAATAGCTTACATAAATTCAGACATTATCATGGAGACATTATATAGGACAGCCTCCGTGGGTGAGCTGGCTTTTACGGCACCCACGGGAAAAGACAGGCTGGTCCTATATCTTTAGCCACTGAGTAACACTATGACATCAGGCAAATATACCAACCCTGCTCCAAAGCTGCTCATTCTTAGCAAGCAGACTCCGGAGTTCATACATGGCTTGTAACATCAGAGGATGGTCCTTCTCCGGACGGAACTGCGCCACTGAGAGGATCCGGATATCGTCAGTTTCCTTCACCAGGGATCGGAGTTGCTTCAGTTCTGTTACCTGGGGAAAGAAACAAGGAACTTTTTACATTTTTAATGGAACTTACGGGCTCTTTTTCACGTTGTCATCATCATTATCAGTTTGAAGACGTCCACTGCCGAATATTTATTATTTATTATTATTTAAAAAAAATATGGGCCTCCCACATAGCGCCACTTTGAGCAGCTGCTTACATCCATCGGCTCCCTGCGGTTCTGACCGTCGTCGGGCATCAACAGCTAGAAAACGTCTACTGCTGGCGCTGAACACAAGCCTCCCCTATAAAAAACACCACTGGATGGTTATCATAGGGGGATTTGCTATAATTACCATACTTGGCAGGCGGCTTACTGCCAAGATGAACGGTGCATCCCCTGCATATTTGATGGGCCCGATAGCTCTTTTAGTAGTAACCCTGCCTTCTGAACTGAGGGCTGTGGGTTCGATTCCTACCCAGGACAAACATTTGTGTGATGAACATCAATGTTTGATCTGTGTCTGGGTGTTATAATTGTATTCTATGTACTTATGCATTTGCAAACAAAAAGTATCTAAGTATTATATACGTCATCTAGTTCCCATAGTACAAGCTATGCTTAGTTTGGGGCTAGATGGCGCTGTGTGTAATGTCCGCACATTGTTATTATTATTTTTTAGCCGGGACGACACGGCCAATAGACCGTTCGGCGTTATTTATTTCATTTACTAATGTAGTATGTGCGAGACATTAGAGGCCTTTATTCAGCAGTCCGTCCGTCTTCAGGCTGTTGATGTTGTTAGTATTTACCTCGCAAGGTGGAAAGACCCGGTAAGTGTTAAGTGGCGACTGCCAGAGCTCGTTGATGTGCTCCTCCGTCCAGGATCCGTTCACCATCACTATGTGCGCGCACCGCCCCACTACGCCGTATAGCTGGGGAAAACACGACTTTATTACATACGCACGAAGGTTCAACACCACTGGCTGGCTCAGGGTTATTGAAAAGGGGCTAAAAAGAACGAGGTAAACATACAATAATTATACAGAAATATCTACAAACACAAAAATCACATATATTGGGCTGGTGAGCAGGGTTGGTCTGGCCCCAGGGAGCACCGGGACTTTTCCCCTGACCCAGACTCCGGGCCGTGATGATTGGGCTCATTATTATTTAATTCTTTGCTACAACCAGAGACGGACTAAATGTCGAGAGCGCCCTAGGCGAGCACCTCATCGACGGACACCTCTTGGGCCGTCCAACTATAAAGTACAAAAAGTAGCAAGATATTCTATTTTATAACTAACAGAAAAATCAGGTAATACCTGAGAAAGTAACAATGCATTACTATCTTATTGTTACCAAAAACGTCAACGTATAAAGTAAACAGTCACTATTGTAATTATTAACCGCGCTTGCTGAATAATTTACTGAGATGACGAGCGAGATCACAGCAGTGCTGCCAACGACGACGGAACTAACTCACCATTTTAAGTAGCCTAAAGTAGCCGGATTTCAGGCTCTGTCGCCTAAAAAAGTAGCCTTAGGGCTTCGTTCTCTATATTCGAGTAAAGTTCCGTCCGAGTTGGCTAGTCACCCACCACGTAATGTCACTTGTAACGAATTTCAGAATGTCCGAGTGGCGCTAACCGACCCGTAAACCAGGGTATCAGATACTTATGAATATAGAAATCATGGGCCACCGCTGTCGATTAGTGCGATCGAAAAACAAAACGATTGCACTGTTCGAATGGACGGCCCAGACGCCTTTTGCACAGGTAAGCTCGCTGCTTACAAAGCTGAGTGATTGTACAGACGGCACCCCCCGGGTAATAAGCATAGACGCGATGGTGGTCGAACATTTTACTGGAGAAACCGAAGACCGGCTAGGTTGCATAAAGGCCTCTGAACATCATGAGGTCGTCGTGTACGAGGACAGGGGAGAAAACTTAAGTTATCTTAGGACTCCCACACACGACCGTATAAATGCAACAGATAGCTGGGGGCATCCCGTCCCATGTGCGACCGCCATCAGTGGTTCGGAGAGAGTCCAGCAGAAAGCAGCTGCCGAGGAAGCCGCATCACGCCGGAGCGATGGTCGACAGGAAGGCCGAGGCCCTATCTCAACTTTCCTTACGGCGTTCAGCGTAGCAGCGCAGAGCTTGTTCCGGGTCTCACCTCAAAAAGAGCCATCCCCAGAAAAGCAGGCTCCTAGGGCAGCGCCGCCGCCACAGCAGGCAGCCCGCACGAGAGCCGACATGGGACAGGTTAGTCCGCCCCGTTATATCTTGGCCTTGGAGCCACCAGACCATGCCAGAAACGCATTTCTCGAGTTTCTTGCCATCACGAGAGCGACTAAGGTAGTCAATCTCAGGAACTGCAAAAACATCTTGCAGTCCTTTAGGCAGGGAAACGAAGGCCTCTTAAAGGTGAGGCTCGAGGAGGCCGATGCAGCCATATATAACAACGACACCTCCCTCGTGATCAAGGGAACGATGGAGGGTCGATATATGGCAGCATATTGTTCTGGAAGTGGTTTTGTGGCTCTAGATGAGAGCGAAACGGAGCGGACCGGAAAGCCGAAGTATGAGGCACCACCGAACGACCCCATCGTGGTCACCGCCCGGTGTACCAAGATAATGTTAGATGATAGGATCCTAGAAATGGCTAAAACTATTGAAAGGAGCCCTGGAGTCGATGCAAAGTCTTGGGAAAATTGGGAGGTACCTAAGATTCGATGGGTCAACGGGGTTCCTGGCTGTGGGAAGACAACATGGGTGGTCAGACACTTTGATGTGGACAAAGACGTGATCATCACCACAACAACTGAAGCAGCCAAAGACTTGAGGGAGAAGCTAGCGCACCGCATAGGTGACTTTGTGAAAACCAAAGTGCGCACCATGGCTTCTGTACTCGTAAATGGCATCCGAAGAGGTCAGAGCAACGTTCGCCTTATGGTAGACGAAGCTCTTATGAACCACTTTGGGGCCATTGTAATGGCTGCACGGCTGGCTGGTGCTCGCGAGGTAGTCCTTATCGGAGACGTCAACCAGTTACCTTATATCGACAGAGAGAACCTCTTCGAGCTAAGATACAATCGCCCAAACCTGGTGGCCACCATCAACCAGGAGTTGTTATGCACACATAGGAATCCCATGGATGTCGCTTACGCGCTGAGAGAAATATACTCTGGTATATATTCCTCGGCCCCACGTGTCAAGTCCCTGGAGCAGAGAAGGTACACAGGTGCGCAAATATCCAGCACCCTCCCCAACACCCTATTCCTAGTACACACTCAGGAAGAAAAGGAGACCCTATCCAACAAGGGTTATGGCGGAGGCACGGGGTCGCGCATCCTCACCATCCATGAAGCACAGGGACTGACATACGAGTCGGTCATCGTCATCAAGACTAAGGGCAAGATGAGACTGCACGAGAGCGTTCCGCACGCGGTGGTTGCAGTCTCGCGGCACACCGGGACTTTCGTTTACTACGCCGACGATGAGGAAGACGCCATCAGCCGTTTCGTGCAGCGTGCGATGGCTGCATCACCGAGGGCCATCCGCGAGTACAACTTGCAGATGGCCATCAAAGATCGAAACGTGGCGGTAACAGAAGTCCTGGTCCGGGAGGAGAAGGCGGATTAACAACGACATGTACGAGCGGGATCATTGACGGACTCAAAAGAGCCTGTCAATTATCCCGCTCGTATGAAGAAAATAGTACTAGAATGTAAATGATTATTGTGTGTACACCGGGAGCACTCACGCTCACTAAAAAGCTTCTTCTTGCGGCGGCGTCGTGCGTCGGGTCGTCCTCTTCCCTCAAAAATGGTTGAGGAGGGCGATGGCTGGCGCATGCGGCAAGCTCGTGAACGGGCGCTGCTTGCGGGAGCTGGTCTGCTCGCGGTGTATGCACAAATCGGAAAAAAAAAACAAAACGAAAAAAAAAAAACATAAAAAAAAAAAATAGGTTAAGTACTTAATTGTCCTCTCTAGTATAATATTTTGTTCAATAAAATAAAATAAAAATATAACAATAAGTGATAAGCTAACAAAGAGCACGGACCCAGGTGTCTGTGGTAAAGCAGATTTAAAAAAAAAAAAAAAAAAAAAAAAAAAAATATAGAAATCATTGTATTTAATTAATAAAATAGTCCGCTCAGAACCGTGGGGAGCCGATAGATGTAAGAAGCTTGCAGCCGCTCAAACTGGTGCGCTTTGGAGGAGGCCTATGTTTAGCACTGGATTGCTTCAGGCTGATGATTATGATGATGATGACGACTAAAAAAGTGTTTTGAACAATTTTAATAGTTATGTTAAATACCTATATATTATGATATTTTTAAATTGTGTTGTTTTAATTTTGATTATTGTGTCGAGATAAAACCATATTTCAGGTACCTATAGGTATTACTTATTACATAGTACTAACTAAACTAAATAGTGTAATCTAAATTCGTATTACATTCCTCATTACATTAATTTAATTAGTTGATACCCCTTTTTGTAAAGGTAAATCCTTACCTATTTATTTTTAGGTAGGTAATAAATACTCTTTGAAGGGCACCTACCGCACCGCAGCATATAGGTGGTACATAAAAATTACAAAAAAATAAAAAGCGAACCCAAAATGGCGTCTCTGACAGCAGTCAGAGTGACTATTGAATGGGAGTTTTGGCGGGAACGCGGAAAAGTTCACGTAGCTGCATTGTATTATTTATCAAAACTTGTGCTTTTTCCAGTGTTAATGTTTAAAATTGGTGGCGTTTTACGCATTATGTGCTGAACTACGAGCATGAGTGTGGGCAAGTGATATAATGTGGTGAAACGTGGTTTTTCGTGTTGCTTCCAAAATTCCATAGAAGCTTCTAGTAAAGTTGCCACCACTTTACTAGAAGATGACTTAGACTGGACTTTGACTACCTGACTTAGACTGGACTGACTATGAATATGACTTGACTTACGTGAAATATTCTATAACGATGAAAAATTACAATACTTGACACTGGCTAAATACACTATGTGTGGAGCCATAATTTAAGAATGAAGAAGACTATTGAATGAACGTAATGAACAATTGACGTTGCTACAGACCATCATAAATTTTTACTCACTGAGTAGCTGATCGAAACTCTGTTTCCGTTCGTGAAACTGGGAAGAACTACTCGCCGCCTTTACGTCCCGATCAGTATTACTCACTGGCTAGGTAATCGTTACTTTAATCGCATATAGAGAACGAAGCCCTTAGTGTTTATGATTATTAGTCTGGTTGTTGGGCGTGCGGCTCGTGAGCAAAACCTGCCCTTGTGCAAAACACAGGTTTTTAAACCAAAACACATTCGAGATGCATTATTCAATCTACTAAGACATATTTCAAAAAACTTCACGCTCGTTTCGCTCGCACTATTCTTATTGAGTAGCTCCTCCTGTTATTATCATCGTCATTAACAGCCTGAAGACGTCCACTGCTGAACATAGGCCTCCCTTAGGGAGCCCACTTTGCTGCTCGCATCCTGCATCCATTCGGCACCCCGCGGTTTTTACCAGATCGTCGGTCTACCTAGTGGGGGCCGGCCTACGCTGCGTGTTCCGGCTCGTGGTTGCCACTCGAGAAACTTTCTCCCCATTGCTTGGCAGTTCCCCTTAAGTGGCGTTAATTTCTACAGTCCAATCACCGATTTTTCGCTCTCGCTGCGCTCGCGTTGTTATTTTATGTACCTTCCTTGTTTTTCTGTTTGATCGGAATTACTACTCATTACAAACTTATTTTTACTAAATCTTGATATCCACTGTCCAAACACTGTAATTTTCCGTGGTCGCTGCGCTCGCGCTGTTATTTTACCAACTTTCTTGGTTTTTCTGTTTGATCGTAATTAAAAACTTTTTTTTATTAAATCTGCCAGGACATATTTTAAAAATTTTCGCGGTCGCTTCGCTCGCGCTTTTCTTATTAGTATATGCCCCTCCTGTTAAAATGGCGTTAAGTTCTAGTCCAAATGCTCTAATTTTTCGGTCTGTCATTTTACCAGCTATCACTGTTAATCTGATTGAGCTTCGATTAACTCGCAAAAATACCCAAAAATGAACTCATATTTAGTAATTTCGACCACATTGTAGTAGTAGTTACCCTAGCTCCTAATATTGTCAGAATGGCCCCCCAAAATTAAATCCAGGATCCACCCCTGGGAGGGAAGAGGGCTAAACGTCGACAACCCGTTAGGTACTAAAATGTTCTAAATTGACCAAAAAATACTATAGAAAAAACAGTGTGGGCTGCTGTTTGAAACATTTTCTCGGTACTTTTTTTGGTCCCAGATCCACATAGAATCACTCAGATCCAGAAAATGTGCTGATGTTTACTTAGATGTAGCTGATGGCATACACATAAATTGTCCACTAAACTACGCATCGCCACATCGGGCGCGAGGCAAGTAATTAATTATACCCGGACCCGTGGGCGCCACAAAAGGTAGCAGGATGACTTATTTGCACATCAGCCAGATTGTTCCAATCTGGCTCAGGATGGCGACGCGTTGAAGGAAATGGGGGAGACCTTTGCCCAGCAGTGGGACAAAAATGGTTAAAAACAAAGGAAAAGTATAGTTATCAAATGACTCACCCATCCAAATATCTTGTAGTAAAGCAGTTTGAGCCAGGTGAAGAGTGGGTTTCGTGCAATCAGGCTGCTGTTATTGTATGTGACGACCCGATGCTTGACGCGGCGCATCATGGCGCGGGTTATAGTGGGGTAGTGCGTGTAGCAGCCCACAGGGCACTGCGCTAGGTAACGGAATATAGGGTATGTGAATGCACACCCTGTTGTGTCTATGTATACATCTGGAAAAAATATACAGGGTTATTTTTAATTTACCAAAAACCTTTTAGGGTTTAACAAACATCATTAAACAAACAACTTTTGTGCTACCATTTTTTTTCTTGCAAAAATAGAGGCAGAGTTTAGGGTGGCCTCTATTTTTGCATGTTAGGCAATAATACATAGCTTATTATTATGTGCTGTCAGCTGAGTGATCTAACTGAACAGCACCTGACTTATTGAGTGATTCTGTGTGTTTAACCTAATCTATTTTACTTGTTCAGCTTTTTGCACATAGTTTTGAATTATAATGCAGATTTAAACAATGTTTTGTAGCTTTAATATTTTATTTTATATTTTTTGTGCATAAATTAATAAAAATCTATACTAACCAGGGTTAAGCTTCATGAAAGCCTCCATTCCCAAGACCATAGATCCTAAGCTCTGAAGCAGCAGTGTGAAGTATGGATATGATTTGGCTTCAATTGCCCGCTTCAGAGTCAGCCGGACAAACGTAATCCGACCTGGATCAACCTTCACATTGAACTGGTTCTGAGCTCTGTCTAGAATGGTCTGTGGTTCTGCTGTCTCTACTGTATAGATGAAAATGTTTGTGTCCGGATATCTGAAAGGTTTACTTTTAGTTAATTTACAATATCACTTGTTTCCACTTAACTACTATCATAAGTAGGTACCTATTATAGGTTTATTTAAAGTTTCTACACTTAACCCATCTACACTTAACCCATCCAATGCTTTAATTTGAGTAATAATAGATGACCAGTTGAAAAGTAAGACTGTGTGACTGATGCGTTCAGTATTTTATTATGTTGACATATGGGGTTTACTTAATGGTTAGCGGCACACTCATATAACAATAACCAAATATAAAATTTTCTATTTACCTGATGAGTAATGCTCTAATAGCAACCCATAGCACTCTTTCCCCTCCTCCTCCAGCATTACAATATGGATGGAAGAATGCAACATTAGCTCCATCCCGTTTCCTACGTGTCTGCTTCCTTTCCTTTATCCTCATGTACCAGGATGCAAATATAAATGCAAACGGCACCAGCGTTAATGCACATAACAGGAGCAGTCCAATAAAGAAACAGGGTATCAAAACAAGTAATCTAAAACAATATGTTTTTATCTAGTAGCAAAAGAATAGCAACTTGTTTTTTTATCTGCGTGATTAAAACTATTTAAAATTAAGATAGTTTTGGACTTACGTGAACCAATGAAATAATGCTTTTATAACACCAAACATTTCAAGACACATAAGCTAAATGAATTAGAATGGAAACAAGTCTCGTTTGTTTAACAAATATAATACTGTGTAGTGTGTAATGTGTATAAAAGTTCTTACTCTTCTGTGAATTATGTTTTCGGTCGGCGAAATGTAATTTTTTTTTATTATTATTTTGGCTCCACACATAGTGTATTTAGCCAGTGTCAAGTATTGTAATTTTTCATCATGTTAATACATGTTAATAGAATATTTCACGAAAAGTCAAGTCTTAGGCCGACTTGCGCGTTCACTCTAACCTCGTGTTACCTGAATAAATGCCTAACTCGGATTATTTCTGTATTTTATCTTGCACGTTAGAAAATTGACCACTTATCCCGTTATATATTTAACCCGGGGGTAATTTGACATGTTGATCCTTAAGCGGCTTTCACATACTTGGCAAACAGCGAACATCAAATAGCAAACACGAACTTGAGGATGGGTGTGTGTATTTTTATTTTGGTGTTTGCCTGTTTGCAAACACACATGTATCACTGGCAAACACCAGTGATCGGTATTAGTGTCGGAATTGTGCATCGTTCTAAGGATTTGACAAATACGTTTGTCGAACGACAAAGCTGTTTGTGATGTATTCAAACGTTTGACAGTAGTACGCGCGTAGGGTTGCCAACCATACATTAATATATAGAACTGCACTATATTTCAAGGCTGTGCGCTAAACGCTGTGCGCAACTAGTAGGTTCTATATATCTCTTCGAATACTGCCCGCGAATAATTGAGATTATTCGCTGCGGTTTAAATAAAAGAGGTAATCAGTATCCTATGTGTTCCAGTATCCAGCATAAAATATAAGCTATAGCTAGCATGCTACACCTTCGATTGCATCATCACTTTCGATCAGGTGAGAAAAGTTAGATAAGTCCAAAGTAAAACAAAAATTTAATGTCATCAAGACTTTTTCAGTAGTTGCGGAGATTAAAGGTAACAAACACAAATACTCGCAAACCTTCGTAGAATATTTTTATGATTAGGGGCAATAATACGATATTTTCAATGCGATCAGGAGAGCTCGCAATTAAAAAAAAAAACAAGGTAGCGGTCAGTAGCTATGCCAATATAACCTTCTTCATTTAGGGCCTTACTTATAAACGCCGCTTAAAGTTAGCCATTGCTTAAAACCTTCTGTCAACTTTTGACTGATTTGAAATGTCACGCGGGAAAACACTGACTAACTTTAAGCGGCGTTTATAAGTAAGACCCTTAAAGTAATGTCGTTCCTGCTTTCTATTCCCGCCATATTCGCACGAAGGAAATTCCGATATGAATTTAAAATCGCGGAGAACAAAGAAACAGATAGTAATAAAAATCCCTTTTGATTTTACTTAATGCATATTCTATGATACTTTTAATTTTAAAAAAGACATTAGATAGTGTTTATAAAAATGAATATTTGTTAAATAATATATTTGTTTATCTTTTGTTTTTTATTATATTAAAAAGATGCTATATATTTCTCCGAAAAAAAAAACGTTGGCAGCCCTAACACGCTCGTCGCCTGCCATTTTTGCCCATCCATACCTATCACTTTTGACTATCCTGTGGATGCAGTGTATGTGTTGAGTAATTTGTGGTCGGTGTTTGGGGTACTAGGTGTTTGTGGCAAACATCAAGCATGTAGAGGCGGCTTTAGGTATGTACGTTTTATAAGTTTTAAATTGACACTGGCTGAAAATGTTCTATTGATACCTCTCCAAGAAGTTCTATAATAGTACTTATATTCCATACTAACTGGAACAAGCACTTCGAACAGAAACGATAAGTTTTTCGAGAAGTTTTTTTTGTGTCTCGAGTTGTGAATGAGTTTAAAATAAAGTAGTAGGCCCGCCGTTTCATCTCTTCAATCACATAAGAACCGTGTGTAGCATAGGATGCTTAAACAGCATGTGCTATGAATACAAACAACAAAGGTACATTACATACATAGACTGCTAAAGGCATGCCTAGCTCTTCCTCCGGTAGGTGGTATATTCCCAGTTGCCCTCGCATGGATCGCCCTCAGTTTAGTACATGCATGCTACAGCTTCTAATTTTACTAAAACTGATAAAATTTAGTTGATTAATTTACGAAGTAACGGTATTATGCTATCCCATAGAAAGTATGATTTCTGTGCGATTGACTACTGTATTGTTTTTTAGTACAGTTTTAGTAAAAGTAAGTAGGTAAGTCAATTTTACCTAATTTCATTATTTTACATTCATCGAGAATTTACGAAGTTGAGTTTATTATGCATGTAGAATCTGGTTGGTGCTCCTGAAAATGAAACGATGGGGGGCTTGAGGCAGCAAAGTCTTCTATATTTTCCGACAAAACTATTTTTAATTATTAACACCGCAGAAAAAAACTCTCACGTCTTCCATTCACATCTTGCATGTCTCTCTTTCTTCCTTCGTTCATAAACTCTCACACCTTTTTTAAATTTAGATTGTCCGTTCATAAACTTTATCAGATTTTTAATCCTACATGTATTCCCATGAAAACAGGTTAACTACCTCCGATAATAAGGCATAAGAAAAAGACAGACTACGCCATGGGTACACAACGTACTATCTTCCTCAGACCACGTTTCTCTCCAAACACGATAGTCTAATGTAAATTTTACGGCATTAAAATTAAAGTTTAGTTTTGTATAATTTACGATGCTATGAGCTTATTCCAGTTAGTATAGAATATGTATACCTTGTACCTTTCAACTTCAAATACATAAGTCAGGTGTAATTTTGTTTTACTCTGTGCATTGAGCCGGAGGTTTACCAACTTAAAGCCCGTCACACACGTAGCTATAATATATATTAATATATTTATAGCTAGACATATTACCTTGTTTTCTATACAAATTCTCGAGGGACCGCACACGCAGCTATAATATATATTTCTGTGACCAACCTATACCGTAATATATATTATGGTATATTTTTATATTATTGTATATTAATATATATTATGGTATAGCGAGACATATTTTGAATGTACAGCATGTTTCAACATATCCGACGAGCTCCTCGGACGCTTCTCCCCTCTTACCATTCCTGCCGCTTTGCCTGGGGGTCTAGCAAAGATCCCAAATGCTAACGCTATCTCCAAAAATGTATTGAAATGACATTAATCGCTTACTTTTCCAAAAAAGTAAGCGAAATGTCATTCCAGTACATTTTGGAGTTAGCCCGAAGCTTTTGGGATCCCGAACGATCCCAAAAGCAAAATTTGGCGATAGCGTTAGCGTTTGGAATTTTAGCTAGACCCCCTGGGCCGCCTCCGCCCGACCAGTGTGGTCAATTTAGGCGATATATCGCCATTTAGTCTACTCGGGACTAGACATCGGCGATGTAAAAGTCTGATTGGCGACTGGTCACTTTTTATACTACCTCAGGTACAAGTCATTTAAATTAGCCAAATTATAAATAAACTACTTTTCATAAAAACTATATCCACCTTATTAGGAGTGTGTAATATTAATCGGAATGGTCGTCTGAAGAACTATCAAGTAAATCCAATAAGTAAATGCACTTCTTGTTGAATTCATAATTACCTACTGTGTTTTGAAATCAACCTTTATTACAAAACACGTGTAAACGCTAGGCCAACCATCAATGAAATGAATGAAAATATATATATTATAGCATCGTCTCCGTGTGTGGTAGCTTGCTATAATATATATTATAGTACGGTATATTAATATATATTATTGCTACGTGTGTGACAGGCTTAACCCCTGTCAATATTCCGAACGTGCAAGAGAAAATGTCTGGATATTTCTGTTTACCAACTTAACTCGAATTACTAGCTCTGGGTTAGGTATTCAGTTATAATTTTAAACCGAGAACGTGCAAGAGGGCCTTAGTCATAGTCATAATCCAGTCTAAGTCAGGTAGTCATATTCCAGTCTAAGTCATGCTCCAGTAAAGTGGTGGTGTGCGCCTATGGATGGTAAGGCGCCTAACGCAGTGCACAGGATCTACCAGCTGGTTTTATAATGAAAAGCGAGGCTTTGTAAAAATACTATAATATATCGACCATGTCGGGTGTAGAAGCTAAAAGCAACCAGTAACCATGGCAATACAATAACAATCGTATCAAAGACAATCGTTCTACGAGTAGATACTTCACACCCTCTCCTAATTTCATAAATTATATAAACTAAACAACTTAACTAACTCATTATTAGGTAGTTAAGTTCCTACGCTACAAAGAGATTTACAAAACAACTTGACATCTCTTTGACATATGATCTACTAGACATCTTTGACACAATTTAGTTGACATGTTATTTTTTTTTTTTTTTTCCTTATACTTTGGCTCCACACATAGTGTATTTAGCCAGTGTCAAGTATTATATTTTCATCGTGTTATAAAATATTTCAGGCAAAGTCATGTCCTAGTCATAGTCATAGACCAGTCTAAGTCAGGTAGTCATAGTCCTGTCTAAGTCATGCTCCAGCAAACTGGTGGCAACTTTACTAGAAGCTTCTATGGAGTTTTGGAAGCAACACGAAAAATCACGTTTCACCACATTATATAACTTGCCCTCACTCATGCTCGTAATTCAGCACTTAATGCGTAAAACGCCACCAATTTTAAACATTAACACTGGAAAAAGCAAAAGTTTTAAAAAATAATACGATGCAACGACGTGAACTTTTCCGCGTTCCCGCCAAAACTCGACATGTTATTTAACAAACAATGGTCAATTTGACATAATGTCAACCACTCACTTTATCAGCATACCTACTATACTTAGTTATGTACTGCCTTTACAATTTTATTTTTATGGAACACAAATTTATTTTTCGTCAACGGTTTCGTAAGCATATCAGCAACTTGCATGGCAGTTGGACAAAACTCAATAGCAAAATCTTCTTTAAGATACAACTCGTGAATGTAGTGAAACCTAACTTCAATATGCTTTGAACGTCTATTAAACACTCCTGTTTTAATCAACTGAATAGCGCTTTGATTATCTACTTTTAACACAACATTCACTTTAATACTGAGGTCCAACAACAAAGATTTTAAAAACATTGTTTCTTTACAACATTCTGCTGCTGAAATAAATTCTCCTTCTGTAGAAGACAAAGCCATTATAGGTTGTCTTCTTGAGGCCCACGAAATCGGTCCATCACCTAGTGTGATTAAGTATCCTGATGTACTCCTCCGAGTCTTGAGATCCCCGGCGTAATCAGAGTCACTGTACGACTTTAGACAGACATTATCCGATAGTTTGTAGAACAAACCTTCAGTCAAAGTTCCGGCTAAATACTTAAAAATCCTCTTAACAGCCGTAATATGCCACTGCTCTGGCTCTTCCATATTTCTGGCAGCAATGCCCACAACATATGATATGTCTGGTCTTGTCCTAGTCAAATACAATAGACTTCCCACAGCCTCTCTGTATGGAAACTTTGATTCCTTCCTACACTGTGTCTCTTCTATGCTATCTGCTACACATGGTGTTTCTACAGGCTTGCAAGATTGCATGTTATACTTTTCCAATATGGACTTTGTATACGCAGTTTGAGTCAAATATATACCTTCAGTATTTTGTACTATTTCCATGTCCAAATAAGTTTTTGGTTTCTCACAAATTTTTATCTCAAATCTTCGATTTAATTCTTCCAAAATCCTTTTAATTTCTTCACTTTTCTCACCTACCATCAGTCCATCATCAACGTAAATAGCTAAAATGACAGATGGTTCTACATTCTTGAAAACACATGGTTCATTTCTGGTTTGCACAAACCCAAGCTCTTTCATAGTCATAAGAAATTTTTCATTCCATCTTCTGGGCGATTGTCTTAAACCATATAAGGACTTCTTCAGCTTACAAATCTTATTACTGTCATCTCCCAAACTTATGCCTGATGGTAATTTCATATACATAATTTCATTTTCTTTCAGTTCACCATGAAGAAATGCAGTTTTCACATCAAAACTCATCATTTTGTAATTTTGCGCTGCAGCTATCGCAAATAACGTTCTTATAGCTGACATACTTGCTACTGGACTAAATATTTCATCATAGTCTATGACGCGCAGTTCATTTTCTCTCGCAACTAAACGAGCTTTATATGTCCCATTGTCTTTTATACGAAAAACTCATCTATTCGTTAGTATTTTATGACCATTGGCTTCCTCTTTATCAACCAATTCCCATACGTGGTTTTCGTGCATTGACTTCATTTCTTCATCAATTGCTTGTTTCCATTTATTTTTCTCATTTGATTTCATTGCTTCCTCATACGTAAGTAACAGGTAATCTTTAAACTTTTCCGGAACCTTTGGTATCCTTTTCCCTCTTCCCAGTTCTTCTTCTTCTTCTTTTTCTTGACTTTCTGTGTCAGTACTTTTCGCACTTTCATAATCATCTATTTCCGCTTCTATGCTACCTTGTACAGCTTCAGGTATAGTATTTTCACTTTCATTTTCCGTATTTTTTCCCTCTCCTATTATTTCACTAATAATATCTTCTTCTAAATTCAAGGTAGCTGTACAATCATCTTTCTGCTTCGATACATCATTAATTTTCTTTCCGGTGAATATAACATCTTTTTTAATGACTACGACTTTTTTTTGTTTTATATATACTCTGTAACCTTTAGTGCTATCTCCGTATCCCATAAATAATCCAAGCTCTCCTTTGGCATCCCATTTCCTACGTAATTGATCAGGTACATGCACATAGCACTCACTACCAAACACCTTCAATTGAGATAATCCTTCAAATTCCTTACCAGTCCAGAGTCGAAATGGTGACATTCCTTCTATTGTGCTTGTACCAGTATGGTTAAGCACATATACAGCATTCCTACTGCCTCAGCCCAAAAATCTTTTGTTAAAGATGTTGCCTGTAGCATCGTTCTTGCCGCCTCTGTAACTGTACGCATCTCTCTCTCAATTTTACCATTTTGTTGTGGTGTATAACTTACCGTAGTTTCATGTTTGATGCCTTTTTCTTCAAAGTATTGTTTTAACTTCAAAAACTCTGTCCCTCCGTCTGTCCGTATCTTACTCACGGTCTGTCCAGTTTCCTTTTCCGCAAATGCTATAAAATTACGCACTTTTTGACAAACCTCAACCTTTTCTTTCACGAAGCAAACAGTTCTGTAATGTGAGTAATCATCTTTGATCAACAAATAATAGCGAGCTCCCCCTAAGGATTTTTCTTCCATTGGACCACACAGGTCAATGTGTACTAGTTCTAGTGGTCTACTTGTTTTAGTTGAACTTCTTTCGAAAGGAAATTTATGCTGCTTGCCCTTAATACAGTCCACACAAATATTATCTTTGTCATCAGTATACTTGATGTTGTGAGAGTCCAGTATTTTACGCACATGACTGAAATGTTGATGCGCGAGCACCTCATGCCAATCTTTCAGTGTTGTGGCTTTGACCCCTACAAAAGCAGTATTTTTACCTACTAACCTGAATCTCATGTTAAACAGTTTACCTTCTCTCAGTGCATAAGCTGAGCCACTGAGCCATCCTGTTTCAAAAAATAACATTTATTGTTGTTGGACATCAGCATGTAATTCCGATCTAGAGCACATGAAACTGAAAATAAGTTAAATTTGATTTCAGGTACATACAATACGTTATTCAGTGATGTTTTATTCCAGTGCTTACCATTATGTGCTTCTAACTCAATGTTACCTTGACCTTTCGCTGAAATAGTCTTGTCATCACGTAAAGTAATAAGCCTAGGTACATCAAATTCAACGTAATTTAAAAACAAGTCCTTGTTCTTACAAATATGTTCAGTAGCTCCACTATCCATTACCCAGTCGTCGCTCTCACACGAACCGATCAATGCGTCAGCCAAGAAAGCATTATTATTCTTCGACTGCTCCTTGTTTATTCTGAACTTACATTGCCGTATATAATGTCCCGGTTTCTTACAAAAATAACACAACCTCCCGTTATTACTTTGTTGTTCATTACGACCAGAATTCTTTCTGTAGTTATTACTCACAATATTTGCTGTTTTCTCCCTTTTAGCATAATACTGCCAAATAAAAAAGGCAACGTGTAAGTCACTAATGTCAAACTACACTTGTCTATGGCCGGAGTTTACTCGGCGGAATGAGGGCGAAGTTTACGTTGGAACTCGACTGTGAATTTAAAAACGCGGAGTATACTCGCCGAGTGCGGAGTTTGAACTCACGTGAGTTCGATCGGAGTAAACTCGATGCATTGTCTCTGAATGTCAGCCTTATTATTCTTTGTATTGTAGGAAAGTACTCTGTGCACTGTGTGCGCGCTGCATTAATATACTTCCTGGCGATGGCGCGCTGAGTACCTCTCTACGTAGTAAATTATATACTCTTTGAGTACCTCTATTAAACGGTGTGTCGTTTCAGTTTTTACCAATGTACTCTGTGGTGTCTCGGCATTATCTCTTAGTCACAGACTATTATATTCTATTTCTTAGTAGTCTCTGGTGATGTTCGGCATTAGAGGTGGGTCGTGCTAGGTAAATCGAGATACTAGGTGACTCTGTGACTGACTCAGCCATACCTGTGACAAATACCTGTGAATAAATACTAGCGAGTAGTTTTTACTCGCGGCACAAGTCACGTTTACAGGACGTAGATATATAATAGGTGTGTCTTTCTCTGACGCCTATGTGAGAAAAGGATGCACCTATTACTTTTGATTTGTCGGCTGGCAAAACATGTCGCTGTCACAGCCCCTGTGAAAAAAATACTAGGTTTGTTCCTCTCTGGCACGCTACAGACGCCTTCGTGAGAAAAGGATGCACCTATTACTTTAGCACGCTCTCATAGACTCGCGCACAAGTCACAGTGTCGCTGCTCCCGGAGGTATTTTGTCGCTGTGACTGACTGTGACTTTCTTTTATCAGTGACTTTTACCTGTGACGATAAATACACCTCACGCCTAGTCGGCATCTTGGTAGTTGGTATCTTTACCAATGTACTCCGTGGTTGGTACTTCATGCATCCATCTAAATTCTTCAGGTCTACAGCAGAAGACAGACACTGGCAAATGCACAAGACGTGCGACGCCATTATTCCTCCAACGAGGAAAAAAAAAATCTTCGGGTAGTTTTTGTCTTTATCATAGGTTAATAGGCTGGCAAAATTGTGGTCACTTCTCCACAAAGGCCATTAACCAAGAGTTGAAGTTGAATCATTATCAGACCCAAAAATGCTACTGAAACGAAACCTTCTTGAAAACTGTACAATCATATCAACTGGTGCCACCATTATATGCGTGCTGCTCAACTACATCACCAATATATCTTTTATTACTGGTATATGGTTTCCCGTTTACATATTTGCATGGTTTATTATATCTTTGCTGCTCAGTTTCAAGTGTATCCAATGGTTATTACATTTGAACAAGCCCTTGAAATATGATTTGGATGTGTTTGCAAAGGAGTATCCATATCTTTCGTTTTTGATCCTATATTTACCGGTGCCCCAAAAGCGGGTCGTGCGAGAATTTAAGGAATATGATACAAATGAACTGAGTGTAATATCAACTGTTCTGGAGAGGAAACTAGTTTCATCATGGTACTTGCCATACGTGTCTCAGGAGATTGGCTTCCCGTTTGCGTGTAAGCAGATGCTGGACCAGATGATTGAGAAAGCTTTTAAGGTACCCCTTAGGTCTTATGCTTTTATTCTTGACATCATCAAGCATTTCTGTTCCCAGGCACATCATTTCGCATTTGCCATTTCATTCTGTACGTATCTAAATATTCCTGCATAAAAAGAGGGCCTTTTCTTTGTTTAATCAACGAAATTGTTTCTGTAATATACTCGAAACAACCAGAAGTTATAGATTTATTATTGTATGATACCTCTTATATTTCCAGATCTGCAACGGAATAGAAACCCAAGATTTGTTTATGGACATGTGTACCATCATCATCACACACATTAAGGAATATAAAAAAGCATTCAAGCGTCAGGAGAAATCACCAAACAGCACTATTGAGTCTCTGTACAAAACATCTCATCCAATATCTGAACCAAACACTAAATATACTACAGCAGACCATTGTACGAACATCTTGCGAGTTCTCATGAAGGAATTACTGCCATGGGAGTTGTGGGACACTCCACACTCCGAGTTACTGGTACGAATATTATCAAAACGACTGGACACATTCATAGAAAGCACATTGGTAGACCCTGCCTGGATAAATGATAAATTGATGACATACTTAACTGGAGAAGAATATTTTGAACCAGATAAGGAAGAGAAAGATGTAACTGAAGAGGTTTTAAACATAGTATCCGAGCCGGTTATGGCACCAGTTGTCAATAATGTGGATGTTGCGGAAGAAGTTAATGCGGAAGAAGATATTGTGAAGATGGAGAGTATTGTTGAAGAGCAGGCAGTTAATATTGGAACTCCGTTGGATATTAAATCATCGCCTGTGCTAAGACAAAAGCGGGGTAGGCAGGGTAGGAATGAAGTGAAGATATATGACAGAATTATTGAAGGTATGAATTTTATCCTTGCAGGAATAATCAATCAATCAATCAAATATACCTACTATATTACCATTATTAACAATTCTGTTAATAATGGTAATATAGAACTATCTATCAACAACATCTGTTGATGAGACGTTTTCAGCTTGATGGATGGTCCCTTTCCTATTTGGCTGACTCCAAAGAATGGAACTCGTTCTCATATTTTCCTTACAAATACATTTTGGGTCATTTAGGAATTTATTGTGTTGGAATAGGTACTGGGTTGCTTAATAATGTTGAAACATAGTGCTAATATGGTCCTTGACAATGTTTCCAGGGAGTGTGAAGACTTGGGAGACAGACATGGACCTGCAGTGCATCAGCCTCGGCCAGGATCTCCTTGCCAGCCTCGATGGGGAGATCACTCTTAGGTGAGACCTGTGCTATTAGTTTTGTAGTCTAATGTCAGTCTTCAACTAACTGTACAGTCTGTAAGAAATAAATAAATAACACCCAACCATCACAGACATATATACAGGGTTACAGGAAAAATTGTGCTAGATCCGTTAAGGGCGTGGAGTACCCATCATTTCTGACTTATTTCACTATGAAACACCCTAGCCTAAACTTCACCCTTTTCGAGATATTCGACTTTTAATATTTTTATTGAAAATTGCCAATTTTTAGGCTACATAATTTAATTTTGTTTATTTGTGTGTCTTATTATTATTATTATTGCATTTTTACGTGTGTAATAAGATGCTTTAGGACGTCAATCATTAAAATAGTACATAAGTTAACTGAATAGACCGTAGTAGACAAGTGAAAGTTAAGAATTAAAAATAAATATTAGAAACTGTATTTTTCTCTAAGGGATATCTAAAAAAAATATTATGGCAGTTGTTCGGCAAATGTGTTTTAAAATATCTACGTTTCATTAGCTATCTAACGAGGTATAATAATCTAGGATTTTATTCAAATGCATTGAAAATAATTTAGTTTCATAGGCGACAGTGGAGAAGAAAATGTGTACTTAGCAATATAAAGCAAAATAAAACAATAGCTAAGCATGCAATGTCATTTTTTAAAGGTTTTCACAAAACTTTTTCTTATTCTACAGTTCATGTTCAACATGGCCGCCTCTATTTCTGATACATTGTCGCATTCTTCTACGGAGACCAGTCTTCACTACTCCAGTGGTCAACGTGGTCCTCATTTTATTTGCTGCATTCACAATCCTTTCTCTTAAGTCTTCCACAGACGAAACTGGATTTGGCTCGCTGTACACTAAGACTTTTCATGAGCCCCCACACATGAAAATCCATGGGGGTTAGGTCCGGACTCCTTGCTGGCCATGGCAACGGCCCACTTCGTCCTATCCATTTGTTTTGGTAATTTGTGTCCAGTCAGTCTCTGACACTTCTTCTGAAATGGGCAGGGCAGCCATCGTGTTGGAACCACATGTCCCTCATCAGGTTGAGTGGCAGATCATCCAGCATATCACTCAAATCTGCTCTCAGGAAATTTTCGTAGTTTTCCCCATTTAGATTATCCGGGAGAAAGTAAGGTCCAATTCACATTCACGCTGAATCTTCGTTGGGTTCCATCTTTCACTCTTTTCTTATTGGGATTCCTTAGTTCTTTTGGGGCCCAGTAATGGGCGTTGTGATAGTTGGTTATGCTATCTTTATCAAATTTGGACTCATCCGTCCACAAGATATTTCTTAGGAAATCTGGGTCTTCTACGTCAGCATTTAGCATAAATCTGCAAAAGTCCAGTCTTCTCGCAGGGTCTCCTTCTTCAATAACGTGTACCGGCGTGTAATGGTACGGGTATAGGCCAGCAGTATGCACTGTAAACCACACTCTCCATTGCGAAAGTCCCAGATCACGGGCAACAATATTAGTGGAAGTAGTCGGATCCGTTCGAAAGCGTTGCACCATCTCATTGTCCTGTTCTTCGTCGTCAATTCGTGGTCTTCCCATGTCTGTATTTCGTCTCAAAACAGAGCCAGTTTCTCGAAGTCTTCGATAAGCTCTGTCAAAAACCGCCACATCCGGCACTCGACGACCGGGGTAGCGAGTTATGTATTCGTTGCGAGCTTGCGCAGACACACAATCGCAGTATCCGTAACAAATAAGCATATTATCAGCATATTCCTCAGGTGTGTAGGACGTCATCTTCAACAATTCCGTATCACAGGTACAAATCAAAGTCCGGTTATCAAGCACAGTAATCACAACAATCAGAAGAAAAAGTCCAGAATCACAGCCAAGTCGAGAAATAAAGCAAAACGATAACACATCTACTATGTACGAAGCACAAAAGCAGACTGACAACCAAAACAATACCCCCTGTTGCATTCCCAGCCCTAACCAGTCTCTACACATTTTTTCTTTCATTCGCACCTACATAAAACGTCACTTGTCTCGCTCGCACGGTGCGTCTTAACTTGAAGGACAATAGGCGCGAGACCATTAGAACTGCTACCTGGAGCGTCCCAACTATTTTTTTTCCATGAAATGTAATACAAACCCTAGATTATTGTACCTCGTTAGATAGCTGATGAAACGTAGATATTTTAAAACACATCTGCCGAACAACTGCCATAATATTTTTTTTAGATATCCCTCAGAGAAAATTACAGTTTCTAATATTTTTTTTAGTTCTTAACTTTCACTTGTCTACTACGGTCTATTCAGTTAACTTTTGTACTATTTTAATGATTGACGTCCTAAAGCATCTTATTACACATGTAAAAATGCAATAATAATAATAATAAGACACACAAAATAAACAAAATTAAATTTTGTAGCCTAAAAATCGGCAATTTTCAATAAAAATATTAAAAGTCGAATATCTCGAAAAGGGTTAAGTTTAGGCTAGGGTGTTTCATAGTGAAATAAATCAGAAATGATGGGTACTCCACGCCCTTAACGGATCTAGCACAATTTTTCCTGTAACCCTGTATATATCCTGGACCCTAACTAGGATTCTATGTATCTGGGACTTAGGCACTAAGAGGACCATGCTTATTGCTCCCACATCACTCACCCAGACTCAGAATAAGTATTTGCACAATTTTTTCTTGTGCAAACACTTGTCCTCTTGCAAGAAACGAACCCGCCACCTCCAGATTACATGTATGGCATTATAAACATGCTCTAACATAGACCATATTATCACTTTCCATCAGGAGAGATGATCAATTCAAATGTGAGCTTATTCAAGAAATAAAAACAAACTTTATATGCAATAATCTAATTGCAGCCGACTCTGGGGACAAGATGGGGAGGCAGAGAGCAGTCCAGAGCGCCAAGGGGGCAAGTCCCCACAGCCTCTATGGTTCGGTAAGTATCTGCCCACCTGCTACCATACATTTGCAACCTGAAACATGTCTTACCAGTTTTAGATAATCCTATCTTATGCTAAGCTAGACGGAGCTACGATGGGGTGCGGTATGAAGAAGAGCGGCGTCCCCCTCCTGGGCCCTTATTGCGTATCGATTCCTTACTTTGAAACCACGCGAATTCCTTGTCTTACATAAGAAATCTGCAAAACTCTATTCTCTATGAAACAACAACAAAACCGCGCGAAATGAATTTGGAATTGGCGCGATTTGAACTGTCAAAGATCATATGTTTTACCGAGACCCGTTCCGAAACATAAACAAATCAAAAGATATGACCACTTTTGTACATATATTTTATTCAAAATAAAGATAACTTTAATTTAAAGTGAAGGTATATCTAACGCTGTGACACAATTTAAACAAGACACGATAACGACGTGGTTTCGTATCGTGTGGAATCTGTGTTTCCATAGAGAATAACCGCTCTGCCCGCGCCGTCCGGGGTAGTACCGGCTAGCTTCACTGGCTTACCGGTCGGGAAGCAGATAACGTGTATAATACTTATATACTTTTTGTTTGTAAATACATGCATAGAATACAATATAACACCCAGATGCAGAACAAACATCTATGTTCATCACACAAACGTTTGTCCTGGGTAGGTATCAAACCCACAGCCCTTAGTTCAGAAGGCAGGGATACTACCAACTGAGCTATTGGGCCCGTCAAATAATTGGGGCTACAGTCATTACGGATAGGGCTGGCTTCTTGTCTAATCTCTTTTCTGAAAATGAGTGCTTTGTTGCCACCATCACTTTTGTCTCTTCATCTGGTATGATTCGCATATAATAACCATGGGAAAGAAGGGTTCTCGAGTGGCGATCACGAACCGGAAGACAGCGTAGGTCGGCAAGCAACCGCTCAATGTGGCCGTCCGTGAAGAGGCCTATTTTCAGCAGTGGACGTCTTCAGGCTGTTGATTAAAAACACGAATAATATGATGATGACGATGTTGTTGGTGATGATGATGATGATGATGATGATGATGATAATGATCCCTCCTATATCTAGGAGAAGAAGAGGCCCTCGAGCTGGAAGGCCCACGTCACAGCCCGAAGGCGGCTGACGTACTAAAGGAGCTGCACAGCACTGTGACGCAAGCCAAGACCAAGATAGGAGACCTGCAGGTCCGCCCGGAGCCCGGTGTATGTCCCTTGCATGCTCTATCTGCTTACACTGCGGTATCCCACTAGGTGTGAACTTGCGCTCATGCTGAGATATTAATAATGAGTGCTAAGACATGAATCATGAGTGCTAAAACATGAATAATGAGTACTAAAACATGAATAATTAGTGTTAAAACATGAATCATGAGTGCTAAAACATTAATAATGAGTGCTAACACATGAATAATGAATCCTAGGACATTGATAATGAATGCTAAGACATGAATAATGAGTACTAAGACATGAATAATAAGTGCTGAGACATGAATAATGAATGCTTGGTTAGGTCATAAGTAATGAATTTTAAGATATGATTATATGAGTGCTAAAATATGAATAACTATTACCAAGACATTAATAGTGAATGCTAGGATATTAATAATGGCCGGATTCAATACACGGTCGACGGATTCAATAAAAAAACTTGAAATGTCACGAGCGAAGACAGGAATTTGAAGCATTGATTAAAGTAGCGTTTTATGACTCCTAAAGCATATAGCTAAAATAATAATGGCTGGAATATTTATATCAAAAGCACCATTGACAAATAATATTTAAATTGAATTTGCCATCTAGTGGGATATCACAGCCTATGCTTATACTTCCAGGAATTATCGCTCTCACTGCAGTTGTTACTGGTCTGTGCACACCGTCTATTCTTTTAGATTGATGTGTTGCATTCATCCAAAAATTTCCACAAAATTAAGTATAAAAGTAACCTGAGTAACCTAGTACCTATACACTCTTACAGAAACTGTGATGATGATGACATAATAGTCAAAGCTACGCATTGTTTTTAATACATAATATATGGTAATTCACTACAAAATCAGTTTTTTGTTACAGTCATGTACTGTGTATGATACTTTCATTTATGCCAAATGTAATGTGCGTATAAAAATAGCCTATTACCAACAAAATATATGATTTTTTCGACCTACATAATTGTTTACATTCGTAAGCAGTACATCACAAGATAATTATTAGGGAAGTGTTTAAAAAAACTTGTGTTTCACGAACTGCGCTATCCTTCACTTACGTTATGCGGCCTACAGCACAGTAAACGCGGAAGCGGGAGCGTTTTTGTAAATAATTTCTTGCACCTTGTGATCCTTTTGGTTAGTTCTAATAATACATGTAGCATATCTCATTCGCAAAACTGTAAATTTTGCGGAACTGCATGAACCATTCCAATACTCCTCAACACCTAATGCGAGATATCACTTTTCTTGAAATTCGTTTTTTTGCTTATTTTCATAAATTGTTGCAACTTCGTTTTAGTAAATTTATCTAGAAAGACGTTCATTGTTTGGAGTTCATTTATCATTTTGGTGAAAACGGATCATAGGGAATATAAATGTAGTTAGAGATGACATGGCTATCAATGTTCATTAGGTTTATGCGGCAAACAAAATTACAATAAATAGCCGAACCCGACAATGGGCTTCGTACAAACAAGCCAGTACCTACACCATTTTCAGCTCTATATATATCCACTCCAGCTAGTAACGTACACACATGCAAAATGTACATACGCTAAATGTACAATGCATTGCAAAGCGCAAAAGGTACAAACTAGCAGAATAGAAAAAACAAAATCCGTGATACGGACCTATTTCAAACATAATACTTTATTGGTACCGCTTGGGATTCCGCGTACGCTCCCGTTCCGCTTCGCTCACTGCGCAAGCCCTGACTGTTGCATGCCCTGCACTGTTATTGCATGACATCGATGTTAAACTGTTCGTGAACTGTGGAATAAATACCTACGTGTTAGTTAATACTATAGATTGTTCATTAGAAATTTAGTAAATGTGTATTGTTTTCGTCGTGTCGCTATGATAGGGAAAAACGTTTCAAACCATTGAATAAACAACAGAATGTTCAATGTAATAGAGTTCATTGTTGTACAGTGTAAGGTCTGCTTGATAGGAAGCGGTAACCGAAAGTATTCTATGCTAATCTCGGCAAAGTAGGTATACAATCTATGAGAAAAATTTCAGCCGTTTCAACGTTGAAACCACACAAATAAATAGTGAACTTTCGTAGAGAAGGGAACAGTATTTTAAATGTGTCAGTAACAGTATGTATTATACATTCTAGGAAGACAGGTATGTATGTTATCAGAAACTACAAATCTAAAAAAAATCGCGCGATAAGCTGGTGTCAATACAAGTTAGGGGAATAACTAAACGCCTATCCTTGTTGAAAATAGAATCCAAATTGTAGTCATACATAAAATTAGTCATAGACATGCGATGGGTGCGTGCACAAAGCCAGATTGTTAAGTACTTTTTTTCATTACAGTTAGGCAAAAACTCTTGGCTGGCTCGTCACATCATCTATTCACATAAAAAAAAATTAGATAGGCGCAGCGTAGGCCAGTCCCCCACTAGGTGGACCGACGATTTGGTGAAAGCGGCGGGGAGCCGATGGATGCAGGAGGCGAGCAGCCGCTCAGTGGCGTTCTCTGGGGGAGGCCTATTTTCAGCAGTGTACATCTTCACTCTTCGATGAAGAGAGAGCTGAGGCTGTTGATGATGATGATGATGACGATGAGGCTAACATTGGGCACGGTCTCACCTGATGGTAAATGACGACGCGGTCGACCATGGATCATGCCTGTCTAGAAGATACCGATTCACCCTCTCATCTCATATTATATTTCATCAACAGCCCGAACCCGAAGACGTTCACTACTGAACATAAGCTTCTCCCAGAGAGTGCCACTTTGAGCGGCTGCTCGCCTTCTGCAACCATCGTGCATATTAGATTTGTCAGACACAATGACGCTGGTAATTTGTTAAGGTGTTCCATTCCTTTGCTGTTCAAAGCTGACTAGTGTCACAGAATAGATATTATAGTACTACGTACTAGTGTTCATCATCATTATCATTAACAGCCTACAGACGTTCACTGCTGAACATAGGCCTCCCTCAGGGAGCACCACTTGAGCGGCTGCTCGCCTCCTGCATCCATCGGCTCCCCGCGGATTTCACCAGGTCGTCGTAGTAGTGTTAGTGAATTATTAATGTATTATCTATGTGCAGGATGAAGCAGCAGGTATGATGGAAGGGCTCCTGGACTTCGGCATCGCGGGTCTAAAGAAAGGCCTTCGCTTCACCGGCCTTAGCGACGACTCCCAGGTAATTATCGTTATCTCATTATTGATCGGATATTATCAGGCGGTTATCATTGTCAGTGGCGAGTGCAGTGCTGTGCAGTGCCGCTCTATATGTATGTATCATTATGCAGATTAGGTATGTTTGTAACAGTTAAAGGTGGGATGGATTGTGGTGTTTGTTTAGTATATAAATATTTTAGCTAATATCGCTTTCAGAATTAGCAAGTTAAGGTGGCAGTGGGAGGGCGACATTGCTCGTAGAGTTGACAACCGATGGATGCAAGGTGCAAGCACCCGCTCAAAGTGGCGCTTTTTGGGGGAGGCCTATGTTCAGCAGTGGACGTCTTCAGGCTGTTGATGATGGTATAAATATTTTAGGTCATGGAGAAACTATTTAGGATTTGCTTCTAAACACAATAAAATAAGAGTGAATAATAGGAAAACAACTTATATGCTAAAACTGATATTAAAAACTGTAATAGCAACATATTATTATGGAATATTTTAATCCTTAAAATATACTATACAACATTATACTTTTTTAAACTGTTTTTACGATGGAAATATACAAACGAAATCTCGAAATCTTTGTATGTGGTTAATTATTGAAAGTGAGTAATGTACTTTAGTATATTTTATAATATCAACTACACAAACAGTAGGTATTTTTTAATAAAATGAAACTTATGAAATCATAGTTTTCGATACAGTAAAATTTACTTAATGTAAAAACAACTTAAAAAATAGACAAATATTCGTCTCAATACCTTACATTAGATCACAATTTTATTATTACGTACAACAAATAACTAAATGCATACATTAGCATTACTACTTAACATAATCTTTTTCACAAGAAAATAGACAACACATGCACACAATTCTCCCCCCCCCCCCCTCCCCCCCCCCCACACACACACACACACACACACATCATGTGTAGCTCTAGTATCTATTCCAAGTCTGGTAGTTTGAGCCTGGTCACCATATCATCGAGGAAGGCCTTGACGGCTATTTCCGCGACGGTTGAGAGCGTGTGTCCGATGGAGTCGGTACGCTGGAATAGCTGCGTCAGCGCTGGCAGCTGCGCCGTGGTCGCCACCACGTGTCTCTGTAAATCACTGGCCGTCTCCGACTGGCAGTAACTACTCGCGTGCCTCAGCGGCACCTCCATTAACCGCCCCGACTTCACTATCTCCGCCAACTTGCCGATATCTATGTGCTTAACTGAATCTACCACATTCATCACTGTTTCCGCGTATTCCTTGCCAAAGTCGATGAATTTTTCCCCGCTGTGCTTTAGCAGTATTAGAAATTGGTCGATGTTGCCCCGGTTGAGGTGCTGTTGTGCGCTGATCAAGAATAGGTTTATGATGTTCTTGAAACCTTCTTCGAACGCGTCGACGATAGGAGTGTCGCGAGCCTGGCCTTCCGTTGACAGCTCAGTGATGCAGCTGCTCTGTTTTAGCAGCAGCTCGAACACGACTTGCTTACAGACCTCGCTGTTCGTCAGTTCTTTTAAGGTGCCGTCGCTCTGCAACTTGTAGTCGAAAGCCTTTCTCACTCCAGGTGGAGCTTTGAACAGTAGCATGTTCATAATCGCTTTCCAAATGGGTGCGTTTTTGAAAGGATTATAATTATTATCCGCGGCGACTGCCTTCATCATGTCCGTTAAACATTCTACTGCAAAATATTCAGCGAACACCAAGTGTGCGAATCTTGGCACTTCGTTGATAACGCAGTTTACCAAGGTTGAGCGATCTTCCCCTCGCTGTATTTTTGATATGGTGTCTTGTGTCTCCCGTATTTCTTCTGGCCTTAGAAATTTAGCTAGATCGTTCTCTCTGCACAACGCGAACAAACCTAGTTTTTTGTGTTTCTCGAGGAATCCTTTTCTAGTTTGTCGAAACGTGGAGACAATGGACTGGTCGTCGGAGTCTTCTTTGAAAAAGATTCTCTTCATGTGAGCTTCGACGAAATGTTGGTACAACGTGAACGTGTTTAATATCAGATCCCACTTGTCGTTCACTTCCTGTTCGCCTAAAAGGAACGAAATGCTGTCTTCCAACCGAAATTTAAAGTAGTTAGCGGCGATATATAGGTGGAGAGGTGTTCCTGACAGCTCCAGCTCTTCGTCATCGGGTGTCCTGCCTAGTATTTCATCGACAGGACTATACTGATCCAAGTTGATTTGAAAGTTCTCCCTCACCCTATTTCTGATGGTTGACGCTGAAGCTCGGTTTATCTCGCTCTCGAAAAATTTCACCGCCATTATATATATCAGGTGGAAAGTGAGGCTGAAGAGAGGTAAGACCTCGCGTTCTGGGTCACTGACCAGGCGTCGGTTCGTGAATTTGGACATGAATTTCATAAAAGATCGGACGTTCTCGAACTGACGGTAATTAAGTCGTTCCAGGCTCAAGTTAGTTTGAAAGAACCGGTTTAAGAATACCTTCTTTTCTTCGGCGTGGAACGGTTTTAGTTTGTATGTCATTCCGAATTCATTTTCAAGGGATAATCTTGTGTGTCTGTAGGAGCACGTCATTATCCACATACGTGTATTTTCTTCCTTTAATAGTTTCAAAATTTTAATAACTTCTTTTTCATAATGTGGGCACATAGCGTCGAATTCATCGAACAAGCATAGCACTTGGCCAGAGTTGTAGAGATATAAAAACAGCTCTAATTCAAAAAGTGCCAGAGGATCTATGTTAGCATCGGCATGTGCTATTGTAATTTTGTCTTCAAAATGACCAAGATCAATTTTCATGTAGGCATCGATATTTTTAAGTGCTATTGTACATAGAAAATGCACAACCAACGGCACGGTGATAGCTATGTCATTTTCCTGCCATCGGTTAAATTCCTTTTCGTAATCTGACAAGTTTACTCGAACTATCCACGGCAGCGAATCGATCAGTTTCGTGTTTAAAGATAGATGTGTGAGCAGAGCAGACTTGCCCATGCCTGGCCTGCCAGATACTACGACGACACGGTCGTCGACATCTATGAGAGTGTTTACTTGAATCGTGTCCTCGTCTCTACATAAAGTTCTATCAATAAAGTGGTCTCTGACATTTTTGTAAATATCGTCTGTAAGTGTCTGTCCTATTTCAATTTTTTCGCCGGATATTAGCTTTGTTAATATTTCCGTTCTGATTAAGCATCGTACATTTTGATTCGATATAGATTTTAAAGGTAACTCCTCTCCCTGAAAAACAATTATGGCATCTAAAACCTGTGTCTGAGATGATTCGGCTAGATCTACTAAGTATGTTTTGCCGTCTCTCACCGATCGGTACGTGTCTCCTACATACTCTTTAATTTCACCGGCTAATATGCTGTCAGTCACTACGACTATTTTATTCCCGTTGAATTGTTTTATGATTTGCTTCAACTTGTTGCAAAGCCCTTCGTAAAATTTTAGTTTTTCATAGATTACTACCAAAGTTTGTATATTTGTTTGTTTCAACTCCTGCAGCATAGTGTTGTAATCGTTTAGAGGAAGACTCAAAACATAATCCAAGTCAATAAATGTGTGGTTGTCCTGTTTTTCAAAATATTGCATTATTTTTATGCCGCTAAACGCGTTTGCGTCCGTGACTACGTTGTATACCCTTTCGATAGTTTTGTCTAGTTCTAATGCATTTATGGCGTCTTGATTGAATTTAATTCCAATGTTTTGTATTTTTAGATTGTACATAAAATTGAGAACAGTCAGCAAAGGGTTATCAATGACTGCTAGCTTTGCAATTTTGAATAATTCGTTCGAGCGATTTAAGTAAGGTGCTTCGCCAGTTTTCATCCACCATTTTTGTATTTCATCGTGAGATCTCAAGAAAATAGCATCTGAATGTATTCTAAATTTAAATTGATTTTGTCCGTCCTCATTGTTATAGTATTTGTTTATATCAATCTTCAAAATAGTTTCGACTTCGTCTTCTTTAGCTTGGTTGGCGTAAAACCAAAGCCTATTTAAAAAGTCTCTTGCTTGCCTTTTGTCAAATTCATCTCCATGAAATGAATCTTTTGGAAATCCATTTATATTAATCTTTATTCTAAATCTGCTGAATTCGTTCTTAACTAGTCCAGGTCGGCCTTCATATTCTTCTCTTAATATATTCAAAAATAAAGCAGCTTTTTTCGGTAATGCTTTATTTTCTAGGTCAAATTTCATCAATTTTGTTTCTGTATCTAATACAAGTACGTTCCCCACTGCACTCCCAATACCACCATTGATATCTATGATGCCTTGTTCTAAAGTTTTTCCTGGACCTACGAGTTCGTCGCTGATTTCGACAATTTTTGTCATTTGGTTCTCTGTAAATTGGTCAATGATTTTAACGGCTACAGTTTCTAATCTTTTCTTTATTTTAGCTTCATTATCACTGCCACGGACTGTCATGTCTAAATTTCCAAATGAAAGAGGCATCTTTAAATCAATTGATTCTAGCTTGATTGTAATGGCTTCTTGAATATCTTTTTCGTATATTTCAATATTATTTAAATGTTTTTGTAAGGATGTTCTTTCTTTAAAGCTTTTCATTTCAATAAGATGCAATTTTTTTGATTTATCGTCATATGTTGCCAACTTACCAATTACTTTGCTTATATTGAATGCGCAGGGGTCTTCTAAAATCAACTTAACATTTTCTACGTCACCGTCCACAATCGCTGATTTATCACAGCGTCTCGTGGACAGTTCTTTGCAAAATGTTTCTTTTAGAGTAGTTAAATATTCACAGCTGCTAGTAAAAAAATCAGGACTAAACTTCCATATGCGATGCTTTTGGCTCTCTGACTGTGTTGAAGATATTTGCAAAACTTGGCGCCCCAGGACCACGTGGTATCTAGCCATAAGTTTACCCGTCATCATAACTTCTGATTTATCTCCTTCTGCCATGATCAAATCAAGGAAAGTTGATCCTAGTTTTTTGATTCGCTCTAAAACTGTCATTTTAGTTAAAAGATCTATGTCGACTTCGTCGTGTTTATATTGAAACGCCTCTGTTTCTTTACCCGTGTTTATAAGGTAATGCACTTTTTTACTCACTGCTTTATCAGTTTTTTTCCTATCCACAGAGAAGTAGTCTTTCGCTGGCGTGTATATTATTAAATTGCACTCGACGCTGCTGAATTCTCCGTCAAACATGACGTCTTTATTTTTGGGCTGGAATCTGTCTATGATGGTGAGATAGCTGTCGAAGTATTTGCGCAAACTAAAGTCTCCGTTAGCACTTCGTATATCTTCAACGGTAATTCTGCCCTTTTCCCGATCCTCTCTATGTTTGGCTTGCACAAATAGCATGATGGGCTTAGGATGTCCCTTCACTTCGTACCTCAAGCAAATGTCGTCCAAGTCGCCGATGCCGCTGATGTTCGTGCCGAGATGGAACTCCTTTATGTCCTCATCGTTTAATGCTCTCATAAGAACTAAGCTCAATAGCTTTGTTTCATAAAGCTGTCCGCACACACCTGACGTGCCGGTTCTTTTCATGTAATTAAATCCAGATTTAGATTTCTTTTGCGATGTATTGTTCGGAATTTTTTGACTTTGTTTGTTATTCGGTGTTTGTTCGGTGGGTTGCAGTAAGTCCACGATCTCTTGTTTATTATCTGTGTTGAGGTCTAGAGCTATTGACAAAGAGGTTTCACCTTTAGAGTTCTTTAAGTTCGTATTCGCACCGTTATCTATGAGTAGCCGTACGATGTCTGCCTCACTCCTGCGCACTGCGATATGTATTGGACTGTTGTTATTGTTGTTACCGTCCACGGCGTTGATTTCGGCGCCATCGGTCAAATACTTCACAATGTTTTCTATTTTTTCTTCCACATTTTTGTTTTCGCGTAGCGATATAAATAGCAATGAGTTCTTGATGAGTTGTTCGTCGTCAATAGAAGCCATGGTGCTCGCAGAAATGAATTAACACATTATAATTACCATTTGAGGATGTTTTTGTTTATTTATAGCCGGCTTGAATCGTTATCACTCGCGAATTGTTACCACGAGCTGCCGCGCGGCCGGCACATCGCAGTCTATGTAAACGAAAATTTTGGCGTGAGATATATTTTTTTATTGTGTCACGATAAGGTACGGTACAGCTGTTGAACTTATCGGCCTCTTCAGTCTGACTGATAGCGCGTGCACTCACGGATTGCGGATTTTTGAACTCATCAGAATTTTAAACAACACAAAGAACTATCTATAAGTTTTTCTCGTTTCATTCGCACTCATAGCTCCACTATTATGCTGTTTCTTTTTAACAACGTCCGATGAGAGCGTGTTGCGTCTCGCGAGCTCGATTTTTGCAAAGCAAATAAACAATTAAAACTGCGGTTGGAATTCGGCGAAGCGCATTTGGCGGTTATGTACAGAATACATAATACTACTACGTGGTTATGTGTCATAATTATTCATTGAATAAAATATTTGTGGGAATACATTATCAGTATCCATAATAATTGCGGGTTCATTTTAGTATAATAACAAAGCATCATCAGTTTTATATCCAACATCACATCACCAAAATAAAATATTTCCATGATTTTTAAAATCAAAAATCTGTTGAGTATAACTTAACTAATAAGCCCAGTGTGTGTGTATATTCGTAAAAGTTAAATTAATGATGTTTATATTCAAAACACATGTTAAAACATTTCAATGGATACACTCATATGGTGGACCACACCATTCTCTATCTCTATAGTTTCACGTTCCTTTGTTTGATTCATACTTCAACTCACGTCACGTCAGGTCATTCATCCTCATAAAAAAAATAAAAAATACAGTAGACACTAAAGACACTTAAATACGCATGTTCCACATTTATGTGGTAGACACGTTAATTACGAATGTCTGATATTCAGTGAACCTTATTATCAAGGCATGAGATGTCAAAATAAACGTTTTACCCATATCTTCTTTTTCTTCTCGTTTAGGCAAGTGGTCAGCCCTGGTGTCAGAATTTTTAGGCTGCCCATAGGCAATAAATAATAATAATAATAATAGGTAATAATAGTCGTTAAGCCAAGACAGAAGTCTTGGCTTAACGACTATTGTCTTACGACAACAGCCCGGACCGACGGCTTAACGTGCCCTCCGAAGCACGGCAGCGCTCAATACTTACCCGTGTCAACAATTATTTCATTATAATCGTTGGCCGGGCAGCAGAACTCGTTTTTGCTGATGAAAAAAAGCGTGAGTGTTTTACGCTTCGAACGTGATCCATACGTATACCTAGTTACCTACGAAGATACAGTGTAGGTACGTTACGAGCAAAACTAGTTATAAAAACCACTAAAAGCTATGTAAAGTTTATTTTTATACACCGAACTGTGCTCATGTGGGTGTAGGCTGTAGGTACAGACTATAGTAGCGAAGTATCCATATATATTCTAGGGAATACAATGTGTTGTGTGTGTGTGCCTTCTAAGTTTTAGGAGATTTTCTGGCTGCCGGTTCATAAAATGTAAAAAAGCTCAAATGAGTGACGTGACGTGACGAGCTGGTCGTTCACCTGATGTTAAGCAACACGGCCGCCCATAACAGTTGTGGTGTCACTCGAAACTTTAAAATAATAAAGTTTTGCGTGACACTGCACTGCGCACGCCATCCCGAGACATCACCCAGTCTAGCAATCAGATTACTAGACTGTGTAATCAGGTCATAAAGTCTCATTTGCCCAGTAATTTCACTAGCTACAATGCCCTTCAAACCGGAACACAGTAGTGCTTGCACACTACTGCTTGGCGGCAGAATGACTGGCAAAGCGGTGGTACCTACCTAGACGAACTTTGCAGAAAAGTCCTACCACCTAGTGTTTCATGGTCGGCCCGTGGTCTCAAGGCTGAATGCCAGTTGGCGAATTGTTTTATATACTTGTACCACACGCTCTACGGTTTTACAGCAAGGCTGTAATAATTTCGCAGTTTTTTATAAATAAATATGTTGTTTATTTACATTTTAAAAATATTGTAATATTTTAATTCACTTTTAAATAAACTAATTTTAACTGGATAGGTATTTGGCCATGAAATGTAAATACTTGATCTCAAGGTTACAATACAATACAATACAATACAATACAATAATACTTTATTGAACACCAATAAACAAGAATGCACATAGATACAAATTTATAAAAGAATGGTAGAATAACGGGCGGCCTTATCGCATTAAGCGACTTCTTCCAGGCTACCTTTGTATGGACAGGAATTAAAACAAAAATTACGGGTGGTGTTGCATCAGTTACAACTTACATCTAAGAACAAAAATGAGATAAAAAAGTGCATGATTGCGTAAATATAAAACTATAGGTTACCACTTGTCGTTGAGGCCGGTGGCCGCCGCATAGGTGGATAGTTTGAGCCTTATTGAATGTAGACTAACGAAAGTATACTGGTTTTAATTCGTGGACTACTACACAATCATCAGCTGGAAGACGTCCACCGCTGAACATAGGCCTCCCCCATAAAACGCCACTGTAGATGCTTATCACTTTGGGGATTTGCAATAATCATGTACAGAGGAAAGTGCTGCCCCATTCCCTGCGCCATCAACGCTCTAAGGCTGAGTTGCACCATAATCACAGTTAATGTTACTGTGACAGATATTTGACATAGCCCGCTCCGCGAAGCGTGGACGGTTACAGTTAGCTATTAAAGTAAGCTGGTGCAACCAACCCTAAGGCTGAGTTGCACCATAATCACGGTTAAAGTTACGGTCAAATTTTGACATTAGCCCGCCCTGCATAGCGTGGAATGGTTATAGTTAGGGTTAAAGTTAGCGTTAAAGTAAGCTGGTGCAACTCAGCCTTAGTGTGTCTAAGGTATACAATATTAAGTTATGTAATTACTACTACCTAATCTGTAGTAAGTACATCTGAATCAGAATATGTTTTGTTTGTCACCAGGACAAGTCCCCGTCGCACCGAGACAGAAGCAACAGAAGCTCGCCGGAAGCGCGCCATAAAGTATACCCGAGTGAGCTGCCTACGTATCCTGTACTTCAGAAAGGTACCACCGCCTACCAAGCTAATTCTGTTCACTAGTTTTGCTGGGGCTTACTAGTTTTGCTACTTTTGTTAGGGCTATTGGTAGGACTTTTCTGCAAGAGTTGACAGCCGCTGTGGTGTGGTGGGTTCGGCTCATAACCCGAAGGCGGCGGGTTTGATTTCTGCGACAACTAGTGTTTGTGCACTGGAAAAAAGTGCAAACTTGTTCTGTGTGAGGGTGTTGTGGGATCGTGGTGCTCGTGGTTCCTGGGTCCCTAGATATAGGGAATCCTAGTTAGGACACAGAATAGATATTATATAGGTTAGGGTCCAGGATCTATGGTACAGTTCTTCCACCACCGCTTTGCCGGATATTCTGCCGCCAAGCAGTAGTGTGTAAGCGCTACTGTGTTCCGGTTTGAAATGCATTGTGCTAGTAAATTACTGGGCAAATCATACTTTGGTCTGATATCTGCCGAGGTACTACTTACCGTGGGCTGAAAGAAACGTTCAGACTGTTTGGTTTGTGTGCAGCATTTATCAAAGTGTGCGCTTGTAGAGACGACCCAAAAGATTAAGCCCAGGATCTCCGGGCATCCTCTACCTCGCTCGCATTGCGAAATTTTTGAACGTATTAAATGGTAGAACTTAAAAAAATTCCAACCAATGAAAAACCTGCAGAATTTACTAGGTGGTAGGACTTTTCTGCAAAGTTCGTCTAGGTAGGTACCACCGTTTTGCCAGTTATTCTGCCGCCAAACAGTAGTGTGCAAGCACTACTGTGTTCCGGTTTGAAGGGTATTGTAGCTAGTGAAATTACTGGGCAAATGAGACTATGACCTGATTACACAGTGTAGTAATCTGATTAATAGACTGTGTGATGTCTCAGGATGACGTGCGCAGTGCAGTGTCACGCGAAGCTTTATTATTTTATAGTTCCGAGTGACACTGCAACTGTTATGGGCGGCCGTATTGCTTAACATCAGGTGAACGACTAGCTCGTCACGTCATTCATTGTCATAAAAAAAAAGAATAACATCACAAATGTTCAACAAAAAAATAATCCAAACAAGTTTCATACTTACATTAAAACTCAATCACCAGATGATTTTAGCTTTTCCTGTTTGTCATTGGTTGGATTTATCGTAAGTAAGTTCTACCATTTAATACCTTCAAAAATATTGCAATGCGCGAGCAAGATAGAGGATAACCCGGTGTTTGACACAGAAACATGACCGTGTGAACGGACCTTCAATTGAGGATTGATCGAGTAAACAGACCTATAAATACAGTCCACTTTTGTTATCTATTATATCGAATGACATTTTAAAAACCTAGCTGTCAATCGTGGTTTGTCTCTGCCTCTTATAATAAAACCTTACAAATAGCACACATAATTTTCGCTTGTTTTTCATTTTATTTCCTGAACTCCCGGAGATCCTGGCTTTTAGATATCTCTAGTGTTTCATAAGAATTCTCGCGTTCTAGGAAGTACTTTTGAGACACCGGAATTCTCATGCTTTACTCTCTACGTATTAATCAGTATTTTCAGTAATATTTTTAATTGACATTTGTTGTATTGGTTTCAGAGGGAGAAAATGGCAATGGAGCGGTCCCACATTTAGTAAAACAACATCGGGTCATCTCACAGGACAGCGTGGTGAGCTCAAATTTTATCTTTGTTTTATTTAAATAACAATAAAGTAAATTTTAGTGCCATATTATTTTTCAATTTAGATATTTTTAAGACCCTATTTATTTTAGTTTGTACTCTCCTACAGTTTCTGCCAGCAATGCGTTATTCCTACGTCTTTGCTCCCGTAGGTTTTTTGCTCAAGAGCCCACGTGATAGAGAACAGGGAATGAAGCCGAAAATCAGGTTCAGTTAGGCGTGGCCAGGCTTATGTCCAGCAATGAATATTTAATTTAACTAATGGTGAATATACCTTCGACCTTCACCCCAACAAATACACCTTACCTAGTATTTTTTTTATCGAGGTTAACATTTGACCACCTTCTCACCTGATGGTGAGTAACGACGCGGTCGACAATGGAGCATGCTTGCCTAGGTGCCGGATCTCTCTAGCCTTAAAAACTCCCAAATCTTTACTAAAGTCCTGATCATTTCCCGATCTCCATTACCGCGTGTTCCACCACCCATGTGGTTACTGGTTACTATCCAGCCGCTGAGCACTGCGCCGGCGCCGAGCGAGTCCCCCGAGCCGCAGTACGAGGAAGCAGCCGACCTCCCCACCAGCATCGCCAAGCTGCGCTGTCTGCTGCGGCAGCGGGCCGACCCACAGCTCGCCACCAGGTACCCACCCGACACACTGTATGGAGAGCCGACCCACAGATCGCCACCAGGTACCCACCCGACACACTGTATGGAGAGCCGACCCACAGATCGCCACCAGGTACCCACCCGACACACTGTATGGAGAGCCGACCCACAGCTCGCCACCAGGTACCCACCCGACACACTGTATGGAGAGCCGACCCACAGCTCGCCACCAGGTACCCACCCGACACACTGTATGGAGAGCCGACCCACAGCTCGCCACCAGGTACCCACCCGACACACTGTATGGAGAGCCGACCCACAGCTCGCCACCAGGTACCCACCCGACACACTGTATGGAGAGCCGACCCACAGCTCGCCACCAGGTACCCACCCGACACACTGTATGGAGAGCCGACCCACAGCTCGCCACCAGGTACCCACCCGACACACTGTATGGAGAGCCGACCCACAGCTCGCCACCAGGTACCCACCCGACACACTGTATGGAGAGCCGACCCACAGCTCGCCACCAGGTACCCACCCGACACACTGTATGGAGAGCCGACCCACAGCTCGCCACCAGGTACCCACCCGATACACTGTATGGAGAGCCGACCCACAGCTCGCCACCAGGTACCCACCCGACACACTGTATGGAGAGCCGACCCACAGCTCGCCACCAGGTACCCACCCGATACACTGTATGGAGAGCCGACCCACAGCTCGCCACCAGGTACCCACCCGACACACTGTATGGAGAGCCGACCCACAGCTCGCCACCAGGTACCCACCCGATACACTGTATGGAGAGCCGACCCACAGCTCGCCACCAGGTACCCACCCGACACACTGTATGGAGAGCCGACCCACAGCTCGCCACCAGGTACCCACCCGACACACTGTATGGAGAGCCGACCCACAGCTCGCCACCAGGTAGCCACCCGACACACTGTATGGAGAGCCGACCCACAGATCGCCACCAGGTATCCACCCGACACACTGTATGGAGAGCCGACCCACAGCTTGCCAGCAGGTAGCCACCCGACACACTGTATGGAGAGCCGACCCACAGCTCGCCACCAGGTACCCACCCAACACACTGTATGGAGAGCCAACCCACAGCTCGCTACCAGGTACCCACCCGACACACTATGGAGAGCCGACCCACAGCTTGCCAGCAGGTAGCCACCCGACACACAGTATGGAGAGTCGACACACAGCTTGCAAGCAGGTAGCCACCCGACACACAGTATGGAGAGTCGACACACAGCTTGCCAGCAGGTAGCCACCCGACACACAGTATGGAGAGGAGGCCAACCTCTCCAATTACGACGTTGAATGAGATGTGGTCCGATAGAGTGAAAGAAACTCAGTGGCGACTGTGAAGTGAGCAGCAAGGCCCCTGCACGCTGCGCACAACGCTTACCTCTTCCCGCGCACATGTAATTCAGCCTTCATTGAGTTTGAATCGCACTGTACCAGTGCTGTAGATCAACCTCTCCATAGTCCCCTTATTTTACTTCGTCCTTTATGTTGTTGTATATTGTGTTGTAGAGGCGATGAGATCTGGTGGGAAGGCGCGGAGGAAACCCGCGGCCGCGCGCAGCTACAGCCCTCCTCGCGCCCGGTCGACACTGCCACACTCGCAGGTGCAGTACCTAACACGTTGACACAATACTGCACCATACCACACTACAACATTGCAGTACCTTACAACTTTAACAAAAACTTTTTTTAACTTTTCGCAGATGAATACGACATGAGCATGGATCGAAACGTGTCACCGAATCAAGGTTCGAACAACAACATGCAACGACTCGATAAGTAAGTAACAAATGCATTATTAATATTTATGATTTTTTAGGCAGTATCGCCTGCTCAGTGTAATCTCAGTAGGCCTAGCACGAATATTTACGCGCGCGTAAGTGTAACGTTAACGTAAAACCTCCCTATTATAACTGCGTCTGCCGCTCAACTGCTGTCAAAGTTCATACAATTTTGACAGCAGTTGAGCGGTAGACACGCGTCAGCAGCGCTGCTAGCTCAGTTGTAATAGGGGGGCAGATCAAATGCCATACAAGTGGCATACGTTAACGTTACATTTACGCGCGCGTAAATTGTGCTAGTCCCACTGATTAATTTGTGAAGAAAATTGGATTATTAATAGTAAGAAAAGTGGATAATCAGAAAAAAAATATTTACCGCGTTTAGGTGGGTCTACTCTTGTACAACGTGCGTAACATCGTAGCGTCACAGATTACTCAATATGTTCTCTTTTCGAACGTTTACTACGTGAATAGCGTAGGAAGGCCAGCCTCAGTGAACTATCTTTAGATCGATATCGTCATTGCAAGAGTCGCGTGGCTTCAGACTGTTCCAGCGCACGGTGACCGGCGTGTTCAACTCGCTGAAGACCGCGGTGGGAGGCGAGGAGGCGGCGCCGGCGGCCGCGCGCGCCTGGAGCTACGTGTACACCGCCGCCCCCGCCCCCGCGCCCCCCGCCCGCCTGCTCGCCGCGCGCCGCCGCCCGCCCCGCGCGCTCCCCGCCCCCGCCCCCGCCCCCGCGCGCCGCCAGCGCCCGCGCCCCGACACGGACGTAGGTACGTGTGCCCCCGCGCCCCCCGCCCGCCTGCTCGCCGCGCGCCGCCGCCCGCCCCGCGCGCTCCCCGCCCCCGCCCCCGCCCCCGCGCGCCGCCAGCGCCCGCGCCCCGACACGGACGTAGGTACGTGTGCCCCCGCGCCCCCCGCCCGCCTGCTCGCCGCGCGCTGCCGCCCGCCCCGCGCGCTGTGCTTTGTGCTTACGAAGATGTTTGGTAAAATAACAAACAACTATCCTAATTCAAAAAAAAAACATTAACAAGTGGTCTGATCCCCAGACGAGCTAGTGTCGCCATGGAGCGGTGCACTGGCGGCGGCGAGCGCGGCGTGTCCCGTCACACATGTCGCCGCCAGACTTGCTACTGTGCTCTTTGCTGGTTAGTACATTACTGTATTTGCTCTATGACTCTAGACTTCTACACCGTGATTCAAACTTTATGCCGTCTATGAAGTGGTCAATTTTGACGCTTCGCTGACGCCACTTGACGAAGACGTAGGTCTGTCTATTTTACGTGAGGAAAAAGGAGATGAGAACGGCCGAATGAGATGAATATATCGGATAAGTCTAGAAACTTGACTGTACCTGTTTTTTTTACTGTTACTGTAACTTGAAATTTATAGCTGATTTCCAGACTCAGTGCAGCGCCAACGGCTATAATTCACTTAACACACAAATTTTTCAAACGCAACCATGTTTCATAAAAATGTTTAGTAGAAGGTGCACGACTGGTTCCAGATGTAGCCGAATCAATAATCGCATCGTGGTTGGATGAGCTGGCGGCTTGGTTACGAAAACAAGTGTTCGCGGCGTTTGAGGATGCCGCCGGGGACTTTGACGTCAAGGAGGACCCCGGAGTCAAGGGGGACCCTGGAGTCAAGGGGGACCCTGGAGTCAAGGAGGACCCTAGAGTCAAGAGGGACCCTGGAGCCACCGGGGCCCTGATTGCCACGCGCCGCCCTGTTGATCTAGAGCGGACTTTATTGCTACTGCTTGACCGGGCTCCAGGTATTTATAACATTAGAATCAAAATTGACACAAAATTGTTAAGTTTTTAAAATCAGTCTTACAAGTTTAAGGCGCGATCAGAGATCAAAATCGCAAAAAAGTACTTTTTTAAAGCTGAATGCGATGTGAAAAGATAGTGTGAATAGAAAAAAAAGCATAAGCAGGGATGACAGCATGTTATATGCTGATAGTGGTCCGTTTTGTTTCTCTAAATTTTTAGCGATGGCAAAACATTTTTTTTTCTAAATTAAATGGTCAATGTGGTTTTCTAAAGAAACAGCAAGATAGAATATTTATTTGACATTTATCACGTAAACCACAAAAACCCAAAATCATTGAACCATTTGCAAGTGCACATCCAATTTGACGTCAAATTATGATCTTTTATTTTTAAACAAAGCGCCATAGGATCTGGCAATAAAACGTTCAAATGTCGCTGCCTTAAATGTTATTTGAGTAAGTATCCGGTTATTTCCAGCCCTCCACATAATATTCGGCACGTCATCCATCCAAGCGTGGTGCGCGGGGGCAGCCAGCGCGGCGCACTCGGAGCGCCTCGCGCGGGACCTCGCGCACCGCGCGCTCGACCTCGCCGGCTCGCACGCGCTGCGGGCCGCCGGGGCGGGGCGCTGGGAGATGTAGGGGGCTAGGGGGCTAGAGGCCGTGGGGGACTAGCGGGGCCTAGGGGGACACTGCTAGATGTGGGGCAACTAGGAGGCCGTGGGGGGACTAGGGGGACGTGGGAGACTAGGAGACGTAGGGGAATTTAGGGGACATAGGGCACTTGGGGGAGTAGGTGGACGTGGTGGACATGGGGAGAGCAGGGGGACGTGGGGGTGTAGGCTATTTACATAACTACATTATTTTCTTATGTTAAGTTTGTATTAGTTTTAATTAGTTATTTCGAGCTTATGGCTCTTACTATTATGTGTTTTAAAACTACTCACTAAGTTGGAACTGTACCCTCGATGCTACTCGCCGTGGCCGCGTTTCCTTGTTTGAATGATTTACCGATCATTCTTCGCACAATGGAGAACACAAATGGGTCAAAATATCACTATCAAATACATCTTAAATCGGAGCGTAGATCATGTTTAGTTTTTATTTCGGTTCAATACATGCAGTATTTCCGAAGTTATAACGACTTTGAGCCCTTTTTTGAATTTCCGAGATTACCCCGCGCTCAATAAGACGTCACGCCCGCGCTCGGTCCGGTCACCCGCGGGCCGCGGTGTGCAAACGAGAGCGCGGCTATCGAATTACCACAGATTAGGTAGTGATACTACGTATCAGATGGTCATCGATGGTCGGATGTCCAATAAACGTGCCCATACGAGTGTAGTAGTGTAGTACATTAACTCATTTGTTTATTTAGACTCGTGTCATCTCCTCCAATGGAGGATTACACCTCATCAACAATTTCAGGAAGCCTCGCGAATGATGGCGTGATTTCCTGGTTGACGATCAGCTCTCGAACGGCAACGTTGAACTAAGAAAGTCAACGCTTATAATCGCTTTAGTGATGTCAGCTACGATAAAACGCTATTGGAAACTACGCCTTAAATCTAAATTCAAGTTAAGTTCCAAGTAGCCAAAAGTGTCTATACCCGTTTGCTGCACACAGTTGGAAGTCGGTCTTGTTTCGTAGCGCAGATCGAGGATAGACGCCTGTATGCACCAGAAACTGGGGTATTCGAGCTGCGATCGATTACGAAGAGGAGACCATTGGAAGGAGGGCAATCGTCGGTCGCCATCAACGACTGCCCGCGGGGGATTTCCGATTTCTCGAAATCGCACGGCTTGACACATCGGTTGGCCTTCGATCCATGCCTGGAGTGGTACCAGCAAACAGGGTATTTGCGGTAGCTGGAGTTAGATCTGGTCCACTGGCACGATGGTGAGCGACGCTGCTGCGGTCTGGAATGGTTGTTCGGCAGTGAGCGGCGTGATGTTTGCGTGTGCTCATCGAGCTTAATGGTGAGGTGCTCCACCATCTTTCTCAGCTCCGCAATCTCACTTGATGGGTGAGGATGTGCGGCACCTAAAGACGTTGTATGGAGATGTAAGTTCTTGGATACGATCAGTCAAACCCGACAGCTGCTCCAATGAGTGTTTGGGCTGGGATGCTAAAACGGTTTGAATATTAGCGGATATAGTGTGGATGAAGTCATCGGGGACCGCAAGTTTAAAGCCCTCGCAGTTCCTGCGGCCGTTCCAGGGCTTTCTATCTCCGAGCTCTTTATGCGTTAGCAGTTGCTTCACCTTCTTTTCATGCGAAGCAGACAGACGTCGAATCAGCTCGCTTTTTGTTTTAAGGTAACTGTTTGACGTAGGAGGGTTGACGATAATGTCCTTTACCGCTTTGGCGTGCTGCATGTCCAAGTTGATTATGACATTATTTTTACACATTTAATTACTGCAGGAGACTACAAAATTTGGTTTTCCCTCACACTTAAAATAAAACCATCAGTTTTACACATTTTTTTAAGATTTTTGTTTTCTTATTGAGGCTTGTTTTGACGCTTCCTCAACAAACCCTCTATTTTTTAACCACAAACCACTTTATGCATATACAAGGTGACCTTGAATTGGTATGTTATCCCGAAATGGGGGGACTGGGACCATGATACCCTACAAGTTGTGAGAACCTTTCTTGAAACTGGGTGTTTCAAACCCTCCATGGTAAAAAATAAATCCACTCGCAAAATTGCACGTGCGATCGCTACGAGAGTTAACAAGATACTATAAATTCATTTTTAAACACGTGTCGTTAAACTCATTTATGTGCACTCGGTCAAGGACGAAGATCAACCACTCAGCTGCGCTAAGGCTATTTTCAGACGTAAACTTTACATGGCATTTATTCAATGAAAAACTATTAATTTAATAAAATCGTAGAAGAAACATTGTCTACCTTGGGGTGTAGATTTACCCCCTTTCTGGATAACATACTAATTCAAGGTCACCTTGTATATGGTACTACGTATTAATTTTTTTTATTAATTTCCATATATTCTTTACACCCTTCTAGATCTCTGAAATTTAATTCCTCACAAATTTTTACCAGCTTGAATTTAATGTTTTCTGTGTATGAGTGCTTTTTTAGGAATGTGTTTATGGGTTTGGTTTTGAACCACAATTACTCCTAATACACCCAACACAGTTTTCAAGAGGGCCTAGATTAAGCCTTCGTGGTGATACAGTCGTTATATTTTGTTTTTTGTAAATTTACAATATAGTGTCTATTGCATTGAATTAGCGGCCTCAACCAACCTTCTTGAGATGGGGGCTTGGATCTTGAACCTAAAAACTTCATTTCATTAAAAAACTTTTTCATTTTGTTAAATAGATCTAAATGAAGGCTGGTTGAGGACATGTTTGTTAAGAAAGTTTTACTCCGTTTTCTGTCTGGGGTATCCCCATTTACAGCGTCGAATAATTTATCTAAATTAGCTACCACCGACGCTGTAGTCTGACGTCTGAAAGAAAAAGAAAGAGATTACTTGTTATGAGCTTTTCTGGGCTCCATGCCAATCACACGATAATATTATAAATGTGAAGGTTTGTCAGCATGTGTGTTTGTTACTCCATCACGGTAAAGCGTCTGAACGGAATCGGAAGCGTATACACCAGAATCATACATTGGGTACATTCATTATAATCACTTTTTTGGCATGTATCTTAAAACTTACTTTGGGCAACTTTGGCATATAATCCTGCTGCAACCGAATGACTTAATACTTGAGCAGCCAAACGAACCTTCATTTTCTGTTTACCATTCGGTTGCAGGTGTTGTTGTGTCAAAGCCGGAGCAAACACAAAGTTCGTGTTTGTTTTTCCATTTCTTATAGTTGCTCTATTATGACTCCATTTTGCCACTGATGCCAGCTTATGGAAAAAACCCTACCACGACGAAATTCAATGATTGAAGTATTTACGGGACAATATTTAAAGTAAAGTTATGTCCTTAAAATTTTAGCAACCTTTTGGACCCACGTCCTCCATCTCACCGGATTGGACGCTCTACTAACTGAGCTATGGTTACCCGACCGCTAGCTGCGAAAATCTTAAGGACTATTAAGTTGTTTTTTTTTTTATTAATTCAACATAGTTCTTGTAATACACCTTCTCCAAAAACGCTTTTTTTAAACATTTATCATCTCGCTCTATAAAACTTACTTTTGATGATTTAAATTAAAAGTATACACAATTAAATTGCAGAATTTCTTGATTGTTACATACAGTTGTCCCTGAATTTGCTAATAATATATGTTATTCGTTTTTAATTTCATACAACCGTTTTCCTCATATAGCTATGGCACTGTTTCTGTTGTAACTTCTCTGTACCTTACAGAGTAGGGATACTCAACTTGTACTATAGTTTCGGGTCGCAAAAGCCCATCAGGAGATGCACCCAAATATGGTCTTTCTAGTGAAATATGGAAAACACATTTCTCCACAACTAAACCAGTCCCTATCGCATCATAAGAAGGTGGTGTGGCGTGTAACCTGTTAATTAATGTTGATTTTAGTGTGAAATGTGTGGGATTTGTGATAATCTGTGCTTCCGCTGCACTCTGATTGTCCAGATGTGTCACTGCATGGTAAAACTTGGTTAGCTCCAAGTCACATGAAGAATTAGAATTATTCTAATTCTATACATTTACCTTTATTACTCTTCTGAGTATGATTTCCGCATCACGCATTTTTCATAAAATGATGCCAATTTCTGGGCCATTGTCTCGATAAAGTCTTCATCTTAGGTGTATTCAAAACACAAACGTTGTTGCGAAAAATGTCTACAATTAGAATAGAATAAATGAAAAAAATAAACTCTGCTTTCGTTGTTGTACTTATAACGAGGATAACTTAACAAATAACATAAAAAAATTACGTACCTAGGTAACTTAAGAAAGCAATGAAAAGAAAAAAAAAACGGACGCCTGCAGCCGGCTATATAAAACTAAAACTATGTTTTCTATTACACTTTGCACGTTTTTATTTTTTTGTGGCTTCTATAACTTCTTTTCCTCTGTTCCTCTTTCTTGGGGTGGTCGTTGGCTCTGTGTTGATCCGGATTAGGGCGGCTCGCCCCATTTCTCCTCCGTACTTCCATTGTTCGCCCTTGCGTAAATAAAACCCGTCCTATCGTTGCGCCGTTTGTCCTCACCAATGACTCGTGGTTGGTGGTGCTGCGGGTCCCGTTGGGGTTCGTGCACTATGGGGAAGGTGGAGGTCCTCGTGTCCAGTGGGTTGCCATTTAGTGAGATAAACTGTACCGGCCAGGCATCTCTAGGACAACGGAGCACCCGGCCGCAGTGGTTGCGTTTTGATTGGAGCCATAGTCGATCGTGGGGTAACTCTGAAACTGATCAGGCCCCTGGATGGATAAGGCAAAGCCTACGTAATATAAAGCAAAACCAAACATATTATGCAATGATAACGGTCGCCTCATCATTCCATCCCCAAAGGTATTCTTTGTTGCGCATGCTATTTATTATGTACTGTGAGAACCTTGGCAAGTTGGCATGATTAGCATGAATATCATGATTGTGTGATTTGTGTACCCGTAAACAGTAGGTATATAACGCGCGAGAGCAACATCATTGGCGCTTGTCGTTGCTGGTGTCTCTTGAATGTTAGTGCTACTAGTTGCAGATGTTGCGTTATTACTGTAACTAGCACCCCTTTTAATTTCGGTTCCTAAGTTATCCATTCTCGTTGTGAGCATACCTACAGTTCGTCTCAACATGAGATAAATTAATTGCGTCTCACTGCTCTTTTTCTTAATTGGTCTTTTCTTAACATTTCCTTGAGCGTTACTATCACTAGGAGTGGACCGAGTAGTCGACGCTGATTCCACAGGCGATGTCGCCTTTGTCTTAGGCTTCCCCATTATGTATCCACTTTTGTTTATTTGTATTTGTGATTAGAGTTCCGAGTCCTGAAACCAATGGACGTAATTAACTTCTCACTCCTGAACTCATAACGTTTAATAACCTAACACGGGGTGTATCCAAATCTATATCTCAACACCGCCCAGGTTCTTAAATGCCATAATTAACCAAATTAGTCATCTAAGTTTGTTTAAAGTAATTTTACGTTTATTTAACTTTTCATTTTTTTTTGTGGTGATAAGTGTGGTGACTGATATTATTAGTAAATAAATATCTGCTTCAAATCTCAGTATTCTTAAAGATTTATAACTCATTTGGTATCGGCTATAACAGTTAAGCAGCTTATATTCGTTTAATGAAACCTCAATAGTCACTGATTAAAATTTTTACAATGTAACCATTCTATAAAACGCTTGCGTCATTTTGTAGTACTACCCGAAACTTAAGAAATTAAATACTTCGTAATTATTATTTTGATAAAGTTCACACAACTCTTTTAAATGAGATTTTTCTATTATTATGTAATAGCATATTTCCTTCTCTCTGCATTTGTTTAGCTGCTTATAATACTACAGCCACGTGTTTACAATCCGCTTCCTGACAGCTTCAGAACGTTAACATGTTGTTTCATCAACACTACCATCGTTCTGTAAGTAGTTTTGTTAAATTTATTTATTTATGTTCACTTCACAGTGCAGTTTCTTCATTGAAGCTTTCCAGATACCTTTCAAAAAGGTAAAGTTCCCTGTTTGGGATAGTTTTTGCCAAATTTACTCCTTATTGGTAATACATCTGGAAAATCAGTGTAAACTAGCCATTCTGATACTAGAAAGACTGGTCAAATATTTTTACTAATTTCTCAGAATTTATAATAGCAATTATTAACCAAAGACAGCAAATAGTAACAATTATAAACCCAGCGCCAGACGCTCCAGGCAACCAGCCACTCTGACACTAACCGCGCTAGCTAGATAAGAATACCTACTACTCGAGTTAGTTTCTTTAATATTAAATCGACCATGCTATGTTCCATCGTCGACCGCGTCGTCACTTACCATCAGGTGAGACCGTGGTCAAAAGTTAGCCTATCAATGATAAAAAAAAAATCAAATAATAAATACTAGATTGTTTTTGCCGCATCTAATAAAAGTTTATCCTAGTGCAGGCACCTATTCATTGTAAGACTTCTATTATATTTATAAGAAGGCATGCCTATTGTATCTCACTTGCTCTAACTTTTATTTATTTATTTACTCTTAGTTTTTAGTTTTTAGTATGGAAGTTGTACGTATACCTATTGGTTTATAGCTTTGTTTTAGTTTGTATAAAATTTCGTCCGTGATGTCATGAATTTGGGTTCCGGCTGAAAACCAGTAACTGAGGTGGTGACCTACAACCTCAGTTGTATGCTGAGCCAGAGCCTATTCTTGACATGACATAATGTTACATATAAGGTTCCCACCGCTGTTTAGTATTGTTGTTTCTATCTTCTTCTTCTCGTGTAGGCAAGTGGTCAACCCTGGTGTCAGAATCTTTAGGCCGCCCGAAGGCTGTTGTTACTATAGTACTTATATATTGTGTTGCATTGTGTGTGTCACGAATAAATATATTTCATTTCATTTCATTGCATAAATTATTGACTACATAAAATTCTAATTATTATTAAAGGCGAGAGTAAAAGAAACAAAAACATTCCATAAACCATTTATTAAATGAACTATACAATATTAAATATCACAGAACGCGCGTATTGCATTTCTAGTGCTCTTAATAACTAGGGACCGACTGAGCGGGCCAGAGGGTCTAGCAAAGATCCCTTTCCATTAGCGCTAAACGATAACTCTAAATGTATAGGAACGATATTACCTGCGGAAAGCGGTCGCTTTCCCCAGGTAATGTCATTCCTATACATTTTGAGTTATCGTTTGGCGTTAACGGTAATGGAATGAAATCTTTGCTAGACCCCCGTGTAACATGGCTTAAAAAAATGGTACAACCTTTCTTTAATGCTCAATATTTGATCCAAAACTAATAAAAGAATACTTAAATATCACAAACACTACCAAAGTATATAAAAAATAAATAAACACAAAATAGAGACAGCTCAAACAAGAATAGGTACTTAATACAAACAACCTATTTACTAAACTGTGGTGGGAGCTCCATACTATCTCAATGATATGTGACGTCACAAATCAGCTCAATCTTCATACAGAGTTAGCTCCACATTTGGTCATTGTTTTGCGAGAGAAGGACAGGTTATGGTCTCTCCAGAAACTTGAAAGCGTAAGTCCGCCATAGATGTACCGAATTTATTGTTATTCTTTAAATTTTAACCTACTTTTATGAAATAATATTTTCTCGTTTATACTAGTCAAATATGCTTTTGTTTGTTAGCCTATTCTATCCTATAACGTCGAGGCTTGAATGTAATATAATATTATTTTGTTATGATTGAAATGCCAAAGTCACACCAATCCTTGTTTATTAAAATCACATTCCAAGATATGTTTTAGCTACTACGTTATATATATATACTATATTTATATGAGTATAATGATTTTTTTTTATTTTATTTCTTGCAGCCACTATGGTTCGAATATTACATAATACATAAGGCACCATTGTAAAAAAATTTAAACTTAGAACCTAAACTTTTAAGTTAAGAATCAAAATTTATGTTTTGTTACATAGTTTCAATTTTTTTTTGTTTGTATACAGTAAAATAGATCTTGATCTCATCCGCTGGTGATATTAAAATTGATTTAATTGTATATCTACTGACTGCACAATTTACAAGTTAATTTTAGATTTAAGCGTGTTGTTCGACTTATATAACCCACCATATTACACCCCAGCTAGCTATTTAAAATAACAGAGCCGTCTTGTAATTATAGCAGGTAAACGATAAGCCAAATTGTAACTATGACGGGTAAACGATAATCCAGATTGTTACTATGGCGGGTAAACGATAAGCCAGATTGTAATTATGACCGGTCAATGATAAGCCAGATTGTTACTATGGCGGGTAAATGATAAGCCAGATTGTAATTATGACCGGTCAATGATAATCCAGATGGTTACTATGGCGGGTAAATGATAAGCCAGATTGTAATTATGACCGGTCAATGATAAGCCAGATTGTTACTATGGCGGGTAAATGATAAGCCAGATTGTTACTATGGCAGGTAAACGATAATCCAGACTGTAATTATAACGGGTCAACGATAAGCCAGATTGTATTTGCGATAAATATTGGTACTAGTGGAGACAAAGAGGCGGCTGATGACCCGCTCATACAACACAACAGCTAGCCGTGTTGAAGAACGTGAAGCGCCGCCATACAATGCGCCAGACTTTCATTCAGCTGTAATGCAATCCGGCTTATAGCTGACCCGCCGTTATACAATGCGGATGTTATTTCAACAGTTAGCTGGAATGTAACACAGCTGATTATACAGTACTCTTGTTAGAAAGTATTGTTTATTGTTAAATAATATATTTAAATTTTAACTGTATAAAATATACATAGTCATTATAATTTAAGTTCTGGATCATAATTATCACAAATAATATAATAAACTTACTTATTACAGTTTCATTGCTTTTTATTTCGTATCTAATTCTTAAAAATACTTAAGTAATAGTTACTTAAATTTAATACTATGCAAGATTATTGTAGAAATAGAAATCTAAGTAAAGTCTACAAGTAAATTAACATTAACTTTATTAAATAAAGTAAAACGTCAATTAAAATTTGAGCAATGCAAACATATTTTAGCATATAAAATGCATTTTAAATATTGATTAAATTAGTGTTTTAGTGTAAGGCTTTTTTCATAATTATTATATTGGCCCTCATCTCGTCCATCCACTACTCATCATAATGCAGATAGGAAGAAATAGTCACGCGAAAGTTATTAAGTAGGTATCTATACTATGTACTTGATATGCCGTCTCTTAATATAAGTCTGCATAGAACATCACGGATTTCCAAAAACGTAACAACTTAACTCAATTTATAGAGAACTGCTCAGCTGTCCTCCACGCTTACCTCCACAGTTAAATTTAAATATCCAATATTAATAAGGATTTTCTCACTTTTTATATGGTATCCTACATACGGTAGGCAGGTGTATGCTAGAGTGCTGTAACTGAGTCCAGCTCCGCGATGTCCAGCTGTGGACTCTGGGGCTCCTCGGAGTTTAGGAACATCTGGAACAAAGCTCGTTTTTATTGCATACTTATTAGAGGAGCTGTGTGGTTCTACCAATAATTTACTTTTTATCACCAGGGCACTCTAATTTTCTAGGGTGAAAAGTACCCTATGCTGATCTCCGTAACAGAATCAGCATTTGCAGAAAATTTTATTCGATTTGGTTCAGCCGTTTTGGAAAAAACCCCGGTCAAATACAGTTTTAGTCTTATAGGTAGGAGGCGTGTATAGTCTTATCATCACCCAGGAAGAAACAGCTGAAAATGGCCTCCTCGAAAACGAAATAACTCGTTTATTATCTCCAAAGACCGATTTCGTTGAGCAGTTCACACGTTCGCAGTAATTCGGAACTTCGAAATCGTATCCACTCCAGCGAAATGAACTGCTGAACGATGTTGATGAAGGAGTTCACTTTACTGAACGAGATTAGCCCTCTACATAATGTGTTGTGAATGAATCTTTCTGTTGACAAATCGTTCGTAGTTAAAAGGTTGTCGTTGAAAAACTCATAAACGAAATATTCTGTCAGCTCATTAATTTGGCAGGGAAACATTTGTCGAAGGTAAGTTTCAGAATCACAGTAAGAATAAACAAGTTGAGCCTTGGCGGGTTTCTTTCTACTGTAAGTACTATATGATAATAAATGTGAGGACATTTCACACAGCGCCATCTAGTCTCAAACTAAGCATATAGCTTGTACTATGGGAGCCAGATATATAACTTAGATACTTTTTTGTTTATGTAAATACACACATAGAATACGATATAACACCCAGATACAGAACAAACATCTATGTTCATCACAAAAATGTTTGTCCTGGGTAGGAATCGAACCCATAGCCTACAGTTCAGAAGTGAGCTATCAACTGAGCTATCAGGCCATTTAAATAGAGTCAAACAGATGAGGGTAGCAGTATATTACCTGTTCGAGCGAGCTCTGGTCGATGGTGTAGTCGCGGAGCAGGCCGGCCGCCTGCAGCGCGCCCGCCGCACGGAACACCGCGCTCAGCGGGGTGTGCACCTCCTTGCCTTCCACTACGTACATACATTATATTACATGGAGTTAGATATGATGTGCGTGAAGTATGCACTTTAGGGTCTGTTCGCGTAGTGGACAACGTTTAAAAAGGGTTGCTATTTTAATGCTAAAAGGGCTTATGTTTAGCAGTGGATGTCTTTGGGTTGATAATGATTTCATGATATTATATTGATGGTGAAAACCGAGGGGGGCCGATGGATGCAGGAGGCGAGCAGCCGCTCAAAGTAACAATCTCGGGGGGTTCAGTAGTAGACGTATTTAGACTGGTGATGATGAAAGCGAACCGGCATGCCCAAAAGGGCAAACATCTTCAACCTTAAAGAATTATCACGTAAATTCCTATCATGCGATGATGGGCGTTAGAAGGGAGGCGGAAAAATAAAGTCAACGCTTGGTGACCCTGCCTCATCGACTATTTAAATTATGTGCGGAATTTGCATTCGCTGGGGTGCGCAATTCACAGCTGCCATTGAGATCCTACAAGAGGTAATGGAAAGTGGCGACAGTTCCTGCTAACATCGTGCGGCTATAGATGGATGCGTGCTCACCCATAGATCTTGCAGGCACGAGGAAGTGCAGACAGCGGCGGTGCAGCACCCGCAGGCGCGCGTGCGGCGCCTCCCCCCGCGCGCGCGCCCACGCCTGCGCCCCGTCCGGGCACCGCGCCGACACCACCCACCCGCCGCCGAATCTAAGGGCAGGTACGTTATAATATAATACAACAACTACCACATAACACGTCTTTACCAATACAATCGACGCTTTCTAAGACATAAGTTTCCGTCTATTATCAGTAGTTAGATTATCAGTTCAATTGATTGAGCTATTTGATATTTTTTATTCCATTAGAGAGTAAGCTGATGTAGGCTGTTGCTAGGGTGTGGGAGTGTGTGTGTGTGTGTATGGGGGGCGGGGGGGAGCTCCCCGCGCCGCAGTAGTGCGACCCGGCCGGCGAGGCGGCGCGCGTCCTGCAGCGCGTGCGTGGCGAGCAGTGTGTAGTGTAGTGTAGTGTAGTGTAGTGTACCTGGTGTGCGAGTCATGCGGCGCGGCGAGCGCGGCGAGCTCCCCGCGCCGCAGTAGTGCGACCCGGCCGGCGAGGCGGCGCGCGTCCTGCAGCGCGTGCGTGGCGAGCAGTGTGTAGTGTAGTGTAGTGTAGTGTAGTGTACCTGGTGTGCGAGTCATGCGGCGCGGCGAGCGCGGCGAGCTCCCCGCGCCGCAGTAGTGCGACCCGGCCGGCGAGGCGGCGCGCGTCCTGCAGCGCGTGCGTGGCGAGCAGTGTGTAGTGTAGTGTAGTGTAGTGTAGTGTACCTGGTGTGCGAGTCATGCGGCGCGGCGAGCGCGGCGAGCTCCCCGCGCCGCAGTAGTGCGACCCGGCCGGCGAGGCGGCGCGCGTCCTGCAGCGCGTGCGTGGCGAGCAGCACGCCGCGCCCGCGCGCGCGCGCGCCGCTCGCGCCGGCCGACACCACGCGCCGGGACGCCGGGTCCATGCCGCTGGAACAACAGGATACGGTACAGTTACCTATGCCGGTGACATGGTGTCGCTGAACACTTTCAAGGAATGTTGGAGTTACGCAGATGACTAAATTCCATTAAAGGCTTTTAATAAATTTAATTTTAATTTTGCCGATTTAATAGAGGAATTACGCAGATGACATGGTTTCGCTGAGTCACTAATGTTGACCTAAGCAGGTGACAAATGAGAGAAAACTTTCTTAACAAACTCTTAGAAAGTTCATCTGTGTAACTGAGCAGACGACATGAACCATTAGACAATAGACATGAAAGGAAAAAAAAACATATTTGATTATGCCCCGTATTTTTTTTAGCTACAAAAATATATGCTCATACAATACCATAACTTTACCGAACCGTACATTTTCTGAGCTATGCAGATGACATGGTTTCACTGAACCATATAATGTTTAAGCTATGCAGATGACATGGTTTCACTGAACCATATAATGTTTGAGCTATGCAGATGACATGGTGTCACTGAGCCATACAATGTTTGAGCTATGCAAATGACATTGTTTCACTAAGCCATAATTATAATGTTTGAGCTATGCAGATGACATGGTATCACTGAGCCGTTGTAACCAACTAGTACATTACCTGGTAGGCTCGTCGAGTAGTACAAGCTGCGCTTGGCCCATGAAAGCGATCGCAGTACACAGCTTGCGTTTGTTCCCGCCGCTCAGCGCCCCGCTATACTGCGCTTCGTACCGAGATAGCTCGAATACTCGAAGTGTTCGGTCTATCACCTGACACCAATCAAAGATGCAAAATTGTAGAACGGTTTTAGAAATTAAAGTAGCGTTAAAGTTGGTAATTTAATTAGTGAAGTAAATATTAAATGTCTTCCAGGCAAAAGGGCTTAAAGGCGAGGACACTGCTATTAAAACCAACGCGTTGAAAAGAATACTTCCAACGTAGAAAGAAATAAGACTACGAAAAATGTACAATCCCGCAGTTTTTGCACGATGTAAACTATTATAAAAATAAGTTATTCAAAATTGGCTTACATTTTTTTGATCCTCGATCCCTCTGAGTTGACAGTAAAGTTCTAACGTCTCTCGCACGGTGAGCAGCGGGTCTAAAGCGTCGCTTTGTGGACAGTAGCCTGTTAATAAAAAAAAACTTGGTTCAGTTGTGCCGTTTCGAACGATGAACTTTTTGTCAGGATCAGCACTTTTGTGCTGTTTTCATAATTCAGGTTTTAAAAACTATGGTCAATCATGATTGAACATAAGTCGTAGGTACAGTTATTGGGGGTTATCAATTACAATATTTGACTAGTATATATAGTTTATCTGTGAATTACAATAAAAACCCTATGACCAGTCAATACGTGCACATCTGGGCCTGCACTTTCAAAAATCACTGAGTTAAGGTCCAAAACAGTTAACTTTTTATCTTCACAAATTATTTTATTGGAAACTCAAAACAAAAGCATTGAATTAATGTTACAAGACCTTCGATATGTTTAAACACACCCTGAAAGGACACGGTCTACGAACCAATTACCCAGTATAATAAGTAAGGTGTAATTCAAACTCAATGGCGGACAGATGTGAAGTGCGCTGTAAGCCCCCGCACGCTGCGCACACCGCTTACCTTTTCCCGCGCACATCTAACTTTTGCTACTGCGTAGTGTTTCGCGCGACTTAACAGCCGTCATTTAGTTTGAACTGCACTATATTTTTTTTTGTGGTATCTACAAATAGTTATTGTATTGTATTGTATTGTATTGTATTGTATTGTATATTTTGTGGTAGATACATACTGACGAGTCCGTTAGCGAGTCCCCGGGGCCCGCAGACGGTCCCCGCGAGCCGCACGGTCCCCCTGGATGGACGCGCCTCGCCGCACAACATCGCGAAAGTGGACGACTTGCCCGCACCGTTCTCTCCCACTAACGCTGTCACCTGGAAACATTACACCACATATTGTACACAAGCGATCACACTAAGCGACCGAACGAGCGCGAATCGTACACCATCTGTCTAAAAATCCATATAATTACAGAATCTGCTCACAACATTTCGCGAGTTACGTTAAAAACGCAACCTGTAAAGGAGAACAACCGGATAGATATACAAATTTATTTTTGCTCAGCTGAAACGAAAACAATTCGCGCTCAAACGATCAATAAATGCAATAGTTTGTGTACCTATTGTGTGTGTGTAAGCAGATCATGTGCACCGATTTATGTACCACCAACCTGGCCGTGGGGTACAGCGAGCCACAGCGCGCACACACACGCGCACACCGTACGTGTACACACCTGGCCGTGGGGTACAGCGAGCCACAGCGCGCGCACACATATCCGCGTGCCGTACGTGTACACACCTGGCCGTGGGGTACAGCGAGCCACAGCGCGCGCACACATATCCGCGTGCCGTACGTGTACACACCTGGCCGTGGGGTACAGCGAGCCACAGCGCGCGCACACATATCCGCGTGCCGTACGCCCGCCCGACCGCCGCACACGTCGCCGCGCATCTCGCTGGTTCTATGCTGTGCTTGCCTTCCGTCTTCACGAACCCTGCCACAAAAAAAAATACCCATTAAAAAACAACTTCATAATGTAAATTTTAAGCTTGAAGGACCACAATACTTTTCTTAAAATAACATCACAAAACGATCGTTGACCGAGGAAACCTGGTTCATTCAGACAGTCAGTTTTGTGATACTTTAATAAAAAAAAACATTTATTGGTATCTGTAGTATAACATCATTTCACCAACAGCCTGAAGACGTCCACTTCTGAACATAGGCCTTCCATAGAGAGGGCCTAAACTGTGCACAATGCTACTACAGCTTGGTTCCGCATCTGGTTTATTACTGGTGACCGCCGCAGGGTCATACGACACGAATAGCCGACGCAGCGGCATATATTCCAGCCGCTGCTCAACTCTTGCATCCATCGGCTCCTCGCGCTACTAACTAGATCGTCGATCCTTCCGGTTGTTGGTCACCAATCGGGAACGTTCCTCCCCCATCGCCTACAGTTACCTCTGTTAATATTCCCGAGCGTAGAGACGGAGTGCGGTGGGTCCACCTCCGCCATGTCCGCTAGTACCCGGAGCCTCTCCTCCGTGACGTCACGCGGCTCCGGCGTCGCTCGCTCACCGAGCTCGGCATACACACGCCGGGGTATCAACCTGGGAAGTGGGGGGATTGTTATTTCATGAGTGGCCTTAAAACTCACTGCGAGAGTCACTGTACGAGCCAATACAGCACGTACAGCAGTTTTGGTAACCTATAATAATCAGTACATACTTTCCTAAAACGAGTCGCCCAAATACTCACAAAAGAAGCTTAGAAGCTTGGTTACCTGTAAGTACCACGTTCAAAATTAAATATCAGGCTACCCCCATGAAATCAAATAACTTGATCTAGTATCAGTAGACTATTTATTTTTTGTTTTTTACTAAAATAAGCATTCGTTTGACAACAACTCACCTGATGGTAAGTGACGAAGTTGACTAAGGTGGAGCACGTTTGCCCATTCACTCTTGACTTGACTTTTTTATCAATTAGACGGCCAAGAGCCAACCTTGATTAATACAATATGCATTCATTACCACGAAGTCAAATACTAGCTACTTAGTCTTGCGACTCTGTAAAAATATGATGGGTACCACGTATTGGCAATGGTGACACGTTCTGCGACTCTAAAAGAACGATATTATAAAAATAGGGCCTGAAATCGCCAACCGAAAGATTAGGCACAGTGGTGTCGCGACGTGTCGCGAACGCGATTAATCCGTGTGGTAAACGAATGACTTTTGGGTAAATTGACAGTTGTGGCTGGCAAGTTATTCTCAGTATTAAAGGTAGGCTGCCAGAGGGTAGACGCTACGAATAGATGAGTAATGAGTATTAATACCTAGGGTAGATAGAATACTTTGAGCAGTAAGAAAATGTCGATCCACGTGCGATGAAGGCGGAACGTAGGTTCCGGTTTGTGATAAGAACAGGCGTGGTGCGAAGGAAGTCTTGCGGAGACTCCTGGGTAAGGTAACGTGAGGTCGGGCGTAGCCGACAAGCACGTGGCTGCCCAAGGTACGGTAGTGGCCGTAATGGGTGAGTAGACCTTACATTCATATGATAATAACCTTATATTACTATGCTAAAGACGTTAGATCATGTGTGATCTGAGACAGCGGTGTTGACCACCGATTGCATCATTTGGGCCCATGAGTTGGCATTTAGAAAGTAGCATGTTGTAGCTCAACGGGGTGCGCGTCCAAAGAGTCAGCTTGCCGCCGGCCTACGTTGAATTATCTCTTGGTGGTGTTCGCATGGCTAGCACCTTTAAGGGGGTTAGAATGGCGGCACCACACCGGATCTTGGAATGGCCCCTCGATCATAACGGCGAGAAGATGCTAGTCTATAGTGCTTATAGAGTCTTCTCGTCTTTGGGACCGCAGCCCCTGGAGGAGAGGGCAGGCTGTAAGGGGTGCGAGGAGGCCTGTCGGGGGGAAACCCCCAAAACGCGGATTCTCTCGGAGGATCATGAGTACGACGCAGTCGGTGGAAGGACTCGGGGTATCCTGGCTATTCCATGCGACTTGGTGGCTAGGTATGCGTACCTAGTTTCTTATCCCAGGCACCGTAGGCCCTTCAGGCACGCTTGGGTGTCATGGTGCTACTCTGCTGGATCAGGCTCACGATGATTAATATAAACTGAGGAAGTTGTTCCTACTTGCATGCGCATTGTTTAATCTGTATGGTTGACGTCAATGGCTAATCTCCTGAAGCTTACGATGATGATGACGTCACCACAAGTGGTGCGTCTTGAGCGAGGCCTGATTCTCTATAGTCAAATATGTACGGCTGGTATATTGTTTATTAACTGGATATAAACGGGAGAATTTTGGTAAGTTGAAAACTTAAAAACTTATAAGTATGTTGAATACAGTAACCTAAAAAAAGTTATCTGGGAAGCGTGCAGTTATCGCCTGTAGGAATATGAATGCTATGAAGTTATTCGAACAATACATTCTGTATTAACTCTATATTAACGACCAAGTCACTTATTGGTTGTTCTCAAATGCTTTTTGCATATAAAAAATAAAAGACAACTTATACATTTTTAAAGGTTGGTACTGACCGGTCTTGTATCCACTCGAAGTATCCGTATTCTATGGCCAGGTTGAGTGCAGTAAGACCAACCCCGACCGCCACGAGTGCGCAGTAGTGCAGCACTACCAGGTCTGAGCGGAGCGGGGACCGGTATGTCTCCATGCCGAAACGAGATAGCACCTGACACAGACGATACAAATTTTCAATATTTTGAATTAAGTATATGATGTGACGTGAGGGATCGTGCGCAGGGTAACGCAAAACTTTATAATATAGCGTTCTGAGTGGCACTGCAACGGTTATGGTTGGTTGTCACGCTCAATATTGGCCGAACGACTAGAACATCACGTCATTTGTCTTATAAGAAAAAAAACACGGTTTGGATATGCCACATTGCATAATTGGATGTATACTTAGCACAGAAGTTATGCATGAAAGTTGCAAGACTTCAATATAAAATAATTTAAATCAATTTGAATATTGGCGCAAACAATTCACCCAGTTTGAAAGTACCTGTGCTTGTATGGTGTTGCGCGCGATCTCGATCATTCCATCACCGAGCGCGAACTGTGGACTCAGCATGAACACCTTGTGTAGTATACGTCGGGCTGTGTCTGTCGCCTATAGATATGCACAAACAGATTTAATAAAACAATATTAGAAAAACCGACCAAGTGCACTAGCACTCGCGCACGAAGGTACCTATCTATGAAATGAGCAAAAAAAATCACGTTTCTTGTATGGGAGCCCCCTCAAATATTTTTTTATTCGGTGTTTACTATATTTGTTGTTATAGCGGCCACAGAAATACATCAATTCATTTATTAGCTAGACCAACTAGGATCACAATTACATTAATACATACACTTGATACAATAAAATAAAAATGTCATAACAATAATAAAAATTGAAAATAACAAATACAAACTCAAAATCATAAATACTAATTAAATTAAAATAAATATTGGACTCCGGTCAGTAAGTGTACCATCCGACAGTGGTAAACGTACTGACAGTCAAAACGATCGCCAAGCGCCCGCAGGACACTGTTACGGCTGGCCCGCACCCTCCGCACCAGGGATGTGCATCGTTTGCGCATGATTGTGTGGAAGCAATCCACTTGGGCTTCAGCAAACATCCCCGACACACTGAAGAAGCGAGGAAGCCGCAAGAGCATCCTAAACGCATTGTTGTACTGGATGCGTAACGCGTTGTACTGTTTCAGCGTATACCGCACCCACAGACTGCTCGTGTAGAAAGACGTACAAAATGCCCTAAATAAAGTTATTTTGACGTCCTTTGAAAGGCGAGCAAATCGGCGGGTTATCATATTAGCTCTAACAGACAACGCCCTACGCTCCCTCTCTATATCAACATCATCTTTCAGGTCCGAGGTCACAATATGCCCAAGGTACTTAACCTTTTCAACTCTATTTAGAGGACAGCCGTTAAGTCTTGTTGTTGGTATATTATCCAGGCATCTACCTCGAACCCGAAAGACCATGCATTCACTCTTCTTAACGTTGTACAACAATCCGTGGCTGTCAGCATATCTCTCGCAAATTCTTAGCAGCCTCGACAGCCCACAAACGGAAGCACTGAGCAGCACCATGTCATCTGCGTAGCTGATGTTATTAAGACATGATTCGCTAATATGGCAGCCGACATGCGTGCTGCTCAGTTCCCCTATCAGCTCATTGATATACAGGTTGAAAAGCTTGGGGGAGGACTTGACAATCTGGTGACAGATGGAGAGACAGACAAACAGCGGACATACGGAGTCTTAGTAACAGGGTCCGTTTTACCATGGAGTCTCATAAGGTACAAAGGAAAAATAGCCCGAACTTGAAAAAAAATTAGTAATCGTGTCTAGAGAGTTACTAGTTAGAGTCCAGCCAGTGTATTCATTTGGCCCAATACTTCGCTAACACGCAGTAAATGTCGCTTGATAATCTTGCGTTATGCAGAAATAAAATAATTCGTAAAATAGCCCGTTATTCCGTTGTATGGGATGAGGCATCTGTACTGTAGGTATTATATTATCTGTGGTTTTACCCTTTGGGTATGGGATCCTAAAAAAGAATAGGAATGAAGGATAATATGGTGAATGTTGGTGTTGCGTAGACTCACGTCAGACTCGGAAATAATGTCCAGTATAAGTAAAACGACAATCCCAGCGAGGCCGAGGAACGTGTTCCCACAGAACAGCAGCATGTTAGCCAGACTCGCGTCGTGGAACAACTTCTCCAGGCAGTGCACCATGGATCCACACGCGAACCTGAGGGGGGAGGGTAAGCTGTTGTTGTAAAAGTGATAACAATAGCCTATTTATTTATTTATTTAATTCTTTATTGCACTAAAAGTACAAAATAAGGACTTAATGCTAAAGCATTTTCTACCAGTCATTCCACACAACGTTTAAGAAAGAGGGATGAAGGCGTGCATCAAAATTTGTGATGAACAATTTGTACAAACAAAAAAACAATATTACATATTACTAAAAATGCTTAAAATATTAATATAAATGAATACCTATTATATGATAATATAACTATTATATCATATAAAAAAAAATACCAAAGTGGTTTAAATACTACAGAAGAATACATTAAATATTATATAAATATATACAATAAATAAGTAGTGACAAATAATTAAACTAATTTGGAAGGACTGTTGTAATAGTAAATAAATAGGTGTGGACATTTCACACAGCGCCATCTAGCCTCAAACTAAGCATAGCTCGTACTATGGGAACCAGATAACTGATACTATACTTATATACTTTTTTGTTTGTAAATACATAAATAGAATACAATATAACACCCAGACGCAGAACAAACATCAATGTTCATCACACAAATGTTTGTCCTGGGTAGGAATCGAACCCACAGCCCTCAGTTCAGAAGGCAGGGATACTACCAACGGAGCTATCGGCCCGTACTAACTTTTTGAACACCTTTTGGTGTATATTATTTGACGTAGACGTTTGGAGGCATTAAAGATGATCGTTTCTGCAACTGGGTGTAACAACACACGTTAGACACACATTTTTTGACTATATATCTTTCTATCTATTAGGTAGTTTAAGTACAAATACCAATGTGTAAGCAAACTACTGACATTATATTACACAGTATTTTTTGCAGATTGTCCCAAAGGATGTATTTAGAGCGAAAGGGATTGTTTGAATCCCAGATCAAAGTGAATGATTCTAGAGTATAACCCAGAGCGTAGCGAGCAATTCAAAGTACTTTGTTCGAGGCTAAATAAATTTGGTACCGTGTGGCACACTGCTTTTCATCCCCGTCTATGAAAGAAGTCACTTTGTCACTGTTATTAAGTGCCTAAATGTCCTATTTTACTTATCGAGGAACCCTTCGCCTCTTTTCGAATAGATGGAATGAAAAATCTGTTGTAAACTGAATGTTTTATTCTTATGAACTACTATGTAGGAGCAAAACTCCTACATAGTGAACGCGGAAAAGTTCACGTCGTTGCATTGTAGTATTTTTTAAATTTTTTGCTTTTTCCAGTGTTAATGTTTAAAATTGGTGGCGTTTTACGCATTAAGTGCTAAATTACGAGCATGAGTGAGGGCAAGTGATATAATGTGGTGAAACGTGATTTTTTGTGTTGCTTCCAAAACTCCATAGAAGCTTCTAGTAAAGTTGCCACCACTTTGCTGGACCATAACTTAGACTGAACTATGACTACCTGACTTAGACTGGACTATGACTATGATTAAGAGTTGACTTTACGTAATATATTCAATTAACATGATGAAAAATTACAATACTTGACACTGGCTAAATACATTATGTGTGGAGCCAAAATATAACAAAATAAAACTACTATGTAGATCATACCCATATAGCAGTAACAGTAGGCAGATGGCAGGCAGGTTGTCTCGCTCCACGAACACTGGGAACCCAAACGCCCACATAACCGTCGCTGTGATAGCAGTGTTCACTGCTATTATCTGAAATGGAAAATGAACAGCGAATGAAATCGTAAAAAAGCAAGCGATTCACATAAAGTAGAAGAATTTTTATTCCAAGTTTCGTTATGGACGCGGCGCTAAACTATAAAATAAGATACGGTTAAAACAGCGCCATCTACCCCAAACTAAACAGTGGTTGTAATTGGGCCTATGGTCGTCGGCAGCCCGGCGATAGTTGTAAATAAAACAGTCCGAATCACTTCACTGTTAATTTGTTTGTATTTGTTGTAAGTTAAAGTCTGGTCTTTGAAGAAAATCCGCCAATGGCGGTTGTGAATTTTGAATTTATTTTTCAAAACTAGTGTATCGTGAACTTAATGTGTAATAAGGGTGGATTATTATCCGTTAAGTGTTTGTGAATGTGCACGAGTGTTGGCAAATGGTTTCAAGATCATTAAACCATGCATTTTCATTTTTGCTTCAACGGCCTTTTTTAGAGCCTTCAGTAAAATTTCCACCATTTAACTGTTGGCGTTTTGACTGACAAAATATGACTTTGACTTGACATAACCATATAAATTTTACTCACTTGACATTGGCAGAGTTATTGCAAAAAAGCGATAGAAAGCCATTAAAGAAGAAGAAGAAGAAGAAGTTAAAGTCTACGCGTAATTTGGTGTCTGAGCCGCACTGTAGGTAAGTAGTTTATTGACACATTAGCGCGCGACGGTGGTTTAGTGACGACTCGTTTAAGTAAAGTAGGAGCTGATTATTAATAGGTTACCAAAACTGCTGTACGTGCTGTATTGGCTCGTACAGGTTGTATATGTATATATTATGGAATCCAGACTGATAGGATAAATAATTTTTTTTTTTAAATGGTATTTAATAAAAATTAATATTATACTATATTTAACTCGCTCTTTTAAGTACTATTCAAATACGCGCGGTATCTCTCTACCACCCGCGGTAGCAGAACATACCGCCCGGGATGCCGTGCGGTGTTCGCCGGCTAGGGCGGAAACATTACCGCTTAGGTAAGCGAAAAATTCCGCGGCTACGGGGGGTGATTTTGTTAACAAAATTGCGATAAAATGGTGTGAGAATTGTTAATTTTGAATCGACCCCCGAGTGAAAATGTTCCGCTCGGGTTCCGCTACCCAAAGCGTTATCCGCTTGTGTGTAAACAGGCGGAATATCGCGTACCCACACGGATATCGCTACCGCGGGCGGTACAGGATACCGCCCAGGTCTGAACACTGCTTTAGTTACCTACGGCTGACCAATCTTTGTGTGATTTGTTATGTAGATAGATTAACCCTGGGAAAGGGCAAAGTGAAGGTACTTTTACTCACCATAAATTGTAGTACACGCGCACATCATAACCCAAACAGGCTCGCCAGTCATACAAATTTTTGGTGAAAAATGAATCACTTCCTACTGAACCGCTTAGAAAGTAGACCAACAGAGCCATGAGGCCAGTTGCGCTTACCATTATGTCCCAGGCCAGCGCCGCCGCCCAGTACAAAGCGGGCGACACTCCACAGAGCAGCTGTAACCGCTTCTCTTGCCGCCGCCGGCTCGCCACGAGGTAGATGGCGCCGCCAGCGGATACTAGGCTGTATGCAACTAGCACTAAGGCTGATATTCCCGCGTCCGCGATGTGTTGGTAACTATGGGGAGAATAGTGTGATCATTAAACTAGTACTGTAAAATGCTACTAAATGTTTCTGGACTACGCTACTAGATGGTGCTTATTTCAAAGTAATAAAAAGAAAATTCCAAGAAGCTTATATAAAACACATTGCGAACAACGCTTGGAAGCAGGAGAATAAAGCCTTAAATGAAGTTCGTATGTTTTGTAGTCTTTTTTAAGGTGACACGTTACCCTACCCGTAAGAAAGAGAAGAAAATATAAGAAAATACAACCAAAAGCAGCCTTATAACTAACATGTAATTTTATTGTAGTTCTGCGTTTTAGTCTTTCTACGTTTGTGTGTGGTTGCTGCACTGTAGTCACTCTACATTTCATATTTTCTACTTTTTTGGTCATTCTGCATTTTAGAATTTCTGATTTTTAGTCATCTGCTCTCGTAGGCTTTTTGCATTTTAGGCAGTCTGCTCATAAAGGTTTTAACCTAGTTTAAAAAATAACCGTACACAGTGTCCTTGCTGATCTGCTCCTTGGATATCTTCATGGGATGTGAGTATGCGATGATGGCGCCTCCGGTTGCCGTCTTCGCCCGCAAGATGGCGTTGTTCAAAATATTAATGTAAAGTGGCAGCGCGTGGTGGCCCTTGTTGTTGTACCACGCTACTAGATGGCGCTTGTTGTTTGATAGCACCGATGTGAAGCCACCGTATCTGTTGGAGATAAATATTATCATCATCATCATCATCATCAACATCAACACCCTGAAGACGTCCGCTGCTAAACATAGATTCCCCCATAGAGCACCACTTTGAGCGGCTACTCGCCTCTTGCATCCAGTGGTTCTCCGCGGTTTAAATCAGATCGTCTAACTAGCAGTTTTATTATTGTACCAATTGTTAAATTATCTTAAATTCTTAACTTTAACCTAAACTAGTTCGTTAACCTTAATGACAAGTAGGTGCATATTAACAGTAGCGCCATCTATGGGCATAACTTCACATAATCTTGCTTTTACGTAGTTATGACCATAGATGGCGTTTGACCTCATACTACATGAGGTCAAACGCTAGGACTGCCCTTGTCTACGCAGTGATCTTACCTCTTCTCAATATAATCATCATGCGAGTTGACGAGCCAGGTGTTAAGTGTCTGTACATCCGGTAGTTCCATCAGCGACGGTGGCGCCACCTGGTCGGTGCCGGTACATTGTTGTTGCGGACCTATACATTCACACGTCGGCGTGTCCTATAGTAAACAAAAACAATATTAGAAATAACTAGAATTTCAACCTACTTATATTGTGTTTTGTCTCTCTCTGTCGAGTATAAAATGGGCAAAGATAATACACGACGAAATACTGAGTAGCTATTCCAATGGTATTTAAGGGGAAATATATATAGTTTATTATTAAGCCATGGTATTGTAGGTAAATACTGCTCAATTTGTGTGGCAGTGGGGAAAAAGCAGATAAATTAAAAACACAGGTAAGAGCCAATCAAATTAGGGAGGGCAAGAGGGGAATAAATTGTAGTAGTTAAAAATGTTACCTTGGTGGTCCAATTTCTGGCTTCCTTGTCCATTGTTAGCTCGTTCATGACTCGTTGTGTAAACGTCGCGTCCATTGACTCAGAGTATATCGATGGATGTGGCCTATAAAATATTAATAAAGTGTCTTTAGCCTCCTGGCGCCTTTAAAGGCGAGTTTTTGATCATTAGTTAATGTATCAATGTTTCTAGTGAAAACCGATGCCGATGGATGCAGGAGGCGAGTAGCCGCTCGAGGTGGTGCTGTCTGGGTGAGGCCTATGTTCAGCTGTGAGCGTCTTCAGGCTGTTGATGATGATGATGATGATGTTGATACTTACACGATATAGTCTGTAGTGGCCGGGTACAAGTCCCGCGATAGTCGGAGAGCCACCTCGTTGTCTGCGGGAGGTCGGATCGTGGAGAAGGCCATCGCGATAGTTACAAACAGGGACGGGAGGATTAGTAGCATGAACAGGAGCCATCTGTGGGGTAAAAGATGAAGTTAATAAAGACTGGTTGGACGTGAAAAGATTCATTTTTTTTTCATAGACTTTAGTAGGTTCTTGACTTGTCTTTGACTTTCATAAATTACTGAAAGGTAGTTAAACCCGCGTCGTTTAACGTCTTTTTGCCAGTCTACGAGATGGTGGTTCCAAGTTTTCAACAGTATTGAAATAACGGAAACTTGAAACAAATAAATTATGGTAAATATCCCGTTAATAGGACGTGGAGACGTGGTCTCTAACTGTTGGCCTCATTACTAAGCTCAGAGTCGCGCAACGAGCTATGGAGAGAGCAATGCTCGGTGTTTCCCTGCGAGATAAGATCCGAAATGAGGAGATCCGCAGGAGAACTAAAGTGACCGATGTAGCTCTTAGGATTAGCAAGTTGAAATGGCAATGGGCAGGCCACATCGCTCGTAGAACTGACAACCGATGGGGAAGAAAAGTTCTCGAGTGGCGACCACGAACTGGAAGACGCAGCGTAGGCCGGCCCCCTACTAGGTGGACGACGATCTGATGAAAGCCGCGGAGAGCCGATGGATGCAGGAGGCGAGCAGCCGCTCTAAGTGGCGCTCCCTGAGGGAGGCCTATGTTCAGCAGTGGACGTCTTCGGGCTGTTAATTATGATGATGATGATGATGATCCCGTTAATAAACAATATTTTAGGAACTGGTGTAAGTTGGTCTCTCTCCACGTTGCACCAGCTCCGCCTTGGTTGCGTTCTTGAAGGCTCCCACTTGTGGGACCCTGGCCTAAGACGGTACCCTCTCACTGACCTGTTCCTGACGAGATGCAGTCCCCTTGCTCGCAGTAACGCCAGGAACTGCTGGCCACTGGTCCCACTCCGTGGGCCTGACACCTCCACCGGCTCTGATACCAAGGATGAACTGGAACCACTCGCTGATGGAGACTCGCACTTGGTGGATCCTGGTCGGTGATCACGTAAATATGGGTTAGTGTTTCAAGGTCACATAATTAAATGCAACAAATAGACTATATTAGCACATCTCAAGTCAAAATCAGGGTATTAATGCCGATGTCACAAAAATCCATTAACATAAAACTTGGCCTAGCAACACTTTCCCCTGGGCTCTCGTTATTGCATTAATTTGTTAACTTCATCTTGCTCTTCACCTGCTCATTGGTTGCCTGTTGATAATCGGCTGTCTTCAACAACCAATGAGCGTACAGTATTTGATTTGTTGACTTGACGAATCTGAGAAACGTTTGAAACACAGAGGGCTAGAGGCTAAAAAGTCAAGTGTGTACTAAGGAGCTATCAGAATTAAGCTTACCTCCACAAAAACGTTCTAACCATCCCTTATAGAAAATAATTCAAATCACACTGATCACATCATATCACCTACCATTATCAGACGGCTGGTGATCTGCCTTAGTGCAGATGTCGAAGAACACCTGTTCCAGGCTGCTGCAGTCCATCGAAAAGCTCCGGTACCCGAGGGTCGCCTGCCGCTCTTCTAGGACGGTGCATAGTTGGAGGAAGCTGGAAACATGATGGTTGGAGAACTTATTAAGCGCTGTGTAGTTTTATAATGCTTAGAAGAACATTAACTTTTATTAAGTAATCTATTTTCTGGACTAAGGGCCTTTATTCTTGGTAAACAGACAGTCCAAAATGCTCCAGACCACTATCAGTAGGCTCCAACCCAACACAGTAACCCAACAGCATTTCCTCGTTATATTGAAAATTGGACGCGTCGCATTGACCAGGCGCTCTGATAAACTTTGGAAAACGCGATGAGCTCCCGGTCCCCACGGGCCCAGGGTCTCAACATCAAATGGCTAGAATATGTAACCGCTACCGAGATTACTACAATATTACCATTTTATTAAGAAGGTTGTTTGTACTTAGTAAAATAAAGACAAGTAAGTATTGTACTATAAAATAAGAATAAAATCGACACATGTTACACCAGAAAATTATGATATAACTTACTTATTATCAGCGCCATCTACCCCGCAGAATGGCAAACTTATCTCCACTTGCTCGTTCCCGACTTCCAACACGCCTGCGTTTTTGACCACGTCCCTAACCACAGCCATCAGCTCCTTAGTCTTCTCTTCCACACTATACTCCCAGTCATCTGGTCTTCTGTGTGGGAGCGAGACGGTAAGCTTGTACCCGGTGCCGAGGGTACGTTTGATCTCTATCGGAGAACCGGTGGTGTGGATTCGACCCTGTAGAAGGAATATTGTGGGTGACTGCTTGATATAAGCAGGTACATATACTAGTGTTTCCAAGGTTTATGACAACGGAATCCAAGTATAGTAAATGGGTAAAATACACGATCGAGACCAACCACTCACCAAGGTCACATTTGTCTCACCTTGGTCGGGTTGGTGTAAAATCTGACCGTGTGGATGGTGGTTGGTGTCTTTATTCGGTCGGCCAACCACTGGAACTTGGTCGTATGCGCATCCACACGGTCGGTTTTTACACCAACCCAACCAAAGTGAGTTAAATTTGACCTTGGTCGGTGGTTGGTCCCAATCGTCTATTTTGTTCATAAGTGGACTCTGCACTTTGAGTGCCCACGAATATACAGTGACTAGGTACATCGGTCATCACATGGATGGGTGAACGCTACAAAAAGTGGTATTTATAACTAAGCACTACCGTACTATTACCTTACCGTATTATTTGGTGTGTGCAATAAAGATTTTATCTATATATCTATCTATCTATCTACTCCAACTACTTCAGAGGGCACGTTGAACTTTCGGTCCTGCTTGTTGTTTTAAAATAACAGTTGTTATGCCAATTTAGAGGTCTTCAAGTGGTCACACTTGCCCACACGAAAAGAAGAAGAACTAGAAGAAGAAGAGGTTTTCAGGCGGCCTAGAAAGGACGAAAAGAAAGAAAGAAAAAGAAATCTTTTACTTATATCAAGTTGCTCAATGCTCACCCATTGTGTTAGTAGGTACAATAAAGTTATAATAATAATAGATACTAACAAGATCCATAAAAAAAGAAAGAAGTGGTGTTTACCTTATGCATAATGATTATCTGATCGCTGAGCAGTTCCGCCTCGTCCATGTGATGCGTGGTGAGGAGGATGGTGCGACCTTCCTTCAGTTTCTCGATCATTGACCAGATGTCTCTGCAGAGTTAGGTAAAAAGGAGCTTAGGATCATGTTCACCGACTTTTGAAAGTGTTGGAACTATTGACCATATTACTTCGCAAGGATTGGGCTCGTGACAGACTGACAGCACGCTGCATTATTATGATGAGCTAGATTTACAAATTGTCCCACATATGGTTGTAGAAACTACTCCCAAAAGTTTACTCCCACTTTGTAAACAAATGATCGTTTAAAAATTAAACAATTAAAGTTTCTACAGGAGGCATCTCCTGTCCCTTTCTCGTGAAACAGAGCGCCCCCACAGTTACTATGAAAAATCTACTCGTGACGTCACATGCCAAAGAGATTGTATGAAAAGCTACCACAGCTTAGTAATGAGGTACTATAACGACATTCCTCTGACGTCACTGGCTCTATTCCGGTTTTTAAAATGCTTGTAACTTGGTAATTTTTTTGAGATATTTAGTTTTTGTTATCACAAATGTTTATTTTTTGAGGAATTTTATTAATTTATCCAAAAAAAAAAAATTTAGTCATCATGTCTATTATGTAGTATCTTACCTTCTAGCAGCAGGATCGACGCCGGCGGTAGGTTCGTCCAAGACGACGAGCGGCGGTCGCGCGACAAACGCGAGCGCTACACACAGCCGGCGCCGCGTGCCGCCCGACAGGCAGCGGGCCGGGACTGTGGACACTGGGCCTAGGGACAGGACTGATAGCATCCTGTAGACAGAGATGGAGAGCTCACTGAGGGGAGAGAGAGAGACACCACGAGCGGCGGTCGCGCGACAAACGCGAGCGCTACACACAGCCGGCGCCGCGTGCCGCCCGACAGGCAGCGGGCCGGGACTGTGGACACTGGGCCTAGGGACAGGACTGATAGCATCCTGTAGACAGAGATGGAGAGCTCACTGAGGGGAGAGAGAGAGACACCACGAGCGGCGGTCGCGCGACAAACGCGAGCGCTACACACAGCCGGCGCCGCGTGCCGCCCGACAGGCAGCGGGCCGGGACTGTGGACACTGGGCCTAGGGACAGGACTGATAGCATCCTGTAGACAGAGATGGAGAGCTCACTGAGGGGAGAGAGAGAGACACCACGAGCGGCGGTCGCGCTACAAACGCGAGCGTTACACTCAAGATCAGTATCTAACTAACAGCGACGAGTGGTGTGTACACGTTTTTTTACATTAGTCTTATCTAGCATTTGACCTGATGGAAAGATATGATGCGATCGAAGGTGTAGCATGCTAGCTATGTAATTAAGTACCTATTCACGCTACCCTTCATCATTAACAGCCTGAAGACGTTCACTGCTGAACATGGCCTCCCTCACCACTGAGCGCCACTTAGGGCGGCTGCTCGCCTCCTGCATCCATCGCCTCCCCGTGGTTTTCACCAGTTTGTCAGTCCACTTAGTGGGGGGATGGCTTACGTTGCGATTTTTCTCTTGAACACATAGATCTATGACTGAACACGTGAAAACGTGTATGCGGTTCATTGCTGATACCACCACTTTAGTTTCGAACGTCATTGTTTTATTTTTATGTTTATCCGCTCAGGCGCTTCAACCACATGTGCGGCCGGCATTGCGCAACGTGGACCGCTCCCTACAACAATTGTGGCTTACAGCTGATTGCGCTACTAGGGATGGCAATCAATTTTTAGAGGTGTCACTCGTTATAAATCGACTAAAATTGAAACTAGTTGAACATCACTATCGAATAAAGTAAAAGTCTCTATAGTTTAGGAGAAAAAAACGCCTCAGTCTAAATTGCATCTCGCGCCGAGCCGGCGCGCGCCGGCGACGGAGTAATTTCCTTTAGGTACAGCGGAGCGTCAATTATTATGTGTAGTGTTGTTGTGTGTGTTTTTTATACTGCAACACACGTAAAAATGCATTTGTTTAGATAGCCAAGTAATGCTACTTATCAAAACTAGTTTTGAAATTTTAAAATACTGCTTAGTTTATTCGTATAAACCGTAAATATGCAAAACCATACCGCGCTATTTGAGGAGCGCTTTGGGACCTACCTACGCCCGCCGCACCGCGCCTGAGTGGATATGCAAATGTTAAAAAAGACAATAAAGTAAATTTTATTTATTTATTTTGAGTAAGTAAACAGAGTATGTCAGCCCCCCGATGACATGTAATGCCCGCTTCCCACGGTGCGTGATATTGCGGACCAAGGTAGACGAGCCCGCACTGACGCACCGTGGGAAGGGTCCCTACCATCCGTAGTAGTGCGGATGCGTCCGGTTCGGTGCGCCCGATCCACCGCGAGTCGGTCACTTCAAAGGTGCGGTGCGACCTCATGCGACCTCGTCCGCATAAACAAACGAGCATGACGTCAAAACCAATACATTTCTCACAAGAGCCGCACCAGCAGCGACACGTTCTCTTTCACTATTCACTTCGGAATAACAAGACACACACAGCCGGACACGCACCGTTGGAAGAGCCTTGTGCGCAGTGCGCGGCCGTCCGTAGTCGTCGTCTACAGTATCACGCACCCGCCCTTCAGCCTCACCTGTCAACCTCCTCCCCCACTTCCTCCTCGCTAAGCCCCCCCTTGAGGTGCGCGTAGAGCCGCACGTGCTCCCCGGGCGTCATGTGCCCCACGAGCACGTCCCGCTGCGGACACACGCCGAGCCGCGCGCCGCGCACGCGCACGCACACGCGGCCCGCGCTCGGGGACTCCATGCCCGTCAGGATCTTACTGCGTCACAACATAAACGTTCATTTTTTTATGTAGACGAATGGCGTGACTACCTGGGCCCGAAGTCTGCATGGTTCCTGAATGGTACCATAATTATAATGACAGATTATGCAACTAATGGTGGTCTACAAACTAAGTAGACTACCATTAGTGTCAAAATCTGTCATTATGATACGGTTCATGAACCATTATGACATAATTGAAATAGCAGGCCCAACTTCAGGCCCTGGTCGTTCGCCTGGTTTTAAGCGTCACGATCGACCATAACAAACCGGAGCATCACTCAGACCTGAAAATTAAAGTTTCCCGTGACACTGCGCACGTCCTCCTAAGACATAAGTTTAAAATTGATTTTTAGATTGCGAGATAATGGGTCCATAAATGTCATTAAAATTTCAGACTTAACTATTCCTTTTAAGTCATGCAATATTCTCCCTCTGCCTTGCATGTATATTAGGGACATTTGTATTTTTACCAAGACTCACCCCGATTTCTTTAAAAAACGAAGCGATGTCTTTACTAGACAAAAAAGATCAAAGTTCGCGAACCTGCTGTACCAACCTCCTTGCCGCAAAGACATTTATAAGAAAAACGTATATAATATGTGTATAACTATTTTTAATAATTTACCAAATGAACTCAAATCTTAAGAAGGAAATATGTTTAAAAATCATTTGAGTGACTGGCTTTAAGCAAATGTTTCTATAGTGTCAAGGAATATGTAACATGTACTAGTCACAAAAATTATTTTAATATTTGCACGCTTGCTTGCAGGCTGTATCCACGTGTCCACTACTTACTCTATGATCTTGTACCCAAATTAACAGTGTATTCTTGCAAATAAATAAATGATTGATTGATTGATTGATTCCAATATTTCCAATTTCAATTGTTTATTTGCCTTCCACAATGTTGTTTATATACAGGTGTTTGTTTTCTATTATACTGGTGTAGTTAACTACACATACTTATCATTAGCCAGAAGTACACTACTGAACACAGATTTTCTCCATAAAACGATACTTTTAATGGTTATCATAGGGTCATAGGGAGGATTTGCCATAATGACCCGCTTGACAGGCGCCTTGGTGTACGTAGATTTAAATGTACCGAGGAAAACTCTGCTGCCCATTCCCCGGATATTCCCTTAGGTGGTTTTTACGGTATTCATAAGATAATATGGGGTGTTCCTATCCTTAAACGGGAACCACATGACCAATAGGAAGGTACATAGACATTAAAGTATATGAAGCGGTGGCTGTTAACTGTGTTGGCACTATAATTATGTTTTCAAGGAAACCTTAATTACAAAAACACTGTATTTGCTGATTCCACAAGAAACTTACATAAGAGTAGTCTTCCCAGCCCCATTATGCCCCAAGAGCGCAGTAATCTCCCCCTGTCGCAGCTCCATGGAGACATTGTCGAGCGCCACGACGGGGCGGCGACTCCGCGCGCCGTACACCTTCGACACCCCCGTTATGGACACCCCGCCCTTGCCGTCTTCACATTCTATTGTTGTTATGCTACCTTGGATGGATTTTATACCTGTTGGGAAAGGAAGGGAAAATAGTATTAGTTGATGAACATGAGAGTAATCCTGTCTACCAAAACCACGTGAAACAAAATTTGCACATGCAAACTTTGATTTTTGGTTCAGGTTTTCACCACTGGGAATTAACACTGACATCTAAATTTTTTTACTGTAGATAAGTTTGTATCTCATCACATCTCACCTGATGGTAAGTGCAGATCATCATCATTCTAAAGACATCCACTGCTGAAAATATGTCTCCCCCAGAGAGCACCACTTTGAGCGGCTACCCGCGGCTTTCACCAGATCGATGGTCCACCTAGTGGGGGGCTGGCCTACGCTGCGTCTTCCGGTTCGTGGTCACCACTCGAGAACCTTTTTTCCCCATCAGTTGTCAGTTCTACGAGCGATGTGGCTTGCCCACTGCTATTTCATCTTATCAATAATTATTCTAAAGAGTTACAGAATGGTGCCCGCTAAACCAGTAGGCAGACCCGGCCAATGGCCAAACAAATGATATAGTCAAATTTTCAATTTTTTTATCAAGGTTCAGACCTTAAATTGGTATGTTATCCCGAAAGGGGGTAAATCTACATTCCAGACCTTAAATTGGTATGTTATCCCGAAAGGGGGTAAATCTACATTCCAAGATAGACAATGTTTCTTCTACAACTTTACTAAATTAATAGATTTTCATTGAAGAAATGCCATGTAAAGTTTACGTTCGAAAATAGCCTTAGTGCAGCTGGGTGGTTGAACTTCGTCCTTGACCGAGTGCACATAAATGAGTTTAACGACCTGTGTTTAGAAATAAATTTTTAGTAATTGGTTAACTCTCGTAGTGATCGCACGTGCAATTTTGCAAAAGATTTATTTTTTACCATGGAGGTTTTGAAACACCCAGTTTCAAGTAAGGCTCCCACAACTTGTAGGGTATCATGGTCCCAGTCCCCCCCATTTCGGGATAACATACCAATTCAAGGTCACCTTGTATATATAATGCCATTTGTAGATTTAACGCCGCGTAAGTACCGCGGTAGTTCTCTGCCGATCTCGAAACTGGGATCGGCTTTGAACACCCGCTAAACCAGTAGACAGACCCGGCCAATGCCCCAACAGATGACAGTCAAATTTTCAATCTTTTTATTAATTAAGTAAATTCAAGATAATAGGCATGATGACCAAAATTTTTTTTTGCTTAAATTAAAAATATTCCACAAAATATAAACATCTCAAAAAACGACAAAGTTACAAGCATTTTAAAAACCGGAATAGAAAGAGATAGCTCAAACGGCCAGTGACGTCAGAGGAAGGTCGTCAAGTACCTCATTACTATGCTGTAGCTTTACATACAATATCTTTGGCATGTGACGTCACAAGTGGATTATTCATAGTAACTGTGGGGGCGCTCTGTTTCGCGAGAAAGGGACAGGATACGCCTTCTATAGAAACTTTAAAAGCTTATTACTCCGTGATTTATTTACCGATTTTACTTATTGTTACAATTATTGCATTCATTTTTAATCTTCTTTATGAAAGTATTATTTACTTGTTCATTTTTAATAGTAGTCATCAAGCCTATTACAGCCAAAAAAAACAATAAGTAACTCACCAGTGTATCTATCAATACAGTATCCAATAAGGAAGTACAGCAGAGCATCCAACAGCATCATCCCGGCCGCGGCCCCGATGGCGACGTCCCCGGGCGGCGCGCGCCACACGTCGGCCCAGGCGGCGCCCGCGCCGCGCGCCTCGAGCCGCGCCACGTGCAGGAACGCGTACGATAGCGCGGAGGACATCGACAGGCACTGGGGACATGGTATCTGGTGTTGCCGTGCTCGAGGCCAAGGACACAATCACACTCGCCCTGCTAGGCGATCATGATACATGATTGCAACCGATATAAATACAAACGTGTATAGATTTGACAGTTTCAATGTAAACATTCAAAATATTATGGGAATTTGTCTCTTTTTTCCTTTGAATATGGACGGCCAGTCCAAGTCCCTGCTCAACCATCGAAAATCACGGCGTAAAATTAATTAACCTATGCCCCAGATAATATAATACCTACAGTACCCATGCAAAGCCGGGCGGATCAGTTATTCATTTCACTACAAACTTGATTGCAATTTTTTTTTATAACACGGACTAACTGACTAGGTGACGGCCCGCCTCCTCAGGGTAAGCCGTTACCGTCGCCTATCCATACATTATTGTGGTAATTATTTTAAACTCTCTCCTCGTACAATGGAAACCAGTTTAAAACAACCGAAATGACCAATAACCAGCACTCACCACGATAAGTTTGAGCGTCTTACTGATGACGGCTTCGAGCGAGAGTATCAAGACGAACGGCATGAATGTGACGAGGTACGCGAGGCCGGTGCACACCGCCGCGAAACTCGCAGACGTGAACAGCTTCGACATCATGTAGCTGAGGAGACAGTATTTATATTTTAATGTTTATAATATGCGTAGGTCGGCACCCCACTAGGTGGACCGACGATCTGATAAAAGCCATTATATATATCAAAAAGTGCGTTTTTAGAAGGGCAAAGCGATTTGTTCTAGAAAATTCAAAATACATCATCACAAGGTCCTCTCAAGAAATGATACACCATTTGAAAAAACCTTAAAACTACTCTCAAAAGCACACCGACTTAAACAAAAGCATAGCTCATCTTGTTCAGCTATCAACATCCTCCAGGATCCTTCTGAAAATACCCTGAAAAATTCGTTAACTTCGTCAACTTAGCTTCGCACAGCTTGTCCAAAAGCCCTTCGTTAACACCATACTCGGAGATCCTGCTCAAAAGACCGTGAAATCACTTAAAACCTAATCAACTATAAATATAAATATATAAATAAATATGTGCGGACATTTAACACAGCGCCATCTAGCCCCAAACCAAGCATAGAATAGAATAGAATAGAATAACACTTTATTGCACACCAAATATACACAAGATAAAATTAAAACACGAAAAATATAACAAAATGGTAGTACAATGGGCGGTCTTATCGCTTAGAGCGATCTCTTCCAGACAACGCTTGTACTATGGGAACCAGATAACGGATATAATACTTAGATACTTTTTTGTTTGTAAATACATACATAGAATACAATATAACACCCAGACACAAAACAAACATCTATGTTCATCACACAAATGTTTGTCCTGGGTAGGAAGTGAACCAACAGCCTTCATTTCAGAAGGCAGGGATACTGCCAACTGAGCTATCGGGCCCGACAAATGAACACTCACCAGAAGCTGAGCACAGCGAGCTGCATCAGTAGCAGCAGCGCGAGCAGCAGCGCGGGCTGCGAGCGCGGCAGCACGCCGCCCGCGCGCAGCACCGCGCACGCGGCGCACGCCGTCACGCACATCTCCGCCAGCGAGGACAGCGCCCACGACAGCGTGTGGTACGACAGGTTCACGCCCATTACTGACATCAGCTGGAACAGTGGGATACCATCAAAATTGGTGCTTTTTACACTCTTCAAAGCAAAAGTGAATAGGCACCTAATGAGCAAACGTGCTCCGACATAGAACATATTACCTTCCATCAGGTGACATGTTATCAAACATGAGCCCTATCAAGTTATTAAAAAAACAGAAATAAAGTGACCGATTACTTACTGAGCTTTAATACACATTGCAGGAGAACTAAATTGACCGATATAGCTCTTAGAAATAGCAAGGTGACATGACAATGGGCAGGCTATATCGATCGTAAAACTGACAACCGATTGGGAAGGTCGAGTAGCGACCACGAACCGGAAGCAGCGTAGGCCGGCCCCCCGCTAGGTGGATCGACGATCTTGTTAAAACCGCGGTGAGACGATGGATGCGGAAGACGAGCAGCCGCTCAAAGTGACGATCTCTGGGGGAGGCCTATGTTCAGCAGTGGACGTCTTTAGGCTGTTGTTGATGATGATGATGAAGAGACATTGTTTGGGAATCGCAATTTCTCTTTGTGTTTAGGCGCTTACTAATGTTATTTCAAGTTACGTAGCTAAAAATATGTTAAAAACTTGAATACATACCAAGGTATTCCCCGATTCTTTATCAGCAACTATAAACCGCACGACCGATGCCACCGTGAATAGGAGAGAGAAGAAGAACGCAACCAGCAGCGATTGCGACTCGTACAAGGATGATTGGTAACTGGAAAAAATAACATCATCTCATCTCACCCTTACTCATTTTCAAAGTTGAAAACTTTCACTTCATGTGTTGTGATAATAATATTGGATGGTCTTTCATTATCAGCCTGTGAACTTCCACGGCTGAAGTAACATAATCTAAAACTTTCCAAGATGTCTACTCATATACTCACAAGTCTTTTCTATAACATGGATAAGGCTCCTGCTGCGTATATACAGCCCAGTCGTCTTCCACGGCTTCGATGGCCTCCACGGCCTCACGCTTGCTCCTGGAGCGTTCGGAAGCCAGCTTGATGATGGCCTTGTCCAGCAGATCCTGGATTTGGACGAACCCGCGGAAGTAACGCATGTTCTCGATGAACGAGGACTCGGGGCCGGGAGTCCATAGGCTGGAATGATGACGAAATGTAAGGTAGGTACTAGTTTAAGCTCATTGATAGCAAAAGTAAACATCAGCGACGTCCTAAAAAAGCAGCAGATGAATTTAAAAAGTTGAAAAAAAAACTTTACACACTGGTCTTGGTAGTAATAGTAATCACAGTGGTCTTTTTGTTGCTCATTAGTATTCTCACTAAAATGGCTGAAACAATTGTGATGAATCTTCATTGTGCAAAACAATCATCACAATGGTTTCAGCACCATTAGGTACCTAATTTATCCCAGAACATTGCCTCAAACAAAAATAAAACACTAGAATTGCGGGTAAAAACATAGCGCACTTCTAAACCTTAATATAGACGGACTAAAATCCTATTTTGCTTGACATTTTTTAATAGGTGGTAGGACTTTTCTGCAAAGTTCGTCTAGGTAGGTACCACCGCTTTGTCAGTAATTCTGCCGCCAAGCAGTAGTGTGCAACCACTACTGTGTTCCGGTTTGAAGGGCATTGTAGCTAGTGAAATTACTGGGCAAATGAGACTTTATGACCTGATTACACAGTGTAGTAATCTGATTACTAGACTGTGTGATGTCTCAGGATGACGTGCGCAGTGCAGTGTCACGCGAAACTTTATTATTTTAAAGTTCCGATCGACACTGCAACTGTTATGGGCGGCCGTATCGCTTAACATCAGGTGAACGACCAGCTCGTCACGTCATTCATTCTCATAAAAAAATAAAAAATAATTGGATAATGATAGATTCCAGAGTCGCTTCAGAGCCCAATGTGATGTGTGTTGTTAACTTACTAAGCTTTGTTGCGCTTGGTGGTGGGTGCGTTTTCGATGTCCATTCTGATCTTGTACTCCACATGTGAGAGGGAATCGTTCAGCTGGTCCACGTTCAGGAACACAATACCTGGAGGAACAGAAGATATTTATTCTCATTGTGAAAAGAGACCAGAGGTTTTGGTTTCCGTCTATTATTGATGTAGGATAAAAAAATAAAATTGAAAATATTTTATTCAGCTAAAAATTTCAAAAACCTGGTCGTAGTGTATGGGACCAATAATAGAGGCTACATTATACTGAGTGTATTGCTTGGGTACCGCAGAGACTTAAGCGGAACTCGTCTCAAGCGCGCGAGCATCACGGGTCACTGGTCATTCTCACTAGAGCCGTCGACCGGGGTGAACGTGTCCGCGTTTCTGAGCCGGTGTCGAAGAGACACTCAACAAACACTACACTGGTTATGCTTTACGACAGAACTAATATCAAGCTGTATTATCGTATATTTAATGCTTAGTAGCACAGTAACAATCAATTAGGACACTTAACAATTTGACGTAACATCATGTGCGTATGACCCGATGATGTTATTTAGATCAGTTTCTTGGGACGATTCATCCGTGAACCCGGGGGGGGGGTCAACTCATAAACGAATTCATAAGGCAATTTTCCTTACTCTTAGACCTGCTATACACGGTATAAGAATTAGGCACATACCGGCCGAAAACTCATTGACAGTCATCAGCCTGGCTGCTTCCAGCATGAGCTCTTGTTCATCTGAAATGGACTGGAACCGATCCAGGTTGACACAGTGGAGTAGGTTGGATGCTTTTGTAAGAAGGCTTCCTATACCCTGGCAAACAAGAAACAGTGGTAGGTAAATGCCTAAGGTAAATTCAGTAAGCACTGCTGATAAATTGATGATTGTTCAATTGTTGTGAATTCAATTAAATAAATTCAAATTCAAAAATGATAAGTGCAAAATATCCCTTGCTTCTGAAAATGTAGTTTTTGGATTGGTTTTTTATTGGCGAGGATTTTACATCAATATAGTAGAATAGTATTATAAAATGCGCATACGCAAATGTTATGATACAATTACAATCAACTGAAATATAAGAATCAAGATCAAAGTGTTTTATTAGACGGGCCCGATAGCTCAGTCGGTAGTATCCCTGCCTTCTGAACTGAGGGCTGTGGGTTCGATTCCTACCCGGGACAAACATTTGTGTGATGAACATAGATGTTTGTTCTGCGTCTAGGTGTCATATTGTATTCTATGTATATGTATTTACCAACAAAAAAGTATATAAGTATTGTATCAGTCATCTGGTTCCCATAGTACAAGCTGTGATTAGTTTGGGACTAGATGGCGCTGTGTGAAATGTCCACACATATTTATTTATTTATTTATTTATTTATTTATTTATTTATTGCAAATAGGCTTTAACCGATCCAGAAGGACCCATATCATACTTACTTTAAGATCTCCAACTTTTTCGAGCATTCCTTCCACATCCACCTTTCCCAACTGGTCCCCTCCTATATCGCCTTCTCCCAGCAGCATCTTCCTAACTGCCTCCATCCCTGGAGCCTGCATGAGTTGCTGCAGCGCCTGTACTCCCTCGCGGTGGGAGGAGATGGATTCCAAAGATGGAAAAGCGGAAGAGAAGGAGTGGACAAGGTTGGCTAAGTTGATCATACTGGCGAAGCTGGAGTTAGCCTGTGAGACAAAAATGGTAGGTACTGTTTGTTATTGGTTGTATTTGTATAGATTGGTTCGCGTGATGATTATAAAAACTATATGATGTAAAGTGGCCGATCAAAGTGGCGCTCTGTTAGGGAGGGCTATGTTCATTTGTGTAAGTCTTCCGGCCCATGATGTTGGTGCAATTCTATTAGTTTCCTTCAGGTGAAGGCTCACCTGAGCTAAGTCCGATGTAAATGTAAATAAAAAGTTACGCTAGCCCAAGCTTTTTCCAAAACCAAATAAATTAATAAAAACAATATTACAGCAATATTTTAGCACTGTAGGCATACTGTACAAAATACGAGCAATTTCTGAAAAGTATGAAAAAGTTAATAGGTACAAATTTTTTTTTTGTGTAACCTTTTGTAGCCTTCAGCTTTTTGCTTATTTTCAATGCAGCAATATAAATTAGCACTGTTTTAATAATCGCGAATTAACCCAGCCTACATAATAAAATTTCTTTTTAGAAGCTTTATCTTTCTGCAAAAGTACAATATCCTAGAATCTCACCTTATGTATGATCCTCTCGACGATGGGGTGTGGCGGGGTGTACAGTATGCGTCCCATGATGAGAGGCTTCACGAAGCTCCACACTATCTTACCGCCTTCCATGCTTATGATATCCTGGTACATGGAGCGGCAGAAATCCGCTGTGGAAAAATATTGAGGATCATTGAAAGGAAAAGATTATTAATGGGATCATTCAAAAACTATTACAAACACCAAAGGCGCTAAAATATCTAGTATATAGATTTTACTAGGTGGTAGGACTTTTCTGCAAAGTTCGTCTAGGTAGGTACCGCCGCTTTGCCAGTTATTCTGCCGCCAAGCAGTAGTGTGCAAGCACTACTGTGTTCCGGTTTGAAGGGCATTGTAGCTAGTGAAATTACTGGGCAAATGAGACTTTATGACCTGATTACACAGTGTAGTAATCTGATTACTAGACAGTGTGATGTCTCAGGATAACGTGCGCAGTACAGTGTCACGCAAATCTTTATTATTTTTAAGTTCCGAGTGACACTGCAACTGTTATGGGCGGCCGTATTGCTTAACATCAGGTGAACGACCAGCTCGTCACGTCATTCATTCTCATAAAAAAAATCTTAAATCGATAAATATTTTGGAGATTTTTTCATTTTTTAATGTTATAGGGCAACATTTACCTTCAATTCACATAATTTTAAGCGATGATGCAGTCAAAGGTGGTGCAAGTTGGCATAATTATGTTGTGCCTATACATTCTAGCCTTAAAAAGACCTAAGTTATACAGGAAACAAGGCAGCCGAGAGAAAGTTCGCGCACTGCTAGGGTATTCCCTAGCAGTTGCGTATGATAAAAGAGTCAGCATAAACGAAAGGATTGTATTACGAGTTCCTATTTACAAAGTCTTTGTACTTACTGGGCAGCACATCCAGCTGCGCTTGGTCTGCCTGCGTGGAGAGATCCTCTGCGCTGATGATGCTCTTTATGATGCGACTCGTTCCAGTCTGGAATGGCTTGCCACATAACATGTTGCCGGCGTTGGCTAGGAAGTCAGATGCTGGGGAATAAAAAGAGCATTCATATGAAATACAACATCCAAAAGAATCTGCGAAATAAATGTAAGTAAAACAACATTCCAGCTTCAACTATATGGGGGATAATATGACAGTAACATATCTTTACCAAGTTTGGCGCCTAATTAGACAAAACTAAGGCACCCAAGCAAGAGATGGACGTCATCAAATTTTGATTTATAAATCTGTTATGTACCACTTGAACTATGAACTAAGCTAGGAACAAACATGACAAAACCAATATTATAATATCGTTTTAAATACTTCTTTAACTTACAAGACAACAAACTTCCAACAGATCCGAAGTCCTGCAGACTCCGGAATAACGGTTCATTACTAAAGGTCTGCATCACGTCTCCAAGATTGTCCTGAAGGAGTGGCAGCAGCGCCGCCAGCTTCGGGAACTGCTCCAGGACTCGAGAGCCTTCTTCAGGAGTTAGATCAGATGCGGAGTATAGTTTGGTTAGGAGATGATCTTTTAGCTGTGAATGGGGAAGATGGTAAGATCAGGTCTGATTCCAATAATTGTCTTACTAATTTGTTTAAAAAAAAATGATTGATCGTTAAACTGCATTAAATACAGATAGTGGGAAAAATCAAAAGTCCTTACCTTATCGACAATGAGATCTAACTTCAGATTTCTCGCCAGAACTGGTAGTAGTTCCTTCCCCCTGGAATCAGAAATTTCACAGAACTGCTCCGCTGTGGCTGCCAGCACATCATCTGCTGTCACAGCATCCAATGCGCCCGGGAGGATTACAGTAGACATGGAGTCCAGGTCACATACAAACGATGAGATGTGCGAGCTGGAGTCTTTTGGAGATAACACCTAAAGATGAGATAAGGTTTTTGAGTTGGAAGAACTTCAGATGAAACTTATAGGTTTTAGGAGCACAGAAAATATGGAACGTTTACGATAGGTACATACCGGTTTCAATTGGATGTAACCAGCATGGATCCTCGGTGCCGCCAATGACCAGAAGTTGGTATTGTTGATTCCGAGGGCAGTCAGGCCCAGCTCCACTCCATCAGGGTTCGGGAACAGCTTCGACACCTGAACTAAAGTGAGTAAAAGAGCAGTTCTTAGTAATCTTCTTCTCTATTGTTCAGTAAACTTGCTTCTATTCTTATTATGGTTAAAAATTATATAGATAGTTGTTAGTTAGCATATTGAAAAATCTGCACCTCCATCGTTACTCTAAGGTTTAAGTACCCATTAATTTTGAGATTTGCTTACGCTTCAGATCTTCCTCTTCCACCAGGTACATCTTGAACTGATGAAGTATTTGCAGCCCTGAGGCTAACGCATCAAGGTCACCTTCCAGCGGGGTTCCTTTCAGTAACGGGTGCAGTTCTTCCAATAGACCTTGAAGACTGCAAACGTTAAGTGATTATCCAAGACATTCAGTAAAAGGTATTCGAAAAGGAAGTAATATGGAAAATAATCCAACCTGTATACGATGCTGTCGAGAGTCTCATCCATAAGGATCTTAAGCACTAGGTCTACTAAAGCCTCTAGTCTTCCTTCCATCGCTCCACGCACGTCTACTGCACTAGCTACTCCTGACAGACGTGACACGTGAGAGAGGATACCTTCGATGTGATGGAGTATGGTTTTGATGAAGGAAAGTCGCCAGTATTCCGAGTCTTGGAAGGTAGGTAGCTGAAATATATATAGTCCTCTAATAAAAGTCTGTCTGATAATTTACCTGTAAGGTCTGATATTGAAATGAAAGCATTACAAGACTGATGTTGAATTTTATGGACATTATATATTTTATATATTTCTTTTATTTGGTGTAGTTTCTATTACTTACATCTTTCTCAACCTTTGTTATGTTCAAGTTGTTCACAACGATGGTATAGATGGCAGTGCAGTTGTGGTCTTCGCATATCTGTTTCCAGTTGTTAGTATGAAGATGTAACAAGTCTTCTAGTTGTGTTGCATTGTGAGCCTAAAAATTGAAACATAGTTACTGTTATCAAGGTGTAAAAAAAATGTATTGCTGGCATACTCCTCCGTATTATGTTCTTTGTATGCTGTGCGTTGTGGCATTAAATGAAGCTCTTGGACTAAATGTAGGAAGGTAAGTATTAAACTAGTTCTTACCCTTTTCAAATTGATATCAGCATCTTCAACATCCATAAACACCTCATCGTCACCAATCGCTTCCATCAGCAGCTCATCTACCCTACTCTTCACATATCCTTTGAGAGGCCGGAACACGTCCAGGTTATGAGCCACGTCTGTGTACAGCTGTTTCAAGTACGGAATCTCTTTGAAACCTTCGATCTCGTGAAGATGAGGGGTCTCCGCTTGGAGTAGCCTGGCTGTACTAGCCAGGACTGTTATGATTCTGTAAGAATGAAAACAAAACTGTAAATATGAAACAAGTTATTTTAATTAGAAAGGAAGTAAATGGGCTTTCTTCTAAAATTTCGCCTGGAGCAATAAGGAACGCTAATTCATAAATTCCATAGAAGAACGCATAGAACAACGTATTTTGTTAATCACCACTCAATCGTTTAAAAATACCCTAAACGGACAACTTTTTCAGATAACGCACCCTACTTCTCTCCATGGTAATTATCGTAAAGCAAAGCTTAGCGGTGTAAACGTCTCATACCTATAAAATTAGGTTTCAAGATAGAGTACGTGGTAGGCGCATCTCTCTATGGAAATTTTGTTATGTAAGTATCTCTATGTCTATTACATTGGTGAGATACAACAATTTAGTTAGAAAAAACCTAATTCTATTATCTTCATAAATCAGTTTATAATATAAAATTAAAACCACTTCTACTTACAAGGAGGTGTTTCCGAAGGCGTTCCTAGAGACATTCCTGGCGAGACACTCGGTGAGCTTGGTGGTGGGCGCCGCGATGTCTTCCAGCAGGTGAACCTTCACCAACTCCAAGAACTCTGTCATGGACTTATTCAGCTCGTACTTGGTATAGTTCCGAGTGGATATTACCTACAATGAACAAATAAATCAATACAAGGATCAATAAGTTTCTTGGTACCCAGGTATTCGTTTTGGTAAGTATATGGCGCGACTTGGAAATACGGGTTTAACGAAATAAATAAAAATAAATAAATAAATATGTGTGGACATTTTACACAGCGCCATCTAGCCCCAAACTAAGCATAGCTTGTAGTATGGGAGCCAGATAAATCAACAGAATACTGTTTTTACTCTCCTACTGCTTTGTTGGAAGTGTAATGAAGAGTGAGACAGGCATAGAAATGTCCGCTATTTTCAGAACTGCGTTTATTGGCAACCCCTACGTGTGCACATATGCGTACCTCACTAACAAACATGTCCCAGTGGAAGTCATTCTTGAGCGTGCGGTAGACGTCATCCATGGTGAGGGTGTGAAGGTGGCACAAAAGGGAGTCGTACTCTTGCTTCTTGAATAGCTGGAGATTCAGTTGCTTGAACCAGCTCGTCATTTGCGAGCACGGGCCGCATTGGCTGAAATATTTGGAAAATCAAAAATCGAGTTTTTAAGAAAAACGATACTGCTTAGTGCGGAGATGGCATTATAATCCACATGATACAAAATTTTGTGGTATTTGTTTCATATCTCCTAAGTTAACTAATCCAAAACGTTGATAATACGAGAAAAATTGAAACACCTCTTACCTATTATTCAAGAACAAGGTGCCAGCATCAACAACATTGCTCATCACTCCAAACACCATTTTGGTGATGGTTTCCTTCGACAGTAGCTGCATCACATCTTCCCTGAGCTGTTCCAGCTTCTCATCAGTGATCCACAGTGGTCGCTGGGGGTTAGCTGGACCTGTGCTGATGAGGGCCAGCTTAGATCTTGTTATGGTGATGTCGTCGGTAAGGGAAGAGTAGTCTATGTCGTTGGATAGTTCTAGCTTAGATTCGTAGCCCTGCAGATTAAAATAGTTACTCAATAGACAATTCACCGGAGAATATTTTGAATAATGCCAGCAGCAAATCTACAATCGTATCAGTACGTACTTGAGAAGCGAACAGAAGCGATGGTATTTCTTGGAATAGTTCCACATCATCTGCGCCGCATATCTCGTTTTTCAGCTCAGAGAGTGCACGAGTAGAGTCCGGGATGTAGTCTGATAGAGTGATGTTGGGGCGGCAAAACGAATCGGTGTCATTGAGATCCAGGTCACGAACTAAACGGATTAGCTAGAAATGCAAAGGTTAAACATCGTTATGTTCTACAAACATTTTGAGGTGCTGCAAAGTAAAAAGAATTTATTGATTACACTCACATGCACTCCATCCAAATGGTTCAAGAAATTACCACCAATTTCGAAAATGCTTTCCAAGTGTCCAAAGAACTTCTCGGCGTAAGGTCCATTGTAGAAATCTCTCAGCTCTTGCCACCAGTTTCCTCCGGAGAGGAAGGTAAGGATAATGTTATAGTTCCGAAGGTTAGACTGGAGGTACTTTAAATAGACTGGTAGACCCAAGTCGTAGGAATAATTTATAGAATGCTTTAGGGAATCCATGTATTCTTTTCTGTAAGAGAAGAGAAAGTTTAAAATCTCCAACAATTTTAACGTGCTCTAAAAATTTTAGGATAAAAATATTTAGTCTAATTACAGCGTGATGAATTTAACTCACCTGCTATTCAAAAAACTAAATATATCAGTCACATTGCCTTCGTCTTCATTTTGCAATATGTCTACCAAATCTAGGAGACTTTGCTTTGCATCTTCATAATCATCTTTAATTTCATCTTGCACTTGTCCAAACAGAAATGAATAGTTTTTTGCACAAAGCTGCACTTTGGTTCTCACTTCATCTACTAAAATAGTTTTACTCTTGTCGTTTGATTTCAAATCGTAACACATCGATTCCATTGCAGCGACAAGTGTATAGTTAGCATCATTTTTCCAAAAAACATTGGTTAAGATATCATAATATATTGCAATTGCATCTGCCGATTTTCTTTTAAATATATTCTTAACTATATTCAAATCTGCATTAAGTTTTTCTACCTCGTCCTGATTGATGCTGTCTAAATAATTATCAATTGTTACATTATTTATAGCTGTTGCCAGTTTGTTAACAATTGCTACAACTCTTGTTAGATAAATATTAGACACGAATTGTTTTCTGTTCATGTCACTGAATTGTATATAAGCTGGATTAGTATCATTAAGCTTGTAAGTTAGTATTTTGTCAACAAATTCTTCAAGTTTATGTTTTATTCTGTCCAGTTGAAGTTCATTGGCTATTTCCGTTTTATTTTCTTTGGTAATGTTGGTTAGAAAGTCAGCTAAGTCTGTTGATTTGGTGAAGGCACTTTCAAAATTACTTGTAGCGTTTTGTACGGGCATTGAATATAGGAAATATTGCTGAAATACAAGAAACAAAACATATAATATTGATAATTATTTTTTATACTTAAGTAGTAAATGATTTAAAATTGTATCACTACAATAAACCCTAAAAAAATTAAATTGCTGAATATAACACGTTTATAAAAGAGTGAAGGATTCATCATAACCGATTTCAGCAGTCACCAACGTAAGGTTATATCATAAAGCACACTAACCGGTTTAGCTACCAAATTGAACAACATATTGTCTCCCCGGGGCAGTGAGAGCCAATAGATGAACGATGGGCACAGATACGGCTTCACTCGCGCCAAGACCGAGGATGTTATTGGACTGTCCGGGGCTGGTACTAAGGCAGAGACGACGGCGTGACAATCCCAGAAGTGGGTCAAGGATGCACGACGGACCTGGAATATGAATTATCACCTATGTAACTAACCAAGAAATCAAATAAGCACATCAATGATATCGGTGATAAAACTAAAATGAATATAAAAGTAAATGTGAATAAAACATGACAATATGGAGCAGATATAGATTACCTGGCTCATAAACCCATAGTCCCAGTATGAGTTGACAAGCACACCAATGAACTCTGGTAGTCTGTCGTACAACATGTAGAGCGTTGTGCTGCGAGTGAAGCCCACCACTTGCAGCAAGTTCGAATTCGGCTCTGAAATATAAAACAATGATTAATTAACTGGCTTATTTCTACAACTAAGACGCACGTAATAATTGCAGATGCCAATGATTGTCAATGATGGTAGCTCTACTGATAAGGCAGAAGTTATTGGTTTCATGCATGTTCTTGGTATTAATGGAACAGCCATGTAAATGCGCCAAGATATTTCTGCGCTATAATTTAAGCTTGAGAGGTTTTTTATGGATGCCTCAAATAAATGTCAGTGCAAGGATAATATGAAATAAGTAGTTAATAATTAGAATTTTCTGGTGATGTATCAGAGTACCAGAATAGTCAATATTGGAAAGCAGTATTGCTGCTAAATAAGAATGAAGAATGCTAAACCCTAACCTTTTGTGCTCTTACCATTAACTTCAGTAAAGTACGTAGTAAGATCAACAGCCACATTCTCGAATATGACCGACAGCATCTTTAAAGTATATAACGAGGTGGCCCAACCAGCAGCACGACACTCTTCTTCGATATAAGAACCATTGCTGCACTTCATCTGCCTCTCCCATGCAGCGTGTAACGAAATGTTGTCAGGGGTACTGGGTTCGGCGATAGAATTTAGGACAAGGTCGACCTTGTGAAGGAACTTTCTGGAAGTGTAACATTGTATAATGTTAATGATGTACTAAGTTAGTCGTGAAAATTCTGTGCGTGGTTGTGGATCCAGATTTACAGAGTTTAGATTAGGTACATTAATTAGAGTCTATGGGTAAAAATCAAGAAACCATGCTAGGTAAGATTATACTGTATATTCAATTCAATACATTTAGTTCTTTAACTTGCACAAACTTACTTCAAAATGCCATTCCTCTCTGTAGTATTAAAAACTTTGACGGCGAAGTCCCAAGCTCTCTTTAAACCAATGTGATCTTTAGAAGCATCATCATCCATGATGTACTGCACAGCATTTTTCACGAGGATTGAGTCACTGACGAGAGAATCGAAGGTAGAAGAGAACTTTAGGAACAGATGGGGCTCGAAGTTGGTATTGTTCCATGATAATGTTTTCTAGAAATAAGAAACAAGGCTGTTTTGATTCATATTCATACTAATCAGAGTTTATAGGAATGATTTGTTGATGATAACGTATACTCACATTAATCATAGCTTTCTTCTCGTCTAAATAGATCATCCACTCTTTTTGCAGTCCTGTCCCCATGCACAGTATAGTTTCCAGCGCTCTCACGGCTTCTTGTGATGAAGCTGATAGTTCCAGGAGAGAGGAGATGCTGGAGGAGCACGGCCAGGGTGGTTCCGCGTTTAGGAGAGAGATTATTGGTTCAATCTGTTGTAGATATATTGGATATTAGGTATTTTGAGAATTTTGATACCCTCAAGTATTTGGCAGGAGAAATTAAGAACAGTACTAACTGATACCCAAGACGCAAACCATACTATTATTAAGATTGCTACTTACATCAGTATTGTCGTTGACAACAATGTTGATCGAGTCGACAATGAGCTGCGGTAAGTTAGGGATGATCCTGCTCAAAGCGTCCGCTGTGATTGGAGGCAGATCCGATGTGTAGCTTGTATTAGTTATTAAACCTGAAAATATTAGAAAATATGAAAGAGACTTTTATAATGAGAACAATAAGAAATACCTACTTAATGACAATTTATAAAAAATACTAATTTTACCTGTTACTAGTTTGACAGTGTCATCAATAACGCTGAGAGGTCCAATAGACGAAGACATGACTATTTTCATCTTCAGCCAATGCTCGTCCGTCATGTTGAAAATTCCGTGGTCTAATATGTCTAGCATCCGGAACCCTAACTTCACACTACAAAAACAACAAGATATAAAAATATTAGTTGAGTCTCAATGCAAAACTATAATCTTTAAACAAAAAGTAATTTTGGCCCAAGAATAGAACCTTGTGGTACACCAACTCAATGAATATTAGTATAACACCAAACTTGTAGCAGGCAGGCTAGCAGTTACTACTAATATTTAATGTTGCCTTACCTCAAATGCAATCCCCTCTGTAAATTCTTAATACTGAACCAATAGTTCTTAGCATAGCTAAAAAACCTCTTAACTTCTTTCTGCGTAGCATTGTCCATGTTATAGGTCGAATATTCAAATAAATATGGGTAATCTTTGTCTAATTTCACATACAGTTTTTGAATGCTGTTTATTAATCTGGTCCAATTAACTTCCTCCATGATGGTGTGCGTTGTTTTTCTAATACTAATAATCTAAAAAACGGAGATATTATTTAAATATTTTGTAACAGTCAGCAATTAGGAAACAGTTGTTTAATGTTGAAATTGATTAGAGTAAAAGAGAATTAGTATACAATTTTTATGATACTTACAGCTTTAGAAACAAACGAGTCATTTTGCAAGCCTTCCTCGATAGCAATAGACGCGTTACAAAGTGCCGATGATAACTTTTCAGTATCTGTTCCATTCGGGAACTGTAGATACTCTGCAGCGCTTTCACTTCCATGACAAAGTATATCTTCACAGTAGGTTGATAAGGATTTGTACGCCTAAAAAGCAATAATGTTGATATTAATAAAAGATGCACAATACTAGCTGTGATAGAAAAACATAAAATATCTAAAATAAGCAAAGGCTAATTTTGAATTAAAACACTAACCTTTTCCTCGTCAAGTGCAGTCAACAACAAAGTTTTTAAAACATCTCCATAAGTACTTCTCAGACCCTCAGATACAGCAGCTGGAGTAGCCTCCAGCTGTTTATTGAAAGCAATAACTAGTGTTGTGGCATCTAGCAAGATAGGGGTGATCTTGTATTGCAGGATAGCGTTCTGCTTTACTATTTCTTTTGCTAGTGCCCCGTGAACAGATATTCTGTGAACAGAAAGGTATGTATTGAGAAAAGTTATACGTAGCTTAAAAAATTGGTATCATTGGTATCGTACTTACAACATCAGCTTCCCTAAATGCGCCTTCTCCCTGACCATTTTCATTAACTCTGAATCATCTTTTACGCCAAGCAGCTTCTTCCAGTCGAAAACTGGTTTGTCCTCGGCTTTCATTGTTACTAAAGCACTGGTGAAATTCCTAAGGATCTGAAAGTCTTTTTCTATAGAGTAGAGCTGTGATGACGTATCCTTGCCGAGGGTTTCTTGAATAAGAAGTGATGCCATATCATTTATCTAGAAAGATTAAAAATTTTATTTAATTTTATTCATTATAGAAAATATCCAAAGTTCATGAAATTAAATAAACTCACATTGCTCCTAACATTGAAGACACCAAAAGAGGTGGTTAAATCGTTTACGTAGTTCTTCCATGCATCAGAACAGAACAACTTCTTGATGGACTCCGCTTCTGTTTTAGTGATGAGGAAGAAGTTCTGAAGCTTGCCAAGATCGCAGAACATTTGGCCGGGGTAGTTGAGCTTTGCGGTCAAGATCTGGAATAGGTTTATGGTAATTTAATTAATATTGCCATAAATAAGTTGTAAGAATCTCCCCGGTTGTCACCACCGCGGGGAGCCGATGGATACAGGAAACGAGAAGCCGCTTAAAGTGGCGCTCTCTGGGAGAGGCATATGTTCAGCAGTGGTCTTCAGGATGTTGACGATGTTGAGTTATTCTTAACTTACCTGAGTTCTTTCCGCACTGACCAAAGCTTCAAAAGCCTTTCCCACAATATACGGTGGCAGATCTTTAAGCACTTGCATCGCTTTGGGGTTCCTCAAGGTTACGTTATATACTATTTCTTCTATATGTATGTTGATATTGACGACGTGATGAGCGCTCTCTAATAGTTTTGATACTAGTGTCGAGTAAAATAAAATGTCATGCTTGTGGTTCTTTGGTAGAAACTTGTAAATGAGTTTTGTTAGTTGTGTCAATCTGAAAACATTACAAATTGTAAAGAAACAATAATTATGTCATTTAGGAATAGTTCACTGATGATGTTTATGGTGATGATTACAATAATAACGGGGGCAACCACAACGTCTTATAGCATTATCACTTCAATATTACTTCAATCATACATTGACAAATGACATAAAAGTAAGAATACTTTAATGTTGCAGAGCCAGAGCCATTTTTATGACGTCACGTTAAATCGTTCACTCAAATACAACTGTCATTTCATACCTTTACATCATGTTGACACTGACGTGCGATAGTGATAACGCCATGTAAAAATGTAGATGTCTCGTTCACACGCAGGAATACTTTATAAGTTCATGGTACGAATTCGAACAATATTATTGTAACCTTGAAATAATAATGCCATGAAACATGATGGTTTTGTATTACTTTGTGGTAGCCCAGCAGTTCATTAACCCCATGTGCAGCAACTTGTAGATCATCATCATAATGTTGCTACGAGCACGCGTTGATGTCTCTCGTACTACGTAACCGATACAGTACTGTCCCACTCGCGCTTGACTTAGCTTCAAAATAATTATGCAGCATGATTTAGTTTAGTTGAAAGAAAGATAATGAAGAATCTGTTTTACGAAGCACTGCTATAGCTTCCAATATTATTGGCTCCTTTTTTCAAAAAATAGTGTTATAATTAATTTGTAGGTTTGTAGTCGATCAAAACTAGCGCCGCGGGAGGCGATGTATGCAGCACTCAAAGTGGCGCTCTTTGGAGGAGGCCTGTATTCAGACGTCTTCAGGCTGATGATGATGATGATGATGATGGTGATAACTAATGCCAATTTTAGATATTATCTATAAAAAGCAAAAATTGTATTTCATCTACAATAAATAACGCAGTAGTAGTTCAAAAGAGTACTTACACATTGTAGGGATCAATGTTCGAGTTCTTATCATTAATATTATCAATAACATCCGCAGCGTTACTGAACACTTTATTAATCCTATCAAATCCTTCATTAACGTCTAATTTATGACCTATATTGTTAATTACTATATCAGTAATATCTCCAGTCGTATCGTTATTAGACAGTTTGCCGAATATTTTGTCCATATATTGCACACCGATCACAGCTACGTCGACAAGTTCTTTGATTGATTGATACTCTTTGGTGTCACCGAATGTTGGCTGGAATAGATCTACAAATTTCTGAATCCTGTGTAAAATAAACACCAATTATTTGATGGTCTTAAGAAACTCTAATAACAAGGTTATTGCCTTGTTATGACTAGGTGCTCAGAACATTTTATCCTAGAAAGAATCTGAAACCTGAACTTTTCAGAACAAGAAAAAAAAATTGTGTGGACACTTCACAAATCACCATCTAGCCCCAAACTAAGCATAGCTTGTACTACCAGATAACTGATATAATACTTAAATACTTTGTTTGTAAATACACACTTAGATAGAATACAATATAACACCCAGACAGAACAAACACCACGCAAATCACGCAAATGTTTGTCCCGGGTGGGAATCGAACCCACAGCCTACAGTTCAGAGTGCAGAGCTACTACCAACTGAGCTATTAGACCAGTGAAACCTCTACTAATTTTACTTGCAAGTAATATTAGAGGAAGAGACAAGGTTTTTTTATTGTATGATAGGATTGAGCTTGACCATTATAGAGTATCAATGGGGTTTAACCGCCTGAAAAACGTATATTTTTAGGATCTGGGCGATCTGGCTGTTTCCTTACTATAGTGATATAGGGACTTTGAATAGAATTGTATGCAGCAACACCCGTAACTCGTAAGATATCCCAGGACGCAAACCCTTAATTTTTTTGGCACTGCATTAAAAAAGGTGTTTATGATACTTACATGTTTAAATCGAAATAACTAAAATCAGTTTGCTTTCCAAAGAACAGGCTGGTGATCTCTGGAGGAAGGAAATGCTGGAGCCTGGTCATCCAGAGTAGAGCCGAGAGGAAATCACCCAGTTTGGTGATCCTATCGTCTCCTGCTAGCTTGTGGTACATATTACCTAGCTGAAATAATCAGTACCTACTATTAGTTTAAACCATAATAATAAAATCATTTATTTCTGGCAACAAGCTTATAAAATAAACATAGGCCAATATTATAAATACTTTAAAGACTAACTAACATACATATTTTATTACACTAAACAAACACCCATATGACCCATATATGATCCTGATGGGGAAGAAAGGTTCTCGAGTGGTGACCACGAACCGTATGACGTAGCGTAGGCCGCCCACTAGGTTTACCGACGATCTGGTTAAAGCCACGGGGAGCGGGGAAGGAAGGATGGATGCAGGAGGAAATCAGGCGCTCTTTGGGGGAGGCCAATGTTCAGCAGTGGACATTTTCAGGCTGTTGGTAGGTAATAATAATGCCCAAAGATGACATGGGTACATAGATCCTGGACCCCTAACTAGGATCCCCAGTATCTAGGAACCCAGGAGCAACGAAGACCATGGTCCCACAGCACCCAGACACAGAACAAGTAAGTATTTGCGCTTTTTTTTCCTGTGCACAAATACGTTTCTTTCCTGTCGCGGGAATCGAACCCGCTGTCTCCGGGCTATGAGCCGACCTGCTCAACTACTATACCACGGGAACTGTGTTTTTTTTATGAGAATGAATGACGTGACGAGCTAGTCGTTCACCTGATGTTAAGCAACACGGCCGCCCATAACAGTTGCAGTGTCACTCGGAACTTTAAAATAATAAAGTTTCGCGTGTTACTGCACTGCGCACGTCATCCTGAGACATCACACAGTCTAGTAATCAGATTACCACACTGTAATCAGGCCATAAAGTCTCATTTGCCCAGTAATTTCACTAGCTACAATGCCCTTCAAACCGGAACACAGTAGTGCTTGCACACTACTGCTTGGCGGCTATAACTGGCAAAGCGGTGGTACCTACCTAGACGAACATCGCAGAAAAGTCCTACCACTTAGTATAATGATGGCGTGTGATGATGATGACGATGATCAATTAGAATTGTAGCTTATATTTTAAACTAAACTGCCACTTCTAAAATAATAATAATTGGTTACATAGAAAAAATCGCCGTAAATTATACGCCATTATTTTTCATACACATTTCTATTAATCGCGGGTTATATTAAGTGTGAAAACGTACCATCTTGATATATTTACTGAAGTTGATCTCATAAATCAGGTCCATGAGCATCTTCTGCATCTCGTCAGTGGTCAGTGAACACAGTTTGGTCGCGATCACGGCTAAATGCTCGCTGTTCTTCACGACCAGCGTTTGTGATAAAGATTCCGGAGTGCATCTGTTTAAACTACCTTTGAGTAACTGAAAAATAATAAAATGTGTAAACTAACAATATAATTTTAGACGAGTAAATGATATTGTACACCTTAGCAGATCCTTTCTCGCTTCGCACGGGTTCATTAAAAATAGGACTTATTTTTTAATCGATTCTATAGATTCAGTGAAAGTTTTTATGTGTGTATGTTTGCTACTCTTTCACGCTCTAATAGCTGGACAGATTTGGATGAAATTTTGTATGGAGGTAGTTTATACCCTGGATTAAAACATAGGTTACTATTTATCCCGGAAATGGTTCTAGTTGCAACGCAGGTGCGACCGCGGGACGCGGCAAGTTTAATGTACTAATGACTACAAGTTATACTAACGTTAAATACTCGTATCTAAAATTAAAACTTACGCCTTGAAAACTGATGTCTGACGTCATCAAGCTCTGTGCCACGTCATCATCCAGCTGTAAATGTGACGTCACGTATCGCTTCACTCTTGACGGGTTGCTGAATAAATCTTCCACTTTCAGGCCGTTTTCTGAAAATAAGTGCATGTGAAATGGGGAAAATTCGCGAGATCTTTCTTTTACGAATGATTATATCATAGAGCGAGATAAAAACTCTTCTCATAAGCGTAAATTTTTACATTGAGTCTGAAGTTCAATACCTACATTTATTATAATTTAAAAAAAATTAAAAAACTGTTTTAACTTTTTTAATATTAAATTTTAATTTAGTAATAAAACGAAAATTTCAATGCCGAGTGGACTTGGTATATACCTACTCATTCGAATCAAGGCGTCAATATTAATGTAACATACTACTAAAATCCCTGAAGGTGGGCTCGTCAGCGACGTCAGCCAAGGTCCCGAGAAGCTTCACAGCATCAGGCATGGTGGAGGCCAGCTCCAGGACAGTCTCGTTTAATATCGGGGAGAACTTGCGTTGCAGTGCCGTGAATCTGGGGAAAAAAGGTTTTTTTATAAGAATGAATGACATGGTGTCATCCTGAGACATCAGATTGATTTGATTTTTAAAAGTTCTTTATTTATCATAATAACACCGCTTACAAACTAAGACACAGTCTAGGGTTGCATACAACTTACATTAAACTAGTGACTATGTCAGGCTAACAGCGCCTATGTTAGTCTTTTAATAAACAAAAACTGTTATGTTAGCTATTAACTTTATAAATCTAAGGTAAATTAAATAATGGATTACTTACAATTAACCAGGGAAAATACAGTTGTATTTATAATAATGCGCATTTTGTGCCAGACGCATTTTTTTGCATATTAGGTAGGTAGCTACGATCTTGTTTACACTAAAATAATTACGTGCGTTTATCTACATGTGTACGTAGATAACGAATACACTGCACACACATCACGATATGCCTAATTATGTTTTTAAAACTTCTATTCAATTTACTGACCTAATATTTATGTACATTAGTAATTACAAAAATGAACGGCATACACAACGCGCGAAAGTACCCACATTTAACTAACAATAATCGCAATACGACGGCCACAGCACATTAGGTCAGGCCAGTGACAGTGACGTACTGTCGTCACTGAGAACGTAGTGATGAGGTAAACGGTATCTCTTATAAGTATCGACATATGGAAGTTGAGATAATCTGGTGTTACCTATCGTAGAAATAAGACGGTTTTTGTGTTTTAAATTAGTTTGTTTATAAAATTTAATTGCTTGTTTTATTATAAATTGTTTTACGAATGGGAAATTGATTTTAACGTGTAATTTATTAATATTAGTCCGGAATAACGTATTAAAAGCTATTTTAACAGCCTTATTTTGCAGGACTTGCAGTTTTTTGTAATTTGTTTGACAAGTGCCGCTCCACACAGGCGAAACAAGGCCTGATTAATACAGAGTATATTTTTAATTTTGTTTTAGGACTTTGTTTACTCCGCCTATTCATAATAGAACTAAGCGCGCCAAAAGCTTTGAGCCCCTTTAATCGTACGTGTTCAATGTGAGTGGTCCAATTTAACTTGGTGTCGAGATGAACCCCGAGGTATTTGACCGATTTAGCCCAAGGAATGTGATGTCCATTAATAACAAGTTTTCGAGCAGGAGGTTTCCGTTTTCTCGAGAACATAATGGCTTCTGTTTTTGACTCATTTAATTTAAGCTTCCATCGCTTGAAATAACAATAAAGTAAATCTAGCGATAGCTGGAGTCGGCTAATAATAAGATCTTCGTCACGCGAGGATGAGTAGGAAGCAGTGTCATCAGCAAAACAAGCAAGACTAGTACGAGGTTGCTTGGGGATGTCGTTTAAATACACTAAAAACAGGAGAGGTCCCAATACGGATCCTTGCGGTACTCCAGCGTGAATGGTAAAACCTCTAGAAAAGACATTATTTATGTAGACTTTAAATGAACGGTCAGAGAGGTACGACCGTATGACTTTTATTAAATAAACGGGTACTTTACACAACAACAGCTTATGATATAAGCCATCATGCCAGACGGTGTCAAAGGCTTTTTCTATGTCTAATAAAAACATCCCTGTAGACAATTTCATATTAAGGCCATGAGAAACATGTTCACTGACACGTGCCAATTGCTGAATAGTTGAATGTGATTGGCGAAACCCAAACTGCTCATTAATAAATTGACTATCCAGAAATTCCAATAAGCGATCATAAATTATACGTTCAAAAAGCTGTGCGACAGTAGGTAATAGGCTAATGGGACGATAATTGACCGCCTTTTTGTGGTCTTTATTCGGTTTTGGAAGTGCTATTACTTTTGCAGTCTTCCAAGCAATAGGAAAATAATGAAGATTCAAGCACGCATTAAAAATTTTTGTTAAAAGTACTATACATTTTAAGGGAATATTTTTTAAAAGGATGTTTTGTATGTTGTCTTCACCTGGAGCCTTACGATTTTTTAGACGCTGGATATTTTTACATATTTCTCTCGGGCGTGCTAATCGGGGTAAGCAAACATCAGTAGACGTGTTGAGGGTTTCAATAGAAGTCATGACAGAATTATTTGTGACAGCATCGCACCAATCTACCGTCAAGCCCATGTTTCTACTGAAAACAGCCGCCAGCTCATCGCACTGTTCATCAACTGATGTAGTTACATTATCATCTTCTTTAATGAGCGGAGGAATAGTTGAAGCTTGGTTTTTAAGAGATTTAGCAATACGCCACAAGTCAGTATGAGCATTATCAACTTTAGATAATTTAGTATCCCAAGTTTTATCTATATGTATTTGAATTGCCGCTTTAATTCTCGCTTGTAAAATATTAATATTAGTTCTTATAGTTTTTCTTATTGTTTTGTCAGTGGTACGACATTCCCGATTACGTAACCCATTTTTAAGCTTAATTAGTTTTTTTATGAATTTAGGCAAAGGCTTAGGTTTAAATTCTATTTTGGATTTTGGGTCTGATTTATCTCTAGCAGCTGTTATGTTAAGACATATACCGCTTTATCTATCATTTCATGGGAATCAACTGCAGTACCAGTAAGTGAAATCTGGTCATTTAGATGGTCACGAAATTTAGCCCAATCAGCGGATTTATAGTTAAACCGGCTGTACGTCTGGCGCTGTATTGTTCCACCTATCGTTAACATAACTGGCAAGTGGTTGGAAGATAGAGCAGGCATCGTTGTAATACTTTTGATTGTCGTTACTTGAGATGCAATGACAAGAGACATCAGATTGCTAAAGCTGTGAAATCAGATCATAAGTCTCATTTTCCCAGTAATTTCACTAGCTATATACAATGCTTTCAAACCGAACCATAGTAGGTAGTGATTGCGCACTACTGCTTGGCGGTAGAACAACTGGCAAAGCGGTGCCTACCTAGGTACTTAGACGAACTTATGGTCAGACCACATTGCTCGCAGAACTGACCACCGATGGGGAAGAAAGGGTCTCAAGTGGCGACCCTGAACTGGAAAACGCAGCGAAGGCCTACCCTCACGACACATCACACTAACGACCTAGTAAAAACCTCGGGGATGGTAATGCTGATGAAGTATAATATGTCCTAGTGATAAATGAGGCTTACTTTGATTTCTCATAGGCCGGTATCTCTTGGAACTGATCCATCGGCGAGCACTCGTTGCTGACGCTGCAGATGAACGACTGAAGGAACGGCAGCATCCCCGCGCTGGGCAGCGCTCGCGCCGCGAACTGGCATGTCGGGAACTCTTGGTTGTCCACGTTCTTTCTAACTATGTAGAACGACAACATTATGCCTGTCGCCCATATTATACCGGCTAATGTGATCTGAAATTAAAAAAGTAATTGTTAGGAATCGACCCTTTAATGGCCAGTAATTTAAATAAAATTCTACGAACATCAAGCCATGATTAGTCGTGCAAGTTTGACTCTTGAAGCAGTATCCCACTGGGGCACTTCTAGTTTAGTCAGTTTTAATGCGTCAAAGACTCAGGCTTGTCTCTATTCTGCCAAACGAACATCGTACCAATTCCTTTCAGCGATCAGCTTGAGCTCGTTGGGATCAGAATTTCTTCTTCTTTGAACTTTGGCCGCTTTATCGAGTCCAAGGCAAAAACATCCTCCAACATAGACCGCATCATCACTTTCCATCAAGTGAGATGTTGTCAAACGTGAGCCCATTTAAGCATAAAAAAACATTCATTTTGGACAAATTCGGTTGGTAAAATCTGTCACAAATAGACGTTTTATAGCAACTACCGAGCAATGTTGTCACTCAACTATGGAACTTCTTTAAGGTGCTCAATTCAATATACGAGTACAAAGATCTTGGACATGTGCATCAGCTACGCCTTTGGTCTTTATCAGTCTTTATGTTCTATGACTACGGGTAATTTGAGATACCTAAAACGTAGTAAAAGTCACTAAACGGACCAACGATCTGGTCAGAACCGCGGCAAGCCGATGGATGCAGAAGGCAAGCAGCCGCTTAAAGTGGTGCTCTTTGGTGGAGGCCTATGTTCAGCAGCGGACCTCATCAGGCTGTTTTTTTATATGGATGAAAAAAAAATCTGAAACTTTATTTCCATAGCTGCTTGTAGGCCGATCGAGTACGCCCACGAATGCGCCCACCTACTTACCATTAGCCAGGTGATGATGATGGATGGAGGGGTAGGTAGGGAGTAGGTGTGGGTTGTACTCACAATATTTCGCTTCCGTATGAGATAATCCTTCCACAGCAGCAGCCGCAGCTGTCGGCCGCCCGCCATGCCGCCCGTTCGCTCGCCGCACTGACATTACTGCAACAAGAAAAATACAATGTTATAATTATTATCTCATAAGTTCAACTTAGCCCTATTCAAACCGGCGCATTATTCGTGTCGCTGAGGGTAGCGGTAAATACCGCGCGGCAACCCACGCGGTGTATTGAAGCTCCGCGGCTACAGCGAAACTTGAGCAAGCTTCATACAAAATACCCGGGCGGCATCCCGCACGGTATATCGCTACCCACAGCGGTATGAATAACACGCCGATTTGAATAGGGCTTTCCTAAGTCTTGTTTTAATTGCATTTGAATATTATAACAGTAGATAGGTACCTACCTACCTACAGCCAAAGAAATTCGGATCATAACTACAAGATACGAAAAGATTTTATGGATGCTATAGGATGTTGTTACTCTTTTTCTGACGATTAAAATGCAATAATAAGTAATTATAAAAACTGCTTCAATACTTAGGTACTAGCGTTATACGTAGCACGCACTCATAGACTGATAAACGAAAAAAACCCAACAGACTTACCCAAAAAACTAGTAATTTACAATATCAAAGATTAATCAACACTTTTTGTATTAAGTATGTTAGTTACAAAAAGAGAACAAGTTTCACAAGCGATATATAATAATCATAATCCAAGTGCGTTCTGCACCATTGTAGATCAACAGCAAACGTTAAATTATAAAACAAATAAGGAAGAGTGATGTACATATACGATACCTGTATAGTCTATACATTCTGTTGATTGGTTAAATAATAAAATGTAAATGCTACGGTTGTGAAACGGTGGTTTCTATTCATTTCCAACCGCGTAATGCGATCCGTACATCACGATTTGACACTAGATAGGTACTTCGAATAGGGTTGTCTCTAATAGGAGAATATTATTGTAATTTTAATAGTTATTTAAAATTGAAATACAAATACTTATTTTGAAATAAAAATATATCGTTGGTGCATGCTTGCATAGGGTACCTGTTCACTCTTGACTTGAAGATACCCAGGTTATCCCTTCCCTATCCCTATCCCTACATATAATAAATGTGTAATTCTGATGCGCTACGGAACACACACATAATGATGTCAAATCTAATTTATCCCATAGGTTCTATTGATCAAAAAATATCGTAACCACGATGCAGGACTACAAGGCTTTTTGCCCTTCTCCATACATTTTCTAATTTATCGTATCTAACGCCATCTAGGGACAATAATTTGTAGCTGTTTGTTTGTTTGTTTGTTTGTTTGTTTGTTATTGAACAAATCTCTAGATACTGAACTGATTTTCATGCGGGTTGCACTATGCTTAGAAATAACCAGCGCACAACATAGGATATATTAAAAATTTTTGGTCAAAATTATTAAATATCATTACGAAACCGGACGGAATTTTATACAACATGGCCGCTTCATGGTGAATTTTTTTTGGCTACTGACGGTTAGTTTGTGTCACAGTATTTTTTTTATGTTGTATTATGGCTCCACACAGTGTATTTAGCCAGTGTTAAGTATAGTAATTTTTCGTCGTGTTGTTATTGAATATTTCACATGTTTCACGTAAAGTCCATCTGGAGGCACAGATTAAAGAAAAAAAACGTATGTAAGGCCATGAACAAAGAGTAATAGGAGTTAATTTCGGTAGTAAATATGCATTAAACAGTGGAATGAAATTTTACAATTTATTAGATTTGATTAACCATTATTAGTTTTTTTATTTAAGCCCTTGCGGGTTGTTTGGGGTTTTTGGAGTAAAATAGATATAGGTACCATCAAATAATATGTAAGTAGTATGAATCGATTGCATTCAAGATACAAACATGTTAATTATACTTAGTGCCCGCAGATTAGAGAAATAACCGGCCAAGTGCGAGTTGGGCTCGCGCACGAAGGGTTCCGTATCATTATCTATAAAAACTAGCAAAAAAACGTTTGATGTATGAGAGAGAAAAAATACTAAAATACAGAATAAAATAAGTATTTAAGGGGTTAAATACCTATTTTATTCTGTATTTTTTGTAATAGCGGCAACAAAAATATATTTATCATCTGTGAAGTTTTTAGCTGTCTAACTATCACGGTTCATGAGATACAGCCTGATGGTGACAGACGGACAGCGAAGCCTTAGTATTAGGGTTCCGTACCCAAAACGGACTGACGACGTCTGTCAGCTGTCTGTCCATCTGTCACCAGGCTGTATCTCATGAACCGTGATATTAGAGCTTTACCCTTGGGATGCTTGATAATCTTGATCCTTGCAACGCCTATTTTTGGCATTACATGACGTGTATGTTTGGCCCACAGGTCTGAGGGCCAATGCATACTATTACCACCATAGGCTAATGCAGTGGGCCAATGATACTCTTACGTTACGTATAAATTATATACTCTTTGCATGGTACAGAAGTATAATAATACTCTTTGGAATGATACGAAGTAGATTTTTTCTCTAATCTGTGTACGGAACATGTTATTTAAAATGCCCTGGGGGTCTAGAAAGATCACAATTACTAACGCTAACGCCTCACGCTAACTCCAAAAATGTATCGAAATGACATTCGCTACGGAAAAGCTAGCGATTTCCGAAACGTCATTTCAGTACATTTTGGAGTTAGCGTTTGGTATCTTACCTAGACCCCAGACTTTGCCCTATTGTAAAAATGTTTTGAAAGCCTAGATTTTAATATAATATAGGTTTTAATTAATCATGAGTTCGATGATACTTATCGAAATATCATCGAAAATTTTTCCATAGTTAAGTAGCCATGAGTGGAGATTTCATCAAAATTAGTCCAGGAATATCAAGGATAATAATTAGCGTACCTACGATGTTTTGGGAAATATTATAATTTTTTTTTTTTTTTAAATATCGATTTCTTTATTAACTTATAAAATTAATATTAAATTAAACTACACTAAAAACTAAATATACTAAACCTATATTATAATTAATTATTTCATCCATGATTAAGACATGTCATTTTTACTTCGTGGAAGTGATTATACGAGCAGAAAACTCAGTGTGGCTGATAGAAAATCAGTTTTTAAAAATAAAGCCATTACCCAAACCGAAACCTGAAAAGTAATGTAGTCCACGCGTGGCAACGCCGCGGGCAGTAGCTAGTAGTTAATATAATTGAATATTTCATAGTTTTTTATATATTTTATAGAGTTGTTAATTTGATTCAGGCAATAAACCCCCACGGCCTTATTAAACATGGAATAGCTTTGGACTAGTTAAATCACCTTTTGTCTTTTTCAATCAAGTTCGATATTCCAGTGTAAAAAAAAGACAAAAATTGGAGTGACTGTCGCCGCAAAAAGTTTGCTAGGCTTCAAAATGATAGACCTTTCTTGATTTGGTGCCTTATTGGTAGTATCTATGATCTATAATATATCTATAATAATAAAACGGTGCTTGAATTTGAGGTTATTTTGTTTTCTGTAGCGCGACGGATGTGAAGTAGCAGCAGGCGGTCTCGCAGCAGGTTCGCATCCTCCTGCGCCCGCGCGGCCCGCTCGGCTGCCTTGTCCATTCCATAGGGTAGACCCATACATAGACAAATAGGTTTGTGTGTGTGGTAACGTAGTTAACAGTAACTAATCCAAAGCTACGCCACTTTTTAAAAAACCCTTAAATTTCATTCCGGACATACCAACAATCGCCCCTACATACCAACAGTATAGGCGTAAACACAAGAACTGATTTGTGATTATACATACTACACTTTGACTGCCGTCGGTCACCATAACAGTCAGTTTTCTGTTATATGGCCGTCATTTGGCTGTTAAAGGTACCAGTGCTTCGGAGGGCACGTTAAGCCGTCGGTCCTAGCTGTTGTTGTAAGACAATAGTCGTTAAGCCAAGTCAGAAGCTTTCGGGCAGCCTAAAAATTCTGACACCAGGGCTGACCACTTGCCTACACGAGAAGAAAAAGAAGTAGAAGGGACCAGTTATTGCGATGTCTAATAAAAACCTCCTCATTTCCTCTTTCGTTTCTTGAGAAGACCAGGGGGTCTAGCAAAGATCACAATCGCTAACGCTAACGTCTCACGCTAACTCACATTATGGTACATTTTGGAGTTAGCGTTTAGCAATAGCGTTAGCGTGAGGGAGCTTTGCTAGACCCCCAGAATACTCTTGAGAGTAGCGATGTAACGACTCGATCTACCAAACTCGGTTTGAGCCGCTCTCCAGTTGAGAGGAGCACCAGAAAACGTTTCTCTGCTTCAAATATGTTTCACACAAACTCCACAAGACAGGTGGCAACCCTACATCAATATTCACCATCATGGTGATGTGAAGAGTTAAAAGAGAGGCAGCTTTATGAGAATCTGCCACTATTGTTGTTCCCCATATATGTACCAAACAATTGTACCGACTGGTATTTTGGGGACTGATCGATACAACAATGACAATCCCACAAAATGTTATAAACATTATTATGAAGTTTTAATTTGAAGTTATTTTAAGTTATACTTAATTATGCAGTTCCTAAAATTTTTTTTTATGAGAATGAATGACGTGACGAGCTGGTCGTTCACCTGATGTTAAGCAATACGGCCGCCCATAACAGTTGCAGTGTCACTCGGAACTTAAAATAATAAAGTTTTGCATGACACTGCACTGCGCACGTCATCCTGAGACAGCACACTGTCTAGTAATCAGATTACTACACTGTGTAATCAGGTTATAAAGTCTCATTTGCCCAGTAATTTCACTAGCTACAATGCCCTTAAAACCGGAACACAGTAGTGTTGCACACTACTGCTTGGCGGCAGAATAACTGGCAAAGCGGTGGTACCTACCTAGACGAACTCTGCAGAAAAGTCCTACCACTTAGTAAAATGATACGTAAGTATTTGTTTCCCTAATCATACCTACAATCACCGATAGGCGATCTATAGGCGAAGAGTTCTTTGCTCTGTGCCTACATTGTTCATCATAGTCACAGAGCATTGAAATAAATGACGCTTCGCATCTAGCGGCGAATCATTTTTTTTTTGCTCTGTGATCATTGTCAACGTAGGTACTTAGGTATATAGGCATCATCGCGTCATGTTCAATTTGTTCAAGGCGGGCGTAGCCGCAAGACCTGGGGGATTACCACAACCTCTTATAGCATTATTACTTCTATAATACATTGAAAAATGACATAAAAGTAAGAATACTACAATGTTGCACAGGCAGAACAGTTTTGATGACGTTACGCTGTATCTTTCATTCAAATACAACTGTCATGTCATACCTTTACATCATGTTGCAGCTGACGTGCAACAGTGATAACGCTATATAAAAATGTAGACGTCTCGTTCTCACGCAGGAATATTTTATAAGTTCATGGTACGAATTCGAACAGTATTATTGTAACCTTGAAACATCAATATCATGAAACATGATAGTTTTGTATTAGTTTGTGGTAAGCCTCCAGACCATCAAAACCATGATCAAAACCGTCAAGACACGGTGCCCGTCAGCCCGTCACGCGATGTCAGCGGGTGACAGGAAGTGACCACACGTTAGGTCGGCCGCTGGACTGTTATTATGTCAGACTATTATCGCACTGGCAGTCTCGCATGAGGGTTGGGAATAATAAGATTTGTGATGGATAATTACTTACCCATATTATTATCTATTTTTCTCGATTTAATGGTGACATTTGTGCATCGTTTTGTTTATTTTTCTTAGCGATTATCCAGAAAATCTGCTTAGGTATTTGTTAGGTTTGCGATTTGAACACTAGAAACCGCAGAAACCGTGTTTTAGCGCGATGTCCTGTGTGAAACGTAAATTATTTGCTTAGGTGTTTTTCTAGAAAAGGCTTCATTCAGGTTCACAACATCTTACTCTGTACTTAGGTTAGTACAATTCTAGATTCCATCGAGTGACTTACGTGTGGTTTCGATGATAATTTATCAGTCTAACTGCTGAAACGTGATTTCCACAATCTTTCACGGTGTCAAGGCGAATTCACGTAATCGGATGAAATACCGTAATATTAATTACATTGCTATTAGTGCTATTGTTATTGTTTTTTTTTTGTTATTCTATCTATCTAAGTACTAGGTGGTAGGGCTTTTCTGCAAAGTTCGTCTAGGTAGGTACCACCGTTTTGCCAGTTATTCTGCCGCCAAGCAGTAGTGTGTAAGCACTACTGTGTTCCGGTTTGAAGGGCATTGTAGCTAGTGGTTTACTGGGCAAATGAGACTTTATGACCTGATTACACAGTGTAGTAATCTGATTACTAGACTGTGTGATGTCTCAGGATGACGTGCGCAGTGCAGTGTCACGCAAAACTTTATTATTTTAAAGTTCCGAGTGACACTGCAACTGTTATGGGCGGACGTATTGCTTAACATCAGGTGAACGACCAGCTCGTCACGTCATTCATTCCCATAAAAAAAAACTTATTTTACAATAAGTAGTTTTAACTTCAGGTAGGTAGTAGGTAATAGTTCATCGGCCGGATGACGTCCCACTGCTGAACCTAAGGGTCCTCCATAAGACGCCACTTTGGACGCTTATAGGGTAGTATTAGACACTCTTATTAATTCTATGTCTTGGTCGAACGGCACTTTATCTAAGTCAGCCTATCTGTTTTTGGATTCCGTAACCAAAGGATAAAACGGACTCTATTACTAAGGCTCCGCTGTCCGCCCGTCTATCTGTCTGGCTGTCTATCTGTAATGGTATGGAACCCTTCGGTCACGAGTTCGACTCGCACTTGCCGGTTATTTTAGAAGGAGTAGCAAAAAATTAAAAAGAAAACAGCGAGCTCTGGAGGTATTCAGGGTTCAAAAAACTATAAAGTAGGTACATCGCGAAAACATTTTGCTGCCTTACTGTACAGATTTAGCTAAGACGGCGACATGTTAATTGAAAGGTTAAACATAACATAGGTAACTCTATAACATGTTTTGTTTTTATTTTTCGATTTTCGATATGTGTTTTATGGCTTAACTGATTTTAGGTATATAACCACAGATGGTACGCTAATGCTACGTATATTTAATTTTGAATTTATAACAGTCCGAATATTTCGCAATAATTAATTACAATTTAAATAATTAATACATTAAGTAAAATCAATATACCTACACCTAAACTAACAATATCCAAATAAAACTGAAATCTAAACTACAATTATAGTACCTAACTTTTTATACTGCATATAATCCGTTCCGTATATTTCCCAGTAGGAGACTTATTATTCAGTTTTTCGTAGAAATGCTCCTTACATAGTAAAATCAGAAAAAAGCCTTTGCGCGATGCAAAATTTAAATTAATAATTTAAAAAGTTCCTACGATATTAGACTTTTTCACAGAGCAGACTTTTTAACTAGGTGGTAGGACTTTTCTGCAAAGTTCGTCTAGGTAGGTACCACCGCTTTGCCAGTTATTCTGCCGCCAAGCAGTAGTGTGCAAGCACTACTGTGTTCCGGTTTGAAGGGCATTGTAGCTAGTGAAATTACTGGGCAAATGAGACTTTATGACCTGATTACACAGTGTAGTAATCTGATTACTAGACTGTGTGATGTCTCAGGATGACGTGCGCAGTGCAGTGTCACGCGAAACTTTATTATTTTAAAGTTCCGAGTAACACTGGTCCAGGAACGACCAGCTCGTCACGTCATTCATTCTCATAAAAAAAAAAAAAAAGCAAATAAACCGTCGTTCTTTTCAAAGCCTGTGGACTTTTTATTTAACTAGCTAGCCCGCTCCGGCTTCACACGGGTTAATTAGTTTTACGCCTTATCTCAGCCTAGAGAAAAAGAGAAGGAAGAGGTGTAAGAGATAAGTAAAAAGGTTGTATGAGTGGACTGGCGAATGGAGGCAGGCGATGGGACGGCAATAGAAGGAAGGCAGACGAAGCCTATTCCCTTATTTGGTTTCATTAGGTTCCAATTGGTTCACATGCAACCGAAATACTTGATGGTAGATATCATCTTCAAAATATGTAAGCGTCAAAACGTTCAAAACATAATACTTAGTTTAGCGCTGGATTATTCAAAATACTCTATACGAAACAAAGTTGTGGGAACAGAATGAATAAAAATGTAATTAGGTAGGTACTTATGTAGTAATTATGAGCAAACACAAGTGCCACAGTATAAACATTTTAATGAGAATACCACATAATTAATAAAATAAATAATATAAGTAATGCTCAAGGATCACATACATAGATTCTGAACCCTAACTAGGATTCCTTGTATCTAGGGACCCAGGAACTATGAGGACACCCAGACACAGAACAAGCATATTGCAGTTTTTTCTGTGCACAACTCCAGATTATGAGCCGACCTGGGGGTCTAGCAAAGATACCAAACACTAACGCTAACGCCAAACGCTAACTTCAAAATATGCTGAAATGACATTTTGGAAATCGCTAACTTTTCCGTAGCGAATGTCATTTCAATACATTTTTCGAGTTAGCGTGAGGCGTTAGCGTTAGCGATTGTGATCTTTGCTAGACCCCCTGGTCAATCACAACATCACGGAGGCTGTCATATTAATTGTAATTTTGTTACAATTCTAATAAAATTTAAATATATAATAACTGTGTGTTTCTGAGGGTTTCGAGTAATCTGAGTGTAAAATAACACTTTTTAGGGTTCCGTACCCAAAGGGTAAAACGGACCTAACTACTAAGGATCTGTCTGTCCGTCTGTCACCAGAATGTATCTCATGACCCGTGATGGTTAGACAGTTAACATTTTTACAGATGATGTACCTACCCACTTCTGTTGCCGCTATAACAACATTACTTATACAAAAAAAAAACAGAATGAATATAAAGGGGCTGCCATAAAACAAACATGATTTTTGGCTGTTTTTATAGATATTGGTACGGAACCCTTCGTGCGCGAGTCCGACTCGTAGGTAGGTACTTAGCCGGTTATTACATTATGAAATCTAAATAAGAGTGCAAACAATGAGTTAACGGACAATAGAGGATACATCATTATGTGACAATAGCTATTAGCCAACATGGCAATCATCAAATTTTGGAATTGGCCGTGCTCGTCGGTTAAATAGTGGATCTGGTATACCACGGGAAGCCTGAAGGTAACAATTATTTCATCAGTGCTTGAAGTGGCGAGCTGGTTCGGTCTTTTTTTTCAGACCAGAACAGCTAGTAATTGTGCTTTGTTATCATTCCTATCAACCCCAAACTCGAAAGTGTTCGCTCAAAGTGGCGCTCCCTGCCGGAGGCCTATGTTCAGCAGTGGACGTCTACGGGCTGTTGATTATGATGATGATTATTCCTATATAAACAACACTTCCATACAATACAATTTATTCTTATTCATATATCAATAAATAAAAACTTGTTTTACGAACCTTTTTTACAGCTTAGATGAAATCTACCCAAGTGTTATAAAATTACTTACAATTCAAAAACTCAATGACTGTGCAAAATTATAATAAGTCGAAACCATTAAATAATTTGCACTATGGTGTGAATAACAACCTGAGTTAGGTATATTAAAACATTGCCATAAAATATATCTGTAGCGACCATCCTGTTATATATCATACTAATTTATACGTAACTTAATAACTAATAAAGAACTACTACTAATAAAAACAACAGACAAAAACAATTTTCGTTATGGAGATATAAAACCAGTTAATTACAAAAAGTAGCATGGCGTAACTACAAATCATAGGACGGTAAACATCAGGTCTCGCATCCTGTTAAAAGGAAAATCATTGCGAACAGATTAATAATAATGACTTTCATAAAAACAATTTGTTTTAGCAACCAGGGCCCTTATTCCCTATTGATCTTCTTATTTCGAACACACCAACTCCTTGTGTTACTAAAGAAATCAGCAAAAATCTATTTTCTACGAAACAAAAACAAAACCGCGCGAAATAAATTTGGAATTGGCGCGATTTTTATCGACAGCCTCCGTGGTGTGGTGGTTGAGCAGGTCGGCTCATAACCCGGAGGTGGCGGGTTCGATTCCCGCAACAAGACAAGTATTCGTGCCCGAAAAAAAAATTATTATTATTTATTAAAAATTATTATAAATTTATTTATTATTTATTATTATTTTATTTATTATTTGTATTGTCAAATATCATTTACCTATGTTCTACCGAGACGCGTTTACACGTTGAAAGTTATCATTATACCACTTATGTCGATATATTTTACTCAAAATGAAAATAACTTTAACGTGAAGCTCCCCACCAGCTCTGTCCCACAAGTGGGACGAAAAGGAAAAATAAAAAGTAAATGCCTTTTCTCCCCACTATGAAAAATCATTATTTGTTAGTGGGGAGAAACAACAGTATTTAGGCGCTATGGCGCTACCATATGTGTAATAAGCGCTACCATAGTCTTGTCGCAGTCTCTCCAGAGAAAAAGTTTCGAGAAAATATTGTGGCGATGTGCATGCTAGCTGCCTGGCAGGCTTGCCCGAAACCTCGTAAGGGAGAAAAAGAGTCGAGAAAATGTCGCAATGTGTATGCTGGCCGGGCTGGCTTGTCCAAAATCTCAAAAGGAGCATTATTGGCGCATCGAACCTCGATACTCAAATCGTGGGCGACAGGAGTGCAGTCCATAGGCGTGGTCAGGCCGTTATGCTCCGCCCATTGCGGGCTGACTGGGTGAAAAACTAATTTTGTATTGTGATAACAGCACGTCTTAAGGTACATCGCTCTTATCTTCGGGCTTTGCTTTCAAGCACGTTTCCACAGCTGGCTTCTTCTCTTGACCCATATAAAGCCATCAAATGCAATAAGTACCTACCTAAGTCATAAAATAGAGAGTTACAATTAGAAAACATAAAAATTAAATTTCAAAACCAAAAGACTAAAATAAAATAAACAAAAAGTAAGAACAATTTCCAAAAAGTCACGTTAATAAAAACAAGGCGCTTCGTCTGTGTGTATGTATGCCACAAACATATATAGCAGATAGGTAGGTGCCTATCCCTAGACTGATACGTCCAACTTATAACACCTCTCAGTTTGGTTCGAGGGTTAAAAAGAAAGCAAATAGAAATGCTATATAAGTCTAAACGACAATCTACAAAGTTCATTACTATCACGACTAATAAATTGCGACTTTAAAACTCCGGTTTTGGTAAAGTTGAAGTAAGACAAGGCAAACCGGCTACCTTCTTAAGGAGTCTAGCATGTTTTACGGAAAAGTAAATGACTTTTTAAGCGTTTATTGAGGCTGAATCATTATTTTAACAGCGGAAAAGATAGTTAGATAGGTCGTTCTTGATAAGTAGGTAAGTATTAAGTATCCTTAGATAATAATTATCGCGTACTTTACGCGCGCGTGAAGACGTATTTAGGTTAAGCTGTTTAAATTGGCCGGCCCGATAGCTCAGTTGGTAGTATCTCCGCCTTCAGAACTGAGGGCTGTGGGTTCGATTCCTATCCGGGACAAACATTTGTGTGATGAACATAGATGTTTGTTCTGCGTCTGGGTGTTATATTGTATTCTATTTATGTATTTACAAACAAAAAAGTATATAAGTATTGTATCAGTTATCTGGTTCCCATGGTACAAGCTATGCTTAGTTTGGGACTAGATGGCGCTGTGTGAAATGTCCACACATATTTATTTATATTAAATACCACGAATATTCAATAACAAATTAAAAATGCCGATCTAAATACACGTAACACCTAAATCACAATTCCTAAATACACACAGGTTGTTCAAATACCACGAATACTCATGAATAATTAATATTGTAATGTCACATGGAATAAGGTTTACTTAATTACTTAATTTATTTAATAAATTCTATTTTATTTTATGTATTAATTAAAAACATAAGTACCTAACCCTTCCTTGGCAGTCGGGTAAATTATTACTATTAGCAAACCGAACATTCTATTTGCCCATTACATGCCTATTCACTCTTGCCTTGAAAAGACCCAGCAGAAAATTCTGTTGCTGCAAGCTGTAAGAACATTCATCATCATCATTAATAGCCCGAAGACGTCCACTGCTGAACATAGGCCTCCCCCATAGAGCGCTATCTTGAGCGGCTGCTCGCCTCCTGCATCCATCGGCTTCCCGTGGTTTTCACCAGATCCTCTCTCCACCTAGTGAGGGGCCGGCTTACGCTGCGTCTTCCGGTTCGTGGTCGCCACTCGAGAATCTATCTTCCCCATCGGTTGTCAGTTCTAAGAACATTAAAAACATAAAGCAAAAATATATTCTTGTTGAACGTGTTACGGGCGATAGTAAAGTGTAATAGTATTTAATGAAACGTAAAAGACATTAACAGTACAACTAACTGGGTCAATTAGTCCTTAATGACACTGCGCTGACATGTTTTTGCGGAGTTCAATCAATGAGATTGTATAAATATTGATCAGTGTGGCTGGTGCAATGGTTGCGAAAGCGATTGTTCTTCATTTTATTACAGCTACCTATATATTAGATTCATCATCATCACCATCATCAGCGTAAGTCTTTCTACTGGTTTTATTGGCAGTGCTAGCCAAGCTTAACATCAGGTGAACGACTAGCTCGTCACGTCATCCATTGTCTTAAGTGTGGGGTGATAAAATTTGACTTTTGCATAGTATAAGTATACATAGCTTGTATATGTTATAGGAGTTATTTCACGATGTATTTTAACCATTTTTAAATCAGGCAAACAAAACCAAAACTTGTTTTAAGCAAAACGATTGTGACGACCGTTCAGGCTACATTTCTCATTATCTTTCATCTCACGGGACCACCATTTGGTGGCATGCAATCAACTGATGCAAACATGCAGCAAGCAACGTTGCTGTCTCAGTGTCACTACCACAGATTACTAAATGTTACTACGTAATCACTACCTGAATGGGTGACAAAACGTAGTGTTTGAACAACTAAGCGCTATCTTGCTTCTGAGGCTTTTCTGAAGGCTGGTCGGTCCCGGCTGCTGGGTCAGAGTTGTTCAGCCAAAACTTTGGGTGGTTTAGTAAGTCTGAAAACTTGGCCCACACGAGGAGTTAGTAAGGGAATGAAGGCTGGAGGATTCTAATTGAGCCAGTTTGCCGCTTATTTATAATTGGACAATTAGTTCTCCAGCACGGCTTATGGAGGCAACCTGGGGCCTTATCCCGTAAGTCTGGTGGTGGTGATGATCGTGTGCTCTCTTGCTCGCACTCACAGACTTGTAAACTAGCTGCTAAACGGCAACATTATAAGGGCTAGCCCAAACCGGTTCCACGCAACCGGTCGGGAGCCAAACAGATCGTGTTTTTTGCGTAATTTAGACAAGTTTAATGCGTATGCAGATATTTAGCATTTCGATTGCTTAGCGAGTATCAAGGCCCAATAAAAATATGTTTGTGGTCATGGTCGAGATGTTGACCTGATTTCGAAATTTCTATTGGGCCCTGCAATCCTTTTTTAAAGTAGGTCAAATAAGTCGGTATTTTCTTTCAATAACTGCTTAGTTTTTTTATATAGGCAAAATTCTATCTCAATCTCTTTCATGATCAGCATCCCAAAAGACGTCAACTGTTGAATATCTTAGCCATAAAACCATTGCTGAAAGGCTATTTGCCACTTAATTACTTCTTTGCCAAAATTCAAGAATAAAAAGTTCATCACTACACATGACATACAATTGCATCCTATGATTATATAGTATCGAGACTAATTAGCTCAACCACCTTAATTTTACAAAGGCAAGCTTGAAGCTGCCAGCCAGAAGATAATTATGATTAGTGATTACGGCTTCTAAAACTACAATAAAGAATTAGGACTTAAAATTCCAAACTTTGCCTATAAGAACCTAATGCCTTTAGCAACATAAAAAAATTATTGGCACAAAAAAGTATAATAATTATATTGTTGTTTTTTCAAATATAATACACAAATAAGTTCTGAAGGAGGTCAAGGCACGCATAAATCACAACTATTAGGTACCTACCGTACCGCCACGAGACTCGTCTGTCGAACTCTGCCGAAAACCAGTTGTCTTTTAAAAGATTACGAACCAACTTGCTCTTGCCCATGGGTTGGAAGGCTGGGGGCTGGGACTATTAAAAGTAAATTAAGTTAATATGTTTGACCGGGCTCGCGTTTCTCAATATTTATCTTTATGAAAAACCACGGTGCTGTCTTATTATGGAGCTCATTTGCCCATAAGATGTTTCATCAGTTCATCACCATCAGTTGGACTTTGAGCGGCTGCTTGCCTCTCGCATCCAACTGTTGGATGCGAGAGGCAAGCAGCCGCTCAAAGTCCAACCGTTGGATTCCAACGTCTTTCTGCATAGCTTGCGCTTCCGATCTGTGGTCGCTACTCGAACACCTTTCTTTCCTATAAGTTGTCAGATCTACAAGCGATGCGACCTGCCTATTGCCATTTCAACTTGCTAATTTTTAGAACTAATGTCAGCCACTTTTAGATCTCCTGCGGATCATCTCATTACGGAACTTATCACAATCAATGAAGGAAATGCATTCCACTCCTTAGCTATTCGAATAATGAAAGAACTAGCAAAACATTTTGTACGAGTTCTAAGAACATTCACGACAGAGGGATGCAACGACTCTACCTAAACTAACTAAACTACCTAAGTTTCAGTTTTCATTATAATACGTGCGTGCGTACGTGCGGACATTTCACACAGCGCCATCTAGCCCCAAACTAAGCATGGCTTGTACTATGGGAACCAGATGACGGATATAATACTTAGATACTTTTTGTTTGTAAATACATACATAGAATACAATATAACACCCAGACGCAGAACAAACATCTATGTTCATCACACAAATGTTTGTCCTGGGTAGGAATCGAACCCACAGCCCTCAGTTCAGAAGGCAGGGTTACTACCAACTGAGCTATCGGGCCCGTAATGAACGATTCCTTCTGATTTTTACTTCTACAGTATTCAAATTTCAATTACCTCATCATCATCATCATCATCATCATAATCATCATCATCAACAGCCCATAGACGTCCACTGCTGAACATAAGCATCCCCCAGTGAGCGCCACTTTGAGCGGCTGCTCGCCTCCTGCATCCATCGGCTCCCCGCGGTTTTCACCAGATCGTCGGTCCACCTAGTGTAGTTAGGTACGTATTATTACGATGCTATACCTATTGTAAACAAACTTTAGTAGCGATATGCTAATCGGTCTACTAAGAATATGGTATGGAAGTAAATTATCGAATTACCCAAAGGTCGCGGCGTGCGCACGAGTGGCTGGTGTTGACGTGCGCGGTTATACGGCAATACGTACTATTAGATGTAATTTGACACGGCATGCATCAGGGTGTCATTTAGATGTTCTTATAGACAATGTATCCATATGAGTTACGTTACCACCTAAATATGACAACCAGAGGCACTCCATGTCTTTCACAAGACACGTTTACCAATAACAGTTGCAGTGCCATCCAGAACTTCAAGTTAAGGCCCGGACAGGACCCAATGCGAGCACGTTTATTACAGCAGACAAACTTGAAACATATTTTATACCTTATAGGGTCGCTTTATGCATAGCAAAAATATTGCGATTACGTTGCGTTGCACTTCGACTTTTCCATTTTTCGGTACAAAGAATTAGTTATAAAAGAAATGCTTATAGACGGATGTATTGAAACATAGCTTATTACTATGATTTATTTCAATGGGGTGTCTGATTATAATGTAACATTTTAGGACGTTTGAATGATTTTTTAGAGGTCACTTCACGATTTTTTTCTATCAAGAAAACTTTTCGTAAACGTATTTCGGTTTCGGCAGATGGAAAGAAGATAATTGACCAGTATTAACGTGCATTTTTATCAATCCTGTAAATGGTATACGTTTTGAGATAATCACGTTCAAAATAGTCGATTTGGGAGCATTCAGCGCCTTAAGTCTTGCGTGCTAGTGCACTCGCGTTATCTTGAGACATCCAAAATAATGCACCCGCTATACCTATATAGTTTTTAGACGGTGAGATCATTAGGCCGCAAAATCTAATACTTACCTATTATGCCTTTCAGTAATATAATTAATTATAAAAAATATAAATACTTAATTTACTTCAAACGTGTTTGTACACTTTTGCTTGGCATGCAGCAAAATATCTGGCAAAGCCAGCTTCTGAACATAGCTATATATCTTAGGGCGAATTCTGTGTTTTTGAAATGTTTTTCTTTCATACACACGTCATGGTCAAAGGCACATTATGAAAATCATTTCCTTATATTCTCGCATATTTTATATTCATGCGTGGTAAATTCACTAGAACATAATTCCGAACACAGCAATCACCTATCATTATCATCAAATTAAATTGCCCGCACACGGCTACCTCAAGGCGCCACACTGGGTGCCGACTGCTGCAATTAAGATAGTAAATCTTTTTATGACAACGCATCTAGAGTAATAAACACGAACAAGGAAACACCTGTTTTAGAGTTCCGTACCCAAAGGGTAAAGCGAATCCTATTACTAAGGCTCCGAGCTGTCTGTCTGCCTGTCTGTCCATCTTCGTCAGGGAGAATAATTATACAATACTAGTTTATGTCAGGGAGTGACCCGATTAAAATGTTCGCGTTACGTTGTACAGCAACATACGATTCTAGTTATGAAAATAAGTATTTCTTACCACAAAAGGAACAAAAACTAACAACCTCACCACGACAGCCATGAGCGAACCTACATAAGTATGCATCCAAAATAAAAACTTACTTAAAGTCAAGTACATACCAACTTTAGCTTGGAAAATCAACCAAAAAATAGATTGACGGGCACATGGTTGATTTGTTCAAGCCGCATGCAAGCGCTTACGAGTTATTTCTAAACAGTCAAGATCTATCAACGCTCAGCAGACTGTATGAGACAGCCTCCATAATTTTACATATACGTAATTATCAGGCAATCATTTTGTAAATGAATGACCATTGATCGCTGTAACCTTGCGTTTGATAACGCTTAACTGCAATTTGCAGAAACCCGCTTGCATCACACCACAACTGGCGCGAATTGAAAACTGATTAGAAATTGGTACATAACTTTTATGACAGGAGCAGGGGTATGAACATGTTTTTCCGCAAATATTTGGAAGTACAAACTGCACAGTTAACCGACAGAAACGAAGTTTTATTGAACAAAATTTTGGAATTTCAAAATATACTGCTCACAGCCATCATCACGCAAAGAATAACCCTTACAAGGAAATAGGTACTACAGGTATTTGTAAATCCTTGCAATCCATACACTTTTGCGAGCTACAAGTTAGGTACCTAAATGTTTTAACTACATATACCTATGCTATGTATTATTATCTATCTGCAGAAGTAGATGGTTTTGATGTAATCCCAGTTGCTCAATAGATGCTTGCAACATTGCGCCTGCGCCGCGCGAGTCGCGCCGCCGTGCCATGAGACCTGTCATTTAAATCGATGCAGTTTTTAAACTGTTGCAGAAACCACTGCTCAATTGCTTTAATGGCGATGATAGTTTTGTGTTGTCTGTATTTAAAGGTGGACTGATTAATGACTGCGCGGTTTATTATTTTTAAGATTTTATATTTTTAAATACAGTGGAGCAGTCACTCAATAGTTTCTTTTGTAAACGATTTGCAGTTGTATAAACGAAACTCGAAATATTTTCAATATAGGTACGTTCAATAAAATAAAATAAAAATATAACAATAAGTGATAAACTAACAAAGAGCACGGACCCAGGTGTCTGTGGTAAAGCAGAAAAAAAAAAAAAAAAAAAATATAGGTACGTCGTTTCTCGAATATTTAAAATGTCGAGGCATTTGGACTGACTATAAGGTATCATCGTGGCTAGTACCTATACCAGTCCAATTAATGTTTTTTTTTTGTAGTAGATAGTGTAGACTGTAGCTTATCTAGTAGCTGTTATTACATAGCATAGTTTTTATTATTGTAGTAGTTAGTATGGGAAATAAAAATTTAAATTCTTTATTCGCTGTAGTATGGGTAATTTTACAATAGTTAATAGGTAGGTACGCTTATAATTCGATCTGCCATAAACAACTAAAACGTGGTGTGCGAACAGCTGCATAAATTCACGCTATGGCATAATTATATTGCCCGTTAGAAAAACCTTAACTTAAGCATATTAACTTAAGTATATGCATTTTTTTTAGCAGAGTTACACACTGCTGAAAATGTATATTGGGCCTTACATAGGTAGGTATATACATTTTCCGGCATAATGTTGTTTAACCACAAAATGATTTAGATAAGTAGAATTTAGCTACTGTTCGTTTTAATGTTTCTTATGAATCCTAGAGGTTATTTCCCATACGTAACACTGTATCTTCGAAAATATGATTATCTACATTTTTCACTACCAGAACGTAACAAATAAAACCGGCCAAGTGCGAATCAGACTCGCCCACGAAGGGTTCCGTACCATTATCTATAAAGACGAGCTAAAAACCACGTTTGTTGTATGGGAGCCCCCTTTAATATTTATTTTATTTTGTTTTTTTCGTATTAATTGTTGTTATAGCGACAACAGAAATACACCATCTGTGAAAATTTCAACTGTCTAACTATCGGTTAATACGATACCTGTAGCCTTGTGACAGACGGACAGGCAGACCGGTATAGACAGACAGACAGACAGACAGATGGAAGACCGTTTTACCCCTAAAAATGCATTTATGTGTTGTGTTAAGTAGATAATCCCTACCCTAAGTAATTCTAATTTAGATTTTCGTTACCACAGTTTAATAAGATTCTAGAAGGATTATACGAAGGAAGAAGGAAGTAGCATTACGCATTTGACACCGTACCTACCTACCATTGTTTTGTTTGTTTTTTTACAACATTATTTTTCCCACGGTCGTCATGCGAAGCGGCTCGATGACTTTATCGCCAGTTTAAATATAATATGGATAGATAGCTACGCTGCCGGTGTTTACGAGGTGTGTTCGCCGACGGGAGCAATTATAGGCCTATTTACTTAGGCCTACGATAGGAATTTAGCACATTGTTTACGCTAAACAAGCACTAATAACTATTATAATTATGCAGTGTACTCCTAAAAAATCCTCGGTAAACCAGGGGTCAGACTCTGAGACCAAAAACACAAAAGAAATGGGGTCTAAGCGCCCAGTAGCTCTTCGGCAGAAAAAAAAGAGGATTGATGACTCGGGCAGTGACTCGTCGGTTCAAGATGCAAGACGCCAAAAGACTAATTGTAGCTGTTTAGAGGTAAACAAAACACTATTATCTTTCAAAAATGAGATGACCTCGATGAATACTCTTTTATTATCGTGGAAAGCGGACCAAGATGCCCAATTTTCTCGTCTGAAAAAAGACATAACTTCTATTAAAGAGCAGTTATCGGAAGTGAAAAATGCTAATAATGACAGAGAGAAAGCCGTGGAGTTTTTGTCCTCGAAATACGAAGAAGTGGACTCAAAAGTGGTTTTTCTGGAAGAAAATTCCAAAGATTACCAAAACCGCATCCTTAGGCTCGAGGAGCAAATTGAAGAAATGAATCGCCAATCGTGCTTGAATAAGTTAGAAATCCGCAATATTCCTTTTGTTCAAAATGAATCCCAGGATAACCTACAAAAAAGAGTATCGACTATATTTGGGGTATTGAACATTACTCCGATGTCTTCGGATATTCAGACTGTGTGGCGCCTACCTGGTAAACCTGACCAGAATAAGCCCGTGGTAGTCGAGATGTCCTCACATTCGTCGAGAAACAAAGTTATTAATTGCATTAAAACTTACAACAAAACAAACAAACCGAACGTCCTGAGTACAATCTGTCTGAGCTCCCTGGATAAACCTATACCGTTATATATATCTGAGCTGCTAACGGTAAAGGCTAAAAAAATATTCTTTCAGTGCCGGGAGTTCGCAAAGAATCACCACTATAAGTACTGTTGGACTGCGGATGGAAGAGTATTTTTACGGAAAGAAGAAGGCTCGCCCTATATCCTGGTCAAAGAAGAGGCGCACCTGGAGGTTCTAAAAAAGAAAATTAAGAAGTGACTACTTGTCTACTTGGATTCTGTGATCGTATACCCTATTATTGTACTACTATACCTATTAGTCAGTACTCGTGTAAGTAAGCTGTGTTATGCTAAAACATGTGTTTTAGTATTGTTTTTTTGTTATAACATTACCCATTATATATACCTAATGCTCACAACAATGCAGTTTATAACGAATGGTATGATTCCTATTTATGGTATAAGTTTTTGTGGTTTCCCTAAAGGAACTATAGCTTACTATTGTATAATTAAAATGTACAGTTATTTCCATTCCATAATATGCTTTGATACGTTAAACTTTGTCTTTCAATATGATTACGTAATGAATATACAGATAGTACTCACATCGTTCATACCTTCAAGCCGCCATAGTATCTACCTGTTTACCCACTATACCTTGCTGACACAGACCTTATACAGCCTGCTCATTTATGATAATTTCTTTTTACAAATTATGTTGATACCTAATTTTAACTATTTGTTCTTAACCCTGATATGTGTTTTAAAGGCTCAAAAATGGATCCGATAGACTTAAACATAGATAATATCGATAATATTTCGGTCTCAAGCTCATTCCTGTGTGAAACGAAAAATCTCTTTACCCTATTAAAGCAATATAAAAAATCACTTTGTATTTTATCGCAAAACATACGCAGTATATCATGTAATTTTGATAGCTTCCTAGTTATGCTACATTTAATGAAGATTCAGCCAGACATGATCATTCTTACTGAGTGTTGGTTATCAAAAACTAACCTCCCTCCATGTCTGCCTAACTATACATATATTTACTCCCAGAGAACATACAATCAAAATGATGGTATTGTTGTATATCTTAAAATAAACATTACTGCTACTACTTACGAACCTGATTTAACGGATGCAAATTGCCTGGTAACTGAAATTGGAACTGATATTGCAGTTGTATCCATTTATAGGCCTCCTTCTTTTGCCAATTCGCATAAGTTTATAAATTCTTTAGATTTGTTATTGAAATCTCTTGCCGGTTTTAGGAACATAGCAATCATGGGAGACTTAAACATAGACATAAAATCAGGTACCTCAGATAGGTTTGCCGATGAATACTTACTGCTGACAGCATCTCACGGTCTCTTACCTGCACACCTTATTCCTACTCGTCTACAAAACTGTCTCGATCACGTCATTCTTAAAACTGCGTATTCTGCATCAACTTTTGTTGTCAAAAGTTCTTTAACTGATCATTACCCTGTGATCCTATCCCTCGATCTAAAAACAGTGACTCATCAGCGTCCAAAAATTGTGAATAAGACCAACTTTTTGGCTATCACACATAGAATCAATGATTATGACTTCTCTCCCATTTTAACATCCGATGACCCTGACTTTGCCACTGAGTATTTTACTTCTACACTGATATTGCTTTTAAAAGAAAATACCCTATCCATAACCATATCTCGTAAATTTACCCCAATAAAACCCTGGATGACTCAAGGTCTCTTACGGTGTATAAGAAACCGTGATTCTATGCATTTAAAACTAAGGACTACTCCGGATAACAGGACTCTTAAAGTGACGTATGTAAGATATAGAAATTTTTGCAAAACCATCACAAGAAAAGTTAAACAGAACTATGAAAAAGATCAACTCATAAAAGCAAAATCTAATATTAAGAAGACTTGGCAGGTTATTAATGAAGTGACTAACTTTAAAGCTCCTAAATCTAAATGTGACCATTTATTATACTTGCAGAAAGATACTCCTCTACAGGTGGTTAATGACATAAATAGATTTTTTGTGGAGGTAGCTAGGAGTCTTGCAGAAAAAATTACCCCTGGAACTGCTTCTGTCGCTCTTCAGGATGACAATCTAATTATTGAGGAGCCTCTGGTTTCAAATTCATTTGTTTTACTTGATACTGACCCAACTGAAGTATATCACACTATCAATAATTTAAAAGCAGAGAGTTCTCCTGGTTGGGATGGTATTCCTTCATCAATTTTAATACAAAATGCCTCTATATTGGCACCTGTTATCTCACATATATGCAATCTATGTTTTCACTCTGGTATCTTTCCTAAATCACTTAAAAAAGCAGTAGTTCATCCTATTTTTAAAAATGGTGATAAGCTTGCATACACAAACTACCGTCCAATCTCTGTATTGCCAGCTCTCTCTAAAGTTGTAGAAAGACTTATCAATAAACGTCTTATAACATACTTGGAAAAAAATAAATTGCTCAGCGCTAACCAGTATGGCTTCCGAAAAGGTGTTTCTACAGCCGAAGCAGTTTCTACTTTTGTTAATTATGTGGTCGAGGGGATGGACAGAGGTGATCGTTGCCTAGCTATATTCTTGGATTTAGCTAAGGCATTTGATACCGTGCCCATTCCTGGCCTTATTAACAAATTAGAAAGCCTTGGTATCCGTGGCCTTCAGCTGCAACTTCTACGGCATTACCTCACAGATAGGCAACAATGTGTGAAAATTGGGGAACACATCAGTGACCCTTTGCCAGTAAAACACGGGGTTCCCCAAGGAAGTATTTTAGGCCCTACCCTCTTTTTGTGCTTTATAAACAGTCTCTGTAACATAAAACATGGCAACTCTAAAGTACTGACTTTTGCTGATGACACAGTTTTATTATCCCGGGAGCGTACCTGGCCACTTGTCTTCCAAGCTGCGCAATCGGGATTTGACGTGGTAAATGCATGGCTAAACAACAACATCTTGAGCTTAAATATAGAAAAAACTAAGTACATAACATTCTCTATACTAAATTCTTCACAACCTCAACCCTCACATTCCTTAAACATTTTTGTGCATCATCCTGACTGTCGCAATATGGACTGTTCTTGCCCTAAGCTATCTAGTTCTGATACAATCAAATACCTAGGTATTACTATAGACAAGAATCTTTCCTTTAGACAGCATGTAGCTGGCCTAGCTGCTAGAACTCGGAAACTAATTCCCATTTTTAAAATTCTAAGGCATATTGCTGATGCTGATACTCTGAAGCTAGTCTATTTCTCTCTTTGCCAATCGATCCTCACTTATTGCATAACGAGTTGGGGTGGTATTTGCAAGACTAATCTTCTTCCACTGGAACGAGCCCAAAGAGCTATTCTAAAGGTATCATTGTTTAAACCATTTCTCTATCCAACAGTTGACCTTTATAGGGACTGTCAGGTGTTAACAGTACGGCAGTTATTTGTTCAACAAATTATTCTAAAGCAACATAGAAATTTCCCGTTAGATTCAACTTTGACTAAAAGACGCAAAGATCTAGTTTATGACGTTAAAATTGTTAAAACAACATTTGCTAGAAGGTATGAATGCTACTTGAGTTGTTACCTCTACAATAAAATAAGCAAAGATGAGACCATCTACCAATTGTCGAACTTTATCTGTAAAACAATAGTTATTAAGTGGCTCAAAAATCTCGATTATCATAAAACGGAAGACTTGTTCCGAATATTAAGGTAGACCGCGCCTAGAACTGTATTTTTAATCATATTATTAGAAATATGCACTTGTTTTTGAATGTATAAACATAAATATATATATATATTATATATTATATATTATTTCGCCTTTATCATATCTGTGTGATATGATAAAGGCGAAATAATATAGATAATTCATACATATACACACAATAAAAATAGATAATTCACAACTACCATGTACACAGGTAAAACTAAATGCGCACGCACGCACTAGTTCTGCGATCTTACATACTATTAAATATATCTAAATACCAATTGTCTCCACCAGTCTTACTTCTATACATCTATTAAATTTTGTGGTGTTAACCATTACTTTGTTATTGTGAGACCTGACTGATATTTGGTTAACATTAGTGTGGTTATAAGTAAGACCAATGTTAAAATTCGAAAGGGAGGGTGAGGACGAGTATTTCATAACACGGGGCAACCTAGTATGAATGCTAGTCCTTCATCTACACTCATGTTTCTTTTAAGTATAATTCACTTTGTAACAAAATAGTATATTACCTACCTACTGTTATAGCGTGTTCTAAAAATGTAAAAAATTCTATCTGTAATATGCAAAATTTATTTGTAACATTTATGTACTTTATTTGGAAATAAATATTTATCTAATAAATATGGTTTAATGAATTATAGATACCATCCTTCCTTCCTTCTCGACTTTGCACTTTTGGTGTCTGAATTTTGAAACCACCCGAAGGCCAAGTATTGTGTTTGATCATAACCGGGGACAACTGTGATTGTAAAGGAGATTAATATAAACTATAACAGAGTAACCTACCTACCTACTCAACAAAATGTCTAAGCTAAGAGAAATAATCGACAAAGTGCGAGTCGGACTCGCGCGCGAAGGGTTCCGTACCACAATTTATAAAAATGAGCAAATAAATCACGTTTTTGGCATGAGAGCTACATTAAATATTTATTTTATTCTGTTTAGTATTTGCTGTTATAGAGGCAACAGAAATACAATCTGTGAAAATTTCAATTTTCTAGCTATCCCGGTTCACAAAATAAAGCCTGGTGACAGACGGACAGACAGCGGAACCTTAATAATATTTGCTTCACAATTTGGGTAGTGTAATGCCTTACTCACTGTCAAGCTAGTCCACAAATTTAAAGTCGCGCAGCGAGCTATGGAGAGAGCTATGCTCGGAGTTTCTCTAAAAGACAAGATACGAAACGAAGTGATCCGACAGAGAACCAAAGTAGTCGACATAGCGCAGAGGATTAGTAAGCTGAAGTGGCAGTGGGCTGGCCACATTTCTCAAAGAACTGATAACCGCTGGGGTAGACGGGTTCTTGAGTGGAGACCGCGTTTAGGCAAACCTAGTGTAGGGCGCCCTGCGGCCAGGTGGAGTGACGACTTGCGGAAAGCGGCTGGTAGAGACTGGATGCAGAGAGCTGAAGACCGAGCTCAGTGGCGTGCTGTTGGAGAGGCCTATGTCCAGCAGTGGACGAGAGTAGGCTGATGATGATGATGATGATGAATTTGGGTAGTACGGAACCCTAAAAACTTCAATAAAGTATGACAAAGTATGATGGTATCGCTCAGAGCCATCTCTTCTAGACAACCTTGCATGGAATAAATAAAGATAATAATAAAATAATAAAAATCTGAATAAACGTTAGACGTGTTATTAGACAAAATTATATATATGCAAATATTTTATCGGAACGCCGAATTATACTAAGTAGGTATTTGTATTTACATTAATTACCGAAATGCTGGCACTTATTTGGCACGAGTTAGAATTGCGATCTAATGGGGCAATGTTGCCAGCATGTTGGGTACTGCTGGTTGGCGCCTGGATCTTTTGGACTGACTATTTAGCGCGGCTAGACTTTCAATTCAATTCAGTTTATTATTTTAAAAGAAATTCAACATAACTGGGTCCAAATCGTTACACTCTGTCTTAAATATGTATGCAGATAGGGATAAAGGGAGGGTTTTTTTATTCGTGGTTAAGGTAATGGTTAATAACTAAAAAAAATCTAACCAATGTTCAAAATTACTTGGAGTTTTTAACCATTAACTACCTCTTAATTATTAACCTAAATTAGGTAACTACGAAACAAACACCCCTTATAGCCTAAAATGTTTCTGTAGTAGGATTTATTTGGGTACTAGTAAATGTTAAAGGTACTTTACGCATTAGTCGGGTTGTTTCCCGCCGATAGTAATTATTGTTCGTGTTGCACCAACAATGAGAGTTACACTCGATTGTTCCTACGGCTGGTGGGAAACATCAATCAACACATTGGATACAAGATCATATTGCTTCAGGCCTACTCCGAGTTCTAGTCTACCTACAATTATCACATTTTTATGCGTTCTAGACGTTTTTGCTATGTTTCTGCACAATATGAAAATTGAGACGTATATAAGCTATATAAGTAGGTACTTCTACAGATAGCAACAGCGGACGTAAGTAGTCGGTTGAAAACTCAACCAATTCCAAACTGAAAGAGGTATTCCTCAAATAATTTTTTTTAATGTTTGACACAAGTAATATGGGGAATCCTGTGGTTTGACACCAGAATTCCATGTTTTATAATACTTAATTTGAATTTTTTTACGTGATATGGGTTTCTATCAGATCACAAACTAAGTAGAGGATATTGTTTCAGATGAATTCCATAGAAATTTCATCAAAATTGGTTCAGCAGTCCGAGAAATACAACGCAGGCCGGCCCCATACCTACTATTTAGTAGACCAATTATGGACAGAACCACGGCACGCGGGGAGCCATTGGATGCAGAAGGTAGCCGTTCAAAGTGGCGCTGTGTAGGGGAGGGCTATGTTCAGCACGGACACGGACGGATATCTTCAGGATGTTGATGATAAGGTTTAATATTTTTTGTTTTTATATAAAATAAAAACTGGAAATATACATATATTATGAAGTTAAGGGCATTAAAGACAGATGTTTAACCTTTTTTTTAAATGATACGTAAGTACTATCATATTTTTAATAATTATTATAGTAGGCAAGCGAGTAGTTTGAACATTGAAGTGGGTAGGTACTAATGCATAATGTACCTACCTACTTAGTACTTATATGATTATATTATCTAAGTACAAAAAATATTGTTAACATAAAAGCGTAAATATCACTTGTTGAGTAATTTTAGTTAGTTGTTTAGGTTGCAAGGAACTAGTTTTAGAAGGTTGGCCTTACAGAGACCAAGGATGCTTATAAATAACCAATATTAATACGTATATTAATTCATCTCACCACGGAATAATCAAATTAATCAAATAAATGTTAAGCAAGGATATCGTTCCGTCGTGCATTTTTTTATACTTGTTTAAGTTTTAATTATTTAATGGCAAGCAGGAGGCGAGCAGCTACTCAAAGGGGGAGGCCTACGTTCAGCAGTAGACGTCTTCGGGCTGTTAATGATGATGATGATGATGATGAATACCTAATTATCTTATTATTTTATTTACGAACAGTTTTGTGCAAACGTGCGTTCGAAAATGTACCTAAAGTATGTTTATGTTGAAATGAATAGTCAGCACATTCTTGCTTGATTATCGATCGTGTACTCGCTTTCGTCAAACACAATGGTGTGTTTATAATATTATATTGGGTTTAGAGTGGAAACGAAGAAGACATAATAAATGTTAAATGTGCGAGAACTGGCACCTAAAACTGTATAAGTAGCTCTTGAAATGACAACATTTTAACCATATTAAGTACATTTTGCGCAGGAGAACTAAACTAAAGTGACCGATGTAGCTCTTAGGATTAGCAAGTTAAAATGGCAATGGGCAGGCCACATCGCTCGTAGAACTGACAACCGATGGGGAAGAAAGGTTCTCGAGTGGCGACTACGAACTGGAAGACGCAGCGTAGGCCGGCCCCCACTAGGTGGACCGACGACCTGGTGAAAGCCGCGAGGAGCCGATGGATGCAGGAGGCGAGCAGCCGCTTTAAGTGGCGCTCCCGGGGGGAGGCCTATGTTCAGCAGTGGACGTCTTCAGGCTGTTAATGATGATGATGAAGAACATTTTATACACTTGGAGACCGCATACGCACGAGCGGTCAAATAGCCTTGCGATAATACCCATGGTTAGCGCTTTTAAAACGACATTGATGTTTGATATTTTGTCTACAATATAAAATATATTCGAAATCAAAACGTTATATTGCAAATAGGCTATTCATAGCACTTTCACAAGTCATATAAAATTGGGTAAGTAAGTACGTAAAATACTAAAACAAAAACCCTAAATTAAAAATTGTTATAATTACTAAGCATATAAAATGCAAAGTGCGCAATTTGTCATTATGGTACAGTTCATGAACTAATAAGACACAATAGGAATAGCAGAGTTCGGGCCCCGGACCAGTGAGTAAGTGGAGTAAAGTATTAAAAACTGGACGCGAATCAGAAAAAACCCTACGTTTATAACCACACATTTAAAACTAATTAGCTTCGACGGACCAACGCACAGAACAATATTAAATAAAATAAATAAATAACGCCCAACGATCACATACATAGATCCTGGACCCTAACTAGGATTCCCTGTATCTAGGGACCCAGGAACTACGAGGACCATGCTCCCATAACACCCAGACACAGAACAAGTATTTGCGCTTTTTTTTTCGGGCACAAATACTTGTCCTGTCGCGGGAATCGAACCCGCCACCTCCGGGTTATGAGCCGACTTGCTCAACCACCACACCACGGAGGCTGTCTATATTAAGTACCTACACTCAGCAGCAACTCAACAGGAGCAACTCAAAGTGTGTCTTGAGCTCTTAGCATCCGAAACCAAGCGTCAGATCTCTAGAGCGAGTCAAACCCAGCATAGAGCCTACTTTGGTAAGCGCATCAATAGACAAATCAACATAAATTATTAAGACATGTAAGAATTTAAAAATTCACCTCATTTTTCACAGATTAAATATAAACTTATGTTACAATGTCTATTTCACTCTACGTTCTTAAGCATAGGTGTTCTAGATAATCCGAAACGTAATTAAATGTAGATACCTACACAAAGTAAGTAGGTATTAAGTAAGTCCGTGTATTTTTAATATATTGTTGCTGGGCCGGAATATGTAAGGTGACAGCATAATAACAACCGCATACTTCTATGTTACACCGTGTCATCCCGGTTTGCAAATAGGGCCACCCCATCTCTACCCGTAGGTTCCGTAAGCGTCGGCTAAGCTAATAAAGAAAATGAAAAGGAATTGGCACCAGTATTTTCCCCGGTACATTAAAATCTGCGATCACCTGCCAACCGTGATGATTATGGCAAATGATAAGCGTCCAAAGTGGCGTCTATAAGGAAGGCCTATGTTCAGCAGTAGACGTATTTCAGACTGATGATGACCTTCCATGATAACAATATTCTAAACTTGGGCCTAAGATAAACTAAAATCATGTTTTATTCATCGACATAATGCAATCTGACATTTGCTTATTATTTGCATCATTATAAAACCCAAGGCCCATCAGAATAATGTAATTACGGAGCTAAGTAATATTTTTCCTGCAGTTTACTTGTGCGTCAATATAATAAAAAACTACTCACACACTCAATCCTCTTTGTGAAAAACCTTTTTGCACAGAGCACAAAACTTTAGTTCAAAAACAGTACACTGTGCTTTTAGCGCGTGTTTCGTAATTGCGGAGCCGCGAGCGAGCCGTTCTCTCGCTTCGGAAGATAGAATGATACTCATGGAAGGTAGTCAGGTAGGAATATTGATTGCGTGGGCGCAACTTTATAATCAAAGGTTGCAGCGGATGGTGCTAAAGCCTACGTTCTGAGATGGAACTTTGATCGCAGGATGTAAGAGGTATTTAGCGAAACTGGTATTATTTCAGTGTTTTTTCTCAGCGCTAATTTAGTTTGTGTGAAGCAATTTTGTGTTTGAGTAACTAAGAAATGTACTTACTTCTGGTAGGTATCCCGTTTTATGATTTTGTAGAGCCTGCACAGACTAAACAACAGTTTTTCTTTAAATTAAACACTAGTTTGTCATGTAAAGAATTATATGGACTGTAGTGTTTACGGGAAGCGTCCATGGCCTTAAAGCTAAGACGGCAAACGTTTCACATCTTCTCACCAGAGCCATCTAGGCCCAAACTAAGCATAGCTTGTAAGTACTAGATAACTGATAGGATACCCAGATAGGTACTGTTTTGTTCGTAAATACATACATAGCATACAATATAACTACCAGACACAACAAACACCTATGTTAATCACACAAATGTTTGTCCCGGGTGGGAATCGAACCTACTACAGTTCAGAAGGCAGAGCTACTACCAACTGAGCTATCAGCCCAGTCAATTATAATTTTTATATATGACCTCTGTATATTTTTTTCTGTGGGAACTGGGAACTCGCTTACTGAGCGCCGAGATCAAGCAAGAATTAGGTACTTATAGCTACTTATTCAAGAAAACTACACGTCAATTGAGGATCTGACTTTGAACTTGTAATGGTAGCGATTATCTTAATCTGTGAAGATCATCTCATCTTGTAGGTACCTACCACGCCGCGAACATTGTCTCGGTGACGTCTACGTTCCAAAGAACTTAATTAAATCGTTTCAAACAGAAATCTCATATGATTTGCGTAAAAACCCATTTTGATATACTGAGTATAATAATTTTTGAATATTTATCAAATTATTAATTACACCTATGTGGTAGATAGAGTGCAATCAAACTCAATGGCGGCTGTGAAGTCGGCGCTAAACGCTGCGGAGTAGCAAGTTAGATGTGCGCGGGCAGAGTTAAGCGGTGCGAGCAGCGTGCGGGGGACTTGCAGCGCACTTCACAGCCGCCATTATGTTGACTCACACTCTACCACCACACCACCTGCCAGACATGATAATAGGTTTTTTCTTGGTATAATGTAGGTATGAGTATGAGAAGTTAGCTCCGAACGTTTTGCAATCAAGATAGAACAAACCTAGAACATTTCAGCATTTCAAAAAAAATCCTGCTTTCAAAAAGTGCGGGACTAACTTTTGCAATTTTTACTAGGTGGTACTTTTCTGCAAATATCGTCTAGGTAGGTACCACCGCTTTGCCTGTTATTTTGGCGCCAAGTAGTAGTGTGCACGCACTACTGTGTTCCGGCTTGAAGGGCATTGTAGCTAATGAAATTACTGGGCAAATGAGACTTTATGACCTGATTACACAGTGTAGTAATCTCATTACTACAATGCGTGATGTCTCAGGATGACGTGCGCAATGCAGTGTCACGCAAAACTTTATTCTAAAGCTCCGAGTGAAACTGCAACTGTTATGGGCGGCTGTGTCGCTTAACATCGGGTGAACGACTAGCTCGTCACGTCATTCGTCCTAATATAAAAAGTGCGGGGCTAACTTTCCATACTCCGTAGATGTTGTATATTGTGTGCATGTACCTAAGTAGAGTTTAGGTATAAGTATCTAAGGTGCTCTAATATTTTTTGGATATTTACTGGTGTGACTATGTAGAATCTTTATTTAAAATTAAATTATTATAATAAACCGTATTGCACCGGGTAAAGGCTTAGTCTTCAACAGCAGCAGTTTACATACAATCACCTATCATCACAGTGACGGGTATGTGTAGAAGCGCGACAGCTTGATCTTGACGGGTTAGTGCTAAATGTCGACAAACATTATGTAATGCATGCATGAAATGTTGCAAGCGGTTAGTCGAGACTACCACTGCGCATAATATAATAATCAGCCAAGTGCGAGTTGGACTCGCGCATGATGGCTTCCATACTATTACTTATAAAAACGAGCAAAAAAATCACGTTTGTTGTATGGGAGACCCCTTAATTTTTTTAGTATTTGTTGATATTACTGTAACAGAAATACATCATCTGTGAAAATTTCAACTGACTAACTATCACGGTTCATGAGGTACACCTGGTGACAGACGGACAGATAAACAGACATACAGACAGACATACAGACGGACAGCGGAGCCTTATTAATAGGGTTCACTTACCCTTTGAGTACGAAACCCTAAAAATTGTCATGAAATTTATATAGAATAAACAAAGACGTCGCATGAAGAATCGAACTCGGCTGGGCAGTGGGCAGCGTTCGCGGAGAAGCTTTAGTATGTTTCATGTCGCGCAAAGAGCTATAGAAAGAGCTTCCTTCGGAGTTTCCTTGCGAGGTAAGATCCGAGATGAAGAGTTCCGCAGAACTATAGTCACCGTCACCGATAATGCTCTTAGAATTAGCAAGATGAAATAGCAATGGGCACTGACAACCAATGGGGAACTTGGGGAAGAAAAGTTCTTGAGTGGCGACGCAGCGTAGACCACCCCCCATTAGGTGGACCGACAATGGTGAGAACCGCGAGGAGCCTATGGATGCAGGAGGCAAGCAACCGCTCAAAGTGACGCTCTATCAGGGAGGCCTATTTTCAACAGGCTAATAATTATGAAGATGAGATAATTGTTGAATGCCATCTCTAGTAAGTCAATTACAACGATAAAGGATTAAAATTTCGAACCCTTGCCTTGACCCATTCGAGTATCAGATTAAAGTATTTGCCATATGAATCGTTATCACAGACAACGCCCAGTATCACGTATCAGCCAGATAACTGATAACCGCCTGAATCACTCGTCATAAAGCCGCTGAAGCCAACACAATGTTACCGAATGAAACTCAAAAAGGGACGTTCTCAAACTGTGTAACATAATATAAACGCGTGTGAAAAAACAAGTGAAAATCTCGGACTCTTTAAACAAAACTCAAGACTATTGTTTCGATTCAAAGTTTAGTTCAAGTGCGTATTATCTTAGATTAAACCAGCTATAGGTACATACCTACTTATTTAATTCGAATAGTGATTTTAAATTTTTTTTAACAACAGTTTTTGTTGTTTATGTGAATTCCTGCTTTTCATAACAACAACAATTCTAATTGGAATCAGCTCTCTGGATAACGACACCTTTTTAAAGCTACAATAACAGGACAGAATGACAGATATGAGTCTAGCATTTGCTCGAAACGTATTTTAATATTGTAATCTGGTGTATTGGTGGCAAAATGAATTTGAACAAGAAAAGGGGTGACGAAGAGTCTCTTGTGGAAGCGAGGAATTCAAAGTTAACGAAAGATAGTCCCTGCTACTTCTGTAATGAACTGTTTGAAATGGGACAGCTACAGGTAAGCAGTTGCCTACGTCTTTTGTTCTGTTCTTTCACAGGCACCTATGGCTATAGAGTAACAGAGACAGAATAGCAGTCAAATTCAAATAACGATCGGAAATCTAGTTCTGTGATCCAAATCCAACCAGATCCTTACGTTGAACCTGCATTCTTTGTTTTTTCTCAGTAGTTGTTTGATTCTGGACCATTAACTTTGGGAATTCCGTGCTTATTAAATATCATGGCTGAAATACAGGGGATACTGGTTGACATTGATAATAATATCAATGTCGGTGAATCGGTATTGGTAGAGGTGCCGGAACAGTGTAGACATCATATTCAGATCTCGGAGACTATGTTAAACGTAGTTGTTCAAAATATTCGCAGCATAAATCATAATCTCGACGATTTCAAAATTCTTTTAGATAGACTAAACATAAATGAAGACATAATTGTATTGACTGAATGTTGGCTATCCAAGGTTGAGAATCTGCCTAATATTGATGACTATCGTTCCTACCGTACTTTGCAAGGTGTAAATCAAAATGATGGCATAGTGACTTACATTAAAAATTTTCTCCACGTGAAGGTCTACGAACCATTGAATACTAAAGAAGTGAACTGTTTAGTAATCACGCATAAAATGGAATATGCCTTCATTTGTATATACAGACCTCCATCTTTTACTAATCTTAATAATTTCCTGGATTCAATTGACAACGTACTCAAAGACTTAAAGCAATTTCAACAAGTTTTTATGATAGGCGACATGAATATCGATATCAGAAATGAAATAAATGACCAAAGATCGACTGACTACCTTAACCTATTGGCTTCTTACGGACTTCTACCATCCCATATCATACCTACTCGTGGAAGCAACTGCTTGGATCATTGCTTTATAAGATCTAAAAATCCTACTACAACGATTGTGTGTAGTACAGTTACAGATCACGCCACCATGATTTTATCGGTGTTGAGGGACAATACGCAGAGCACACAAAAGCACAAAACCTTCAAAAAAGTCAATTATGATGCGGTTATTGAAGAGTTAAAGAAAGTTGACTGGATAGACCTACTTAAGCATCTAAACTCAAATACTGCTACGAATACTCTTATCTCCATTATTATGAGAACTATAACCAAGTTTACGAAGTTTGCGTCGATACCTCGTAATAAAAGGAATATTAAACCATGGGTGACTGAGGGATTGATTAGATGTATTAAAAATAGAGATAGGTTGCATAAAAAGCTAAAAATGGACCCTAATAACATTATGCTTAAAATAAGTTACCTACGCTATAGGAATACGTGTAATAATATTAAAAAAATTAAAGAACTCATATTTTAGATCAGAAATGAACAAACATAAACTAAACCTTAAAAAACAATGGGAATGTATTAAAAAGATATGTCACATGGATAAGAGAAAAGACACTAATCAAGAACTATTAAATATCAAAAGCACGCCACTGGACTCTGTTAACGAAGTAAATAAGTACTTTTCAAGTATAGGTAGTAATCTTGCTCGTAAAATTATTAGCAGGAACGGGAATGATGGCAAACGGCTTAGAAGTAATCCTATAACGAATACGACCAACTTAAAATCATTTGTCCTTCTCCCAACCGATGAAAGATAAAGATAAAGATAAAGATAAAGATAACTTTATTTGTTCAAACATGTGTATACATACTAGTAGCATGCAGGATATTGTTAGTTTAAAAAGATCAACATGTTTTGCCTGACAAGGCGTCCAAATTAATAGTTTACAATAATTATTAATGCTTAATATCATAATTATGTCAGAATAACCATAAAAAAATACGTCATGAAAATTACAATAATGTCAAAAGAGTTAATACATAAAATAAAATAATTAAAATTGCAAGAATAAACAAATCATATTATCAATGTATGTCGTCAAATTTGTCAATCAAAAAGTCATTTAAACTGGTAATAACACTTGTCTGCTAATAGATTTCTAACCTTTTTTTTAAATAGATTTATATTCCGAAGAAAACGAGGTAAAACAAATAATAAATAAGTAAGAGAGTCCACTCTATGGCTCGTTTGTCAGAAACTTTGCCATTAGGTAGTCCCTAAATTATTGCATAAAAAGTGATATGGATACGGCTTTTTTAAAAGGAACTTATAGGTAGGTAATAAGAAATATGGATAGGGCTTTTTATTGCATTAAATAATTAACTTTATTCATGAGGGCATTGCAACTTTATCTATCAACGTAGCGAATACCTACACATAAAAGTTCTAAGTTTTTAGAAAAATGTGTAGGTATGTAATATCCAGATATATTTATATTAATACAAACAAAGATATCATAATAGTTAAGTACCTATTATATATTTAAATGAATCCGGAAAGAATTTAAGCTCCTAGGTAATGAAAATACTGAGGAGGAGAAGTCTGAGAATGTATCATAAATCACAATACAATACTTAGATATAAAATAAATAAAAAAAGATGTTTCGAACGCTCTTTTAGACCGACAGGAATTTATCCCATCTCATGAATGCCTCTAAAATACACTTAAATAGTTTGACAACAACTTATAAACCTTCTAGCGAATCTATTAGCATGGGGTCCCATCAGGTACAAACGAAAAATAGCCCGAACTTGAAAAGAATGTAGTAATCGTCTAGGGAGTTACTAGTTAGTGTCCAGTGTATTCATTTGGCCCAATACTTCGCCAACACGCAATAAAGAGTTTATCTATCTATCTATCTATCTATCTATCTATCTTGATAATCTTACTTTATGCAGAAATAAACAATTAGTAAAATAACCCGCGTCATTCCGTTGTATGGGATGAGGCATCTGTACTGTAAATATTATATTATCCGGGCTATTAGCTAACTATTTACTGCTAGTAAGGTAGGTAATTGATAAAAAAGTAGATATGCTTTTTTAAGCTTAAATGGGCTCACGTTTGACAGCATCTCACCTGATGGAAAGTGATGATGCGGTCTATGTTAGAGCACGTTTTCCCATGAGGTGCCTATTCACTGTTGACTTGAAGAGACCCAGATTGTAACTTGTCGGAAACAATGAAGCAGGAAGTGCAGTCCACTCCTCTGCTGTTCGGATAATGTAAGATCTAGAAAAACGCTTTGTACGGGCTCGAGGCACGTTCACGACAAAGGGATGCAACGACTCGCCAAGCCTAGTAGTCCGATGTTTAAAAGGGGATGATGGGATTAGCTGATGGAGATCCTGCGCACATTGCCCAAAGTGCAGCCGATAGAAGACCGACAAACTAGCAACCTTACGCCTGTGCTCGAGGCTTTTCACCCTCTTCCCATTCCCAACAAGTGCTTTGTCTGCAATATTGTTTGTCTTTACTAGGTGGTAGGACTTTTCTGCAAAGTTCGTCTAGGTAGGTACCACCGCTTTGCCAGTTATTCTGCCGCCAAGCAGTAGTGTGCAAGCAGTACTGTGTTCCGGTTTGAAGGGCATTGTAGCTAGTGAAATTACTGGGCAAATGAGACTGTATGACCTGATTACACAGTGTAGTAATCTGATTACTAGACTGTGTGATGTCTCAGGATGACGTGCGCAGTGCAGTGTCACGCGAAAATTTATTATTTTAAAGTTCCGAGTGACACTGCTACTGTTATGGGCGGCCGTATTGCTTAACATCAGGTGAACGACCAGCTCGTCACGTCATTCATTCTCATAAAAAAAAAAAAAAAAAAATAAGCTTCATGGCACGACGCTCGATTGACTCCGATGCAGCCAATTGATACTTGGCAGACCCGTCCCACAGATGACTGCAGTACTCCATGCAAGCCCTGACTTGACTTTGGTACAGGTTAAGTATTTGAGCAGAAGAAAAGAACTGCCTCACCTTAGTTAGTATGCTTATATGCTTTGTTCTTCAAACACGTTTTGTAATGGGGATAGGTAATACCTATATAACACCTACTACAAAAATAGATATAAGTTTTTTTTTCTCTAAATCATTTCCAAGATAATATTCACGGAATGCTGTTATCATTCGCCGAAGGCCATTTATTTATCCGAACCTGTCAGTATTTATTTATAGATATGTTTGTAGTCGTATTGCATTTTTTGAAGTCAAGATACAAAAACTTGTTTGTTTATAATTGAAATTCGGAAGACGTTTATTTTTAATGTTTTAAATTATTCTTCGAAATCAGGTACCTAAAGAAAAAGATCGCCATGAAAGAGCTAGGGGGCTTAGGGGGAAGGCATTTTCAACCAGCACCGTTCGGGTCTATAGCTAAGGTTTATATACTATTTGCTCCAATTAAGGATGTTTCGCAAAGGAGTACCTAAGAACCTACTTATTGTAAAATAAATAAAACTTCTGTTAGCCATGCTGCAGGTCACTTAAGAGCCAGTTCTCGCCACCAACTTAGGCCACATCGTTTAAGTATATCCTAAAATGGACATAATTGAAAAAAAAACATCTGTATGTTGTAATCTAAGTGGAGATGAGAGCACGGTTGCCTACGAGAGAACGCCCAACAATCACATACATAATTATATCCTGGACCCTGACTAGGGTTCCCTGTATCTCTGTACCTACTACGAAGACCGAGGTCTCACAACACTCAGACGCAAACAAGTAAATGCGCTTTTTTACTGTGCCACAAAAACTTGTCCTGTCGCGGGAACCCGCCGCCTCCGGGTTATGAGCCGACCTTCTCAACTACCACGCCACGGAGTTAAAAGATGCCCATTCACTATTGACTGAGACCCAGATTATACCTAAGAAGATATATGTATTAGTAACCCTAGTATCAATACATAAAACACGCTTAATTTGATGGTAGGTATGTAAGGTAGTACCGACTGGCCGACTACTTACATAAACGTGATAATAATGGGTATAATAGATACCTATTATAGGTACCTGGGTTTATCACAAGGCCACAAACAACGTGTCATGGACGCCGGAAGGCTCCGTTCACAAAATTTGCTGATCATCTTCGTTTTCACTCTTTTATAAGATAGATTAGGTAGGTAATATAATTATACCAATATCATGTAGACGTCCTAAATCAGAGCGCCTGGTCGATGCGACGCGTGACCAAAATGCTTAGCACTTATTTGGCTCAACGCATCAGCATTGCAATTCAACGAGACAATGCTGCCAGCATGTTGGGTACGCTACCTACCGGCAGTGGGCTGGAGCATTTGGACTGTCTATAGGCCATCGCGGTCTATTATACAGTCCATATGTTCTTTGTAGTAGGTATAGTGTAGCTAGTTAGTGTGTAGTGTAGTTAGTTTTAGTTTAGTTTTTATTATTGTAGTAGTTAGCTTGAGCAATAAAGGCTTATTGCCCGTAAAAAGAAAATAAGCTAGTGTACCTACATCATAGATGCCTCTTTTAGGTAAGTAAGTACATAAGTACCTATATACTGAATCTACTGCAACGCATTTGAGTACCTACCTACATCCACAGAAAGATAAGTGCAAACTTAAGAGCTGTCAAACATTTGTGCAAGCGGGCCAAAATCTCGAGAGCAGTCATAGATAAGATCTAAATCACCAAGTAATCCTTGATGTGTAGCAGGGAAACCTAAGCTGTGAACCTAAGGTTTACCCTGCTAATAGGGCAGGTTCGAATAAACCTTAAAATAGAAACCACAAATGCATATAACGGCCACTATTCTCACCCACTGTAGATATGTAATAAGATATGAACGTTCCTCAGAATCACTTGAAACAATGCGGCAGCATTCTCGAGCAGTGCCCGCTGCGCTGCGGCGCCTGGATCCAGCGGAAACACAAGGAAACTCACGTCAAAGACTGTCCGCAGATGGAAAAGGTACGTTACCAATGCAATCCCTACATACCTACATATGCTACCTTTGCTCTACTAATGCTAGGTGGTAAGATTTTTACTGCAAGAGTTTGCGCGTTACAGCTATTTGGTAAACCCTTGGAAAACATTCACTTTTTTGAGGTACCTACGTAGAGCTCTACTCTCAGAGAGTAGCAAGCTCTGGGCTTGATTGAGTTTCGAGAAATGCTCACAAAAATTATGTAGGTAGGTATTCCACTTAAAAGATAATAATAATCACTTATTATATATCTTAATTTATTATAATATTTTACCTACTTCGTATTGTTTGTTTATTGTATTTTTATTAATTTATTTGTATCCGACGTGTTATTTTGCACTAGAATTAAGATACGATTGTTATTATTATTAATGTAATGTACATTGACATACTATTTTGATTTTTATACAATTATTTTAAATTTGTTTTTTGATAGTCATATTTTGATTTGTTATTATATGAATATGAACTAATACTATTTTATTTGTACATATACTTGTACGTATATTGTTGACTTGTAAATTGAATTTATGAATAAAGTACTATTGACTATTGACTATTACAATGATGTGCTGGTTTTGTGTGATGAACATCGATGTTTGTTCTGTGCCTGGGTGTTATAGGTATTGTATTACAAACAAAAAAAGTATTGTGTCAGTAATCTGGATCTCATGGTAGTTAGGGGCTGGATTTCGCTGTGTGAAATGTCCACACCTAAGTATTTATTTATTTTATTTATTCCAGAATCGAAACGCGACCCTGCCCAGCCATGCAAGCACACCTGCGCCGGCGCCGAGTCCTCCTGTGAAGAACCACACGTGGTCGCCGCGAGCGGCGCCGCTAGATGACTGCGTGTCTTACCTCGAAAAGGAACTGGGAGCTATAAAGTGAGAACAAAGTTTACCTGCACACACAGCCTCGGTGGTGTGGTGGTTGAGGAAGTCGGCTCAAAATACGGAAGCTGATGGTTCGATTCGAGCGACAAGACAGATGTTGTGCACAGAAAAGCACAAATAGGTACTTGTTCTGTGTCTGGGTGTCGTGGAACCATGTCCATTGTACTTCCTGGTTCCCTAGATTCAGCGAATAGGGCTAGTTAGGGTCGATAAAGAAAAACTGCGTAAGATTTTGTGGTTGTTTAAATGAAAACCATTTTTGGCTTTAAACACTTAACTCAAACTTTCAGGCATTCAGATAGCCTTGGCAACGTCAAGCCACTGATGTTATCGAATTATCCTATAGGCCACAGGCCCATCTATATACTTTAACCACTTATTACATGCTATTAGGTTTAAGAATCATGCTTCATCATTCACCCTTCAGGCATAGGCCGTCTGCTTGATTTCACAAGAAAAAGAGACAAACAACTTTTTACCGAACCTTTCAGACTAGTCCTCACTGAAGAATCCAACTACCGCGACGTACAGACAACTGAGATAGAGACGCTCCGCACCAAGTTAGTCCTGGTGGAGGAACGCAGCCAGCACTTCCTGTCGACCCTGGTCTCGCTCCGAGCAGCAGTCGATGATGAGGCGGAGAGGGCTGCCAACTGGGCCGCGCAGTTCAAACACGACCTCGCGAATGTGCAGCTGGCTTTGCAGGTAAAGGACCAGTAGCCCTAGCACGAACATTTACGCGCGCGTAAGTGTAACGTTAACGTAAGCTAGTTGTATGGGGCGCTGATCAAATGCCATACAACTGACGTACGCTAACGTTACACTTACGCGCGCGTAAATGTTCGTGCTAGGCCTACAGACACTGATTTGTGTACTTATACGCAATAAGGCGGCCTATTGTATACCTAATACCTACAACAAATCCTGATAGCTCAGTTGGTAGTAGTTCTACCTTCTGAACTATATGTGTTGTGGATTCGATTCCCGCCCAAACATTTCAGTTTATTCGGTGTGAACTGTTATTGTGATTTCTTACTCTAATGGTATAGTCTTTACATACCTATATGAACATTTACTTTTTGTTTTTACACCTATTTTGATGAGGCTATTTCTCTGAGAGGAAGAGAGTAGAGAACCTATCGTCGTCTCCTTTTCCCTTTTAAGCTTTTGGGCCAGCACTCTCAATTGAAAATTCTTTTCACACCTAAGTACTTCAACTTTCTTAAATTCTGTCTCACTCTCAATAGTCCTTACGTAAAATACTTTGAATGCATCATATTACCTTACTTTTCTGACTGTATGTCGTAAAGCACGCGCAAGCACTGCAGACACAGCCGCAACTTTAATTGTTTTAATTTGGTGCACACCAAGCTCAACTTCCAGCCAGTCTTGGGCTAAAAAGCTTACCTGTCATCCTTTACTGATTTCATTAACTGCCATTGACCTCCGGGCATGCGTGGTGCTCCAGGAGCTGCAAAGCCAGCAGCTGTCGACCGTGATGCGGCTGGAGAGTACCGTCAGCAGTCTGGTGCACGAGCAGAATGAGAGGGAACTGCTGGAGCAAGCGTTGACGCAACATGACAACAGGATCCGAGCAGTTCACAAACTTGGTAATGATTTGGATTTTTGGAGATGTAATATAAAACATCACAAAAACTTATGACCATCACCTACTAAAGTTCGCCAGCTCCTAAGTACGCACTAATCTCTCTAGCCTCCAATATCTGGTATGTTTAGGTATCAAACTCGTGTCAAGTCAGATCAACACACCCGATGTGTACGCTCAATGGTTGAAGACAGTCGATGATCAACATACAACCAATGAGCGTTTAATATTTGGTGCACCAAGTTGACAAAAGTTTAACAAACGCGCGAGAACCTAGGGAAATTGTTGCTTCAACATCAACAGCCTGATTTCCACTATTGAACATAGGCCTTCCCCACAGTGTGCTACTTTGTGTGGCTTCTTGCCTTCTGCATCCACCGGCTCCCTGCAATACGAGGTGCAAGTGTTGCTTAGCTTAAGTTTTATAGCAATAGGTTTTAGTGTAGACGGGGCATTAGGACAAAAGATGATATACCTATTTAGTGACTATGATGTTGTCTGTTGATCTTCCCAGAGGATGTCATAGCCTACATTAAGCAAGTCGTCGAAGAAGAGCGAGATAGGAACGCGGAGAACCGAGCAGCTTTAGAAGCAGAGCTGATGGAGGCGCGTCGGTCTTCTGAACAGTTGGGGCAGCTGGCTGCATTGAGGGTACAGCTGCAGAATACAACTCCTGAAAGACAGGTGAGCTCTGCATTTAAGCCTTTTAGCAGAACATAGCAGGTATACCTACCGAGAACACGTGTTTAGCAGCAGGTGAAATCTTGGATACTTTCTTGAAAACTGCATTCATCATAACGGTTTTTGTTTGTGCGTTATTTGAAAACTCGCCAAGATAGCACTACGACTAATGCATCGTTTGCATTTGGATTGTTATGTGACACGCTAGTGTCTTCGCAGGTTCAAGACTCAACGTCTCATAATCCCTTGTACTTTAGGAGGAAACGAAACGGGGTTTCGACAATAATAAATAATAAGAAGGCCGCTACCTATGCAAGATACAAGAACAGAATTGAGTGGCATACTTTGTTCTTTGTCTGCTCAAAATAGAACTTAATGATATAGTAGTTATTTGCATTGAAAAGGTGCAGCAGAACCTGGGTTAGGTGTAGTATATTGATGTACTTGACTTAGATTATTAAGTTGATAATTTTCAGTCAATAGACCGACTGGCAGTTCTCGAAGTGGCGACAGCGGACGCCCGAGCAGAGTCTGCGGAGCTGGGGTCACGGATGGACCTCGTCTCCAGAGATCTGCGAGCGCTGACCAAGTCCTACCATAAATTGCGGACGGAGCTAGCTGACTTCCAATCCAGGGTCAGCTTTGATAGGCAGGACTTTGGCAGTGATGATGGTGAGCAAAAATTTGTTAGTCGACCATTGTAAACATGTAAACAGAACGCAGAAAGCTTAAACTAAAGAGTGATGGTAAACGCATGTCTTCCAGCAAAAATGAGTATTTTTGCTGGAAGACGTGCGTTTACCATCACTCTTTAGTATGCTGAAACAAAAAAATCTTTTACTACTTGAGTAAGTTCAGGCAGTCTCTTTTTGGTTTAAGGGTATTTATGCATACGCATCTTTAACTATCCAATTACTCTGAATGAATGAATGAAAGTCGAGTTATGTAGGCAAGGTATGGATATACGGTGTTACCAGACGGTCAATAACAAACCTGGCCTGTCCTTGCGAAGTAATATATACGTCAACGCTCGCAGGTCACATGATATGGAGGATAGAACAGTTCCAGACACGAATGAAGGAAGCTAAAGAGAACGACGCGGTTCTGACCAGTCCGCAGTTTCGGACGAGTAAATATGGATACACGTTAAAGGTAAGCTTGCTAAAATATAAGCTAACCATTATTCTGCGATAACATTTCTACCATTCCACAGCATTGCTAAGTTGAATTGCAATGATGATTTGTTATGCCAACACCAATATTTTAGTCAACACCGATGAAAATTCTCTGGCAATTGGCACCTTTCCTATATTTGATATATTTCCGTACCCTGTTTGTCCAGGCTGAACTAAACCTGAACGGCATAGGCAAGTGGAAGGGTCGACACGTGACGTGCACTGTACGTCTGGTCGGCGGGCCGTACGATGCACTACTGGAGTGGCCCTGCGACCTTCCCATCAACATCGTTTTGAAAGACCAGCCTGCTAACCGAAGACAGGTAAGTGCACCACTAAAATATAGATATTTTTTGTTCAGTATACCAGATCTTGACTGTGAAAAGGATGGAGAGGAGTTGTAAACCTAGTTAATAAATAGATCTTAGGTTGAAATCGGGTTTAAATAAATAAATAACGCCCAACGATCACATAAATAGATAGTTTTACGATTCACACAGGACTTAATCGCGCTAAAAACATTATTTATTTACCTCGACGTTTCGGCCAAGTTTCATTGGCCGTGGTCACGAGAAGACACATAAATAGATCCTGGACTCTAAAGGATTCCCTGTATACAGGGACCCAGGAACTGCGATGACCATGATCCCACAACAACCAGACAGAACAAGTAGTTGCGCTTTTTTATGTGTATTTGTGACGGCTACTGACCGAAAGTTTCGATTTTTTTGGAAAAAAAAATCTGGAGCTGTGGGCCTTATAGTACCGTAGTAGATCTTCCTTGGTGTGCAGCGTGTCTTTGCCGCCGAGGGGATCCCCAAGTGGCTCGTCCACGTAGTCCAAGCCTGTGGTCCGCCTTTGTCGCTCTCTAACTCCTGTACCTTAGGTGTCTACCAATCAAACTTTTGTCCAAGTTGAGAACGCGTCAAAATTGGCACAACACACAATTCACATTAACTAGGGTTTTGCAAATATCCAAAAAATGCTAAGGTGAGCCAAATCAAATAATTGAAGCTTGTCTATTCCGGCCGGCGCACAATCGCTGTAACCGTCGTTTTAACGCTGTTTTGCTCGCGTGCATTTCGTAGCTTTTTGGCACGCAGTTTAAATGAGCTAAGCCCAATTACCACAAGGTTGGAACCCATCACATTTTGACTAATTAAGCGGCCCAAACAGTATTATTTAGAATATTGAAGATGTTCAGGTATCCCTAAATATCTACTGAACCTTGTGGTCCCAGTGTGCGAATAGGAACACCCCATCCCTTCCCATGGGTGCCGTAAGGGCCGGCTAAGGGTATCTAGGGAATGAGCAGTCCCATTCTCCTCAGTAACATAAAAAAATTCTGTGATCACCAAGCCTGCCACGCGTGTTCCTTATGGCAACCTTTCCTATGATACACGTCCAAAGTGACGTGTCATCGGGGAGGCCTATGTTCAGTAGTGGACGTTATTAGGCCGTTAATGTGATGATGTAACTATTTAGTACATTTAGCGTAGTGTTCATTTTTAGGATCGTGCTCATATTGCGCATTATGGTCCGAAGCGATTCTACTTCATAAATACGAGCTAACTTTCTATTACTTCCCCAGGCAATGGACATAGTAAAGTCACTACACCTTCGTCGGAAATCATCCTCCAAACGCCATGACTACGATGACGGGGACCAAGACGATAAGAACCGATCCAACGAGGCGCTCGACAAGTCGGTGCTACAGATGAAACGGCAGTACATCTTCATACCTCACACTAGTCTTGACAAGTTCGACTATATCAAGAATGATGTTATGTTTTTGGAGTTTATTGTTAATCAGTAACTTTTGAGAGTAGCGTTGAGCCACAGTGTAACTTAGTAACTTTTGGCGACGGTGTTATTAGGTAGCCATTTAAGTTACAATATTTATGCTACCGTGCAACCCGGTATCTTTTCGAGTCGGTGTTACTCAGTAGCTATCTGAGCCAATGTTACTCAATAGCTTTTTGAGTCAGTCTTACTTTGTAGCTTTCTGAGTTACAATGTTAGTAAAATTCCTTCATATCAAACGACGAAGACAAAAATCACCTGGGTATATAACCTGGATCTTTTCAAGTCTCTTGACTTGTGACTCGTGAATGGGCATCTCGTGTGCAAATGTGTTCCACCAAATTGTCTATCAGGTGAGATTTTGTCAAATGTATGTCCATTTTAGCTACATAGTAATATTCACTCCGAGTCTGTTAGCTTTTGAGTAAATGTCACTGACTCTGGAGTGTTTATAGCTTTCTCAGTTAGCGTTATTTTGCAGTTTTTTACTTGGAAGCTTTTTGAGTTACAATTACAATGTAAGGTTAGTTTTGAGTCACAGTTATAATGTAAGTCAGGAATTAAAACTGAAAAACACCACTTTGTACAAGTCCTTCCTAATCCCCCCCCCCCCCCCCTTCCACAGTTTAGTAAAAACATAGATAAGTACCTATTTTTACCTAACAGAAATATGGATTAAATAGAATTTTTTTTTAAACAATCGGGTACCATCTAACTTGTTCTAACACATATAACATAGCAACTCTAAAATATTAAGTTAATGTAAGCCTAAAACCTTGCCATTTCATGACCTAATTTTATAACCAGATATTAAAATAAATAAATAGTTACTGTATATATTATTTTTATTTGCTTAAACACTTTTTTAACTCATTACATGAGCTGAATTACTTATTATACATAAGTTATGTAGATATATTAAGATAGTCTTTCTATAATAGATCGTGTATAAGTATAGACACAGACAAAATTTCGTATACCCTAAATGGCACTTACTACATTAAAGATAATATTGAATGCATCTATGATGCATTAAGTTAGGTAGAGTATAAAACACGTCACTATAAAAAACTTATATATCACCATCATCAGTAAATACCTCGCTATCTCTTTCTTATTAGGGCATTTCTTTCATTAGAAAAAGATGGCCGCAACTTGTAATTTTGACAATTAAATTCGTAATTTAACAAGAATCATAATATTTCATTGTGCAAAGTAACCAATTTATACGGAACAATAAATAATATTATGAACTTGATTTCTTAATATTATACAAGATACAAAATATAAAAAAAATCAAAGAAAACATAACTATAACACTAGTGCCCGTCTGCACAAATGTTTGATAACTCTAAGATCACACTTATTTCTTTAGCTAAGATTGTACCTACCAAAATGCGTTGCAGTAGGTACGTTAAAGAGGTATAGGTGAAAATTTAGGAGCTGTCGAGCACGGGCATAAAATAATTCATTAAAAATAAAAACAATACATCATGACAATACAAAAAACAAAATGCAAAAACTTCATATCTTTACCGATAGGATAATTAGAGCTATATTATGAGATCTAGCTAGTGATAGAATCACAGACCTAGGACTTTTTCGTTACATTAAAAATACTCACGAAGTGTGGGAGCGAGAAGTACAAATCAAGTACACACTGCCCGAGAGGAAAATACATAGTGAAATAATGGCGGATGTGTCATATTAGCTAAGACTAGCACATATCAGCCCAATTTGTTTTATGATCATTTTGTGATCATATACCATAATCTCGGTACCATAAAACAAAATGCTCACGAGCAAAGCGAGCACGAAAAATATCTTTTTAATGGGTAGTAATTTTGCCTTTACACAAAAACAAACGAGCAAAACTACCGCGTAAAATTATCTTTGAACCATCGATTTGTAATAAGGATCGATAGCAATTAATTCCAATGTAATATAATGGATAATAGATACTAGTTTGAAACTTTTGTGGCTGCATCTTGAATGAGTGGTGGTTTAGCACCTATGCTGTGTGAAAGTGCACCTGAATTGATTCGAAAGTATGGAATAGGCATAATGACTACTATTAAAAATGAACAGTTAAATATTACTTTCATAAAGAAGATTAAAAACAAATGCAATAATTGAAAAAATAAGCAAAATCGGTAAATAAATCACGGAGTAATAAGCTTTTAAAGTTTCTACAGGAGGCATCTCCTGTCCCTTTCTCGCGAAACAGAGCGCCCCCACAGTTACTATGAACAATCTACTCGTGACGTCACGTGCTAAAGATATTGTATGAAAAGCTACCACAGCTTAGTAATGAGGTACTATAACGACCTTCCTCTGACGTCACTGGCCGTTTGAGCTATCTCTTTCTATTCCGGTTCCGGTCCTGTAACTTGGTCATTTTTTGAGATATTTAATTTTTGTTTTCACAAATGTTCATCTTTTGAGGAATATAATTAATTTATCCAAAAAAAAATTTTAGTCATCATGCCTATTCTAATTTTTACCTTGCGACTACGCAAATGCCTCCGCGGTCAAGCGGTCAACCGCTGACTTTACAGTAAACTCTTGTACTGCACCAGGTACTGTTCCTCATCAACGAGCGAGGAGTCGAGGTAGTCATCTTCCTCCCCTTGGATGGTCGCCCGAAGCCGCGCCAGCGCCTGTTGTTGTGCGAGCCTGACGACAACAACAGACAACATTAAACACAACACAACAAATGGGCAAGCCACATCATTTGTAGAACTAACAACCGATGGGGAAGGTTCTCGAGTGGCGACCACGAACCGGAAGTCGCAGCGTATGCACTCCACTAGATGGACCAACTATCTGGTGAAAGCTGCGGAGAGTCGATAGATGCAGGGGGTAAGCAGCCGCTGAAATTGGCGCTCTCTGGGTGAGGCCATGTTCAGCAGTAGACGTCTGCAGGCTCTTTATGATGATGATGATCATTACAACCAGTTTTGCACCTCATTCCTAGTCAAGTACAATAAAACTCCTTCATTTTATTCTCTTAGATACAATTACAAGAATAGGCATGTGTCCTGCTATTAAAAATTAAAAAGTTAACATTATTTTCATAAAGTAGGTTAAAAATGAATGTAATAATTGAAAGAATCAGTAAAATCGGTAAATAAATCACGGAGTAATAAGCTTTTAAAATTTCATCGCCTGTCTCTTTCTCGCAGAACAGAGCATCCTCTACAGTTACTATGTAACTGTGGGGTATGACGTCACATGCCAGAGAGATTGTATGTAAATCTACCACAGCTTAGTAGTGAGGTACTATGAAAGTGGAAGAAGTGACGTCACTGCGCGTTTGAACTGTCTCTTTCTATTCCTGTATTTTTAAAATAAAATAAAAATATAAATAAATAAATATGTGTGGACATTTCACACATCGCCATCTAGCCCCAAACTAAGCATAGCTTGCAACTTTTCATTTTTTGAGATATTTATTGTTGTTTTCACGACTGTTTATGTTTTAAGGAATATTATTAATTCGTGGAATAAAAAAATAGCACGACACAAGCCTATTATTGTTGAAGGTATTTATTTACTTTTTGTCCCGCTTGTGTTTCTTGTGCTTCTGCTTGGCCGCTGCTGCGGAGCTGGTGGACGGATCCGCTTGTTTCGCGTCTGAATCACAATAATTACCATCACTAGTATTACCACTAATAAAATAAACAACATAATAAAATAAAAGGAAACAAATCTGGAGGTAAGAAACAGTAAGGGTCATCAAAATCACCCTCGTGCGATTTTTTAGTAAATGAATGACGTGACGAGCTTTACGTTTGCCTGATGTTAAGCGTCACGGCTTCCCATAACAGATTTGTGTATCATTCAACACTCTTAATCAATTAGGTATCGCGTGACACTGCACTGCGCACGTCATCCTGAGACATCACAGTCTAGTGATCAGATCATACAGTCCCATTTCCCAGTAATTTCAAGCTCGCATACTACTGCTTGGCGGCAGAATAACTGGCCAAGCAGTGGCACCTACTTAGATGAATTTTGCAGAAAAGTCCTAGAACCGAGTAATTCGTTCTGTGTTTCGGTGTTGTGGGAGCATGGTTCTCGTAGTTGGGCCCTTAGATACAGCGAATCCTAGTTATTAGAAATGGCAGTTAATGCGATTTTGCATAAATTTCATAAACATACTAATTTATGAATCTTAGCATGCTATTTGCTAAAATGACGATAATAATTAATGAAATGAAACTTTAAATTAAAAATGAAATGAAATTTCATATTTCACAGAATTTCACAACTACATTTAATTTGCGAAATGCTAATTGAGTTTTCACATGCTAAAAATGAATGCGAATGCTAATTAATAAATCACTAATAGTTAGGGTCCAGGATCTATGTATGTGATGTGTTCTTCTTCTCGTGTAGGCAAGTGGTCAGCCCTGGTGTCAGAATTTTTAGGCTGCCCAAAGGCTTCTCACTTGGCTTAACGACTATTGTCTAACGACGACAACTCTTGTCTTATGTGATGTGTTGGCGTTATGTATAGTCACCTGTAAGATCCTTCCCACAGCCGACCAACATGTCGAGAGCCCCACTGATATGGTTATGACACCGACTGAGTGCCACTTTGGCTTCTTCTGCAGGGTAACCCATCGCCTCCAACTTTATAAAACACAATGTAATTCTTTATTGAAGCACCAATAATTAGAACGATCGGTAATCACGTAATAGTATACGTTAAGGCAACGGGTAGGACCAAGTAAGCAGGTCAACATTCAAAGAAACATCGACCTTAATGTCATAGACTTAAATATCAATTCAGTCTGAAATTCCGCGTGGCGGTTACGACAAAGACAACACACGAAATGAATGCAATAATTGAAAAAATAAAAGTAAAATCGGTGAACAAATCACGGAGTAATAAGCTTTTAAAGCATCTCCTGTCCCTTTCTCGCAAAACAGAGCGCCTCCGCAGTTACTATGAAAAATCCACTTGTGACGTCACACGCCAAAGACATTGTATGTAAAGCTACCACAACTTTGAGGTACTGTGAACGACCTTCCTCTGCAGTCACTGGCCGTTTCAGCTATCTCTTTACATTCCGGTTTTTAAAATACTTGTAACTCGTAAATTTTTTGAGATATTTTTTTTCACAAATGTTTATATTTTGAGGAATATTAATAATTTATCCAAAAAAAAAAAAAATAGGTGTCATGCATATTACAAATGCGGAAAGCCCTATGTTCAGCAGTTGACGTCTTCAGGTCTTCAGTTGATGATGATGAAGCGAAACAACGCGGAGTAGTAAGCAATGGTGTCTTACCTCACCAACTAATCTGGCGTCCGGTTCCACGAGGGATTCATCAGAACTGGGCGTGCCTGTGTCGTCAGACGACAAATCACTGTCGTCACCCAACTGTTGACAACAATAACTGGTTTACGATACTTTGTTTAAAAAGAATAAATTTTTTTCTCATAAATTTTTAAACAAACGTTAACTTAAGGCCGCTATATTCGTGGATGGTACTACTTCACTCGCACATTGCCACATTTTAAGTAACTGAATTTACTTACGAAAAATCTGGCTTAACTTTGTTTTCATGAATAAAATATAAATGTTCAACAAATATATATTAATTCAAATAAGATTCTGTCTAATAAAGATTTCTAGACTGTCTCGTGACATAAAGTCTTATTTGCCCAGTAACTTTACTAGCTACAATGCCCTTCAAACCGGAATACAGTAGTGTTTGCACACTAGTAATTGGCGGCAAAATATCTGGCAAAGCGGTGGTACCTACCTAGACGATCTTTGCAGGAAGTCCTACCACCTTGTAAAGTTAATTTGTAATTTTTATACACTCGAGTGCGTCTTCCAGTTCGTGGTCGCCACTCGAGAACCTTTCTTCCCCATCGGTTGTCAGTTCTACGTGCGATGTGGCCCGCCCATTTCTACTTCAACTTGCTAATTCTGAAAGCTATATCAGTGACTTCAGTTCTCTTGTGGATCTCCTCATTTCGGATCTTGACTCGCAAGGAAACCCCGAGCATAGACTCTAAACATAGCTCGCAGCGCGACTTTGAGCTAACTCGTCAGCCAGCCCCCCCATTAGGTGTATCGACGACCTGATCAGAACCGTGGGGAGTCGAAGGATGCAAAAAATAAAAAAAAAAGTTCAAACAAGAGATCACCAGTTCCGGCTGGTCCTGTATGATCCGCACCGCCTCGGCGACGTGATTGTTGGAGTGCCGCAGGGCGCGCGTGGCCGTGCGCCGGCCGTACCCCATCCCCGCCAGGGCCGCCACCAGCCGCCCCGACACCGGGGACCCGTCCGCGCATGTGCCCTCAACTTGCTGCGAACTGAGGATAACACATATTCAAAATCATTTGGTGATTGGTGTGGGTGCGAGCGAGCGAGGCAGGTGGCACCGGACCTGGTGTGGAAGCGAGCAAGACAGATGGCCCGTACCTGGTGCGGGTGCGAGCGAGCGCGCGCGAGGCGAGGTACTCCTGCGCTTGCGGCAGGTCCCCGCCCGCAGTCCGCAGCCCGGTGCGGGCGGCGGCCTCCGACCATCCTAGCTCCATCAGGGTTGTCACCGCTGTCTCGTCCACCTTTATGTTATGGACATTTTAAGTAGCCCTTGTATCATTGCCTGAAGATGTCTATTGCTGACATAAGGCTCTCTTATAGACTGGCACTTTGAAGGAAGAACGGTCAAATTTTGTAGGATATACACTACTTAATAGTTCAATATTAGGATTCAGCTCATATAATAACAAGGCCCCTATTTCATAAAACGACAAAGCATTATAAACCAACAAATTTCAGTCAAACAGTCAGTTGCATACATGGTAATCTGGCCTCGCACACAGAGCGCCACCTTGAGCGGTTGCTTGCCTTCTGCATTCATCGGCTCCCGTGGTTATCCCCAGACCGTCGATCGACCTAGTGACCTTCGTCTTCAGGTTCGTGGGGTAGCATTCCAAGAGGTAGCTAAATACAGTACCCCAAAATTCTACCATAAATAACTACTTCACATAATGAAAATTAAACAACCCGGTAAAAAGCAATGCTTGTCATGCTAAAACAGTTTTTACGAAAGCTATAAAGTATCGTTTCCCTCTTCCAACATTACTTCTAAATGCAGTGGAAGTGTGATAGCAATAGAAGTCAACTCTTTCCGGATTTATTCTATTAGTAAACTTGTTTTTAACATTTGTTTAGTAAGCTGGGTCTCACCCTCAATGCATTGATTTCTACCTCCACCTTCTCTAGAAGACTCCTAGCTTCTTCCCTCTTATTCTGGTGGTACGCCACTATACCTTGGAGGAGGTATAGTCTCATGAACAGTACCCGTTCGTTGGCTGGAATAACATTAGTCGTTTTTAGGGTTTCATAACCATAGGGTACAATGGGCTTTATTACTAGGGCTCCACTGTCTGTCTGTCACCAGGCTGTATCTCATGAACCGTGATATTTAGACAGTTGAAATTTTAACAAATGATATATTTCTGCATATATTTTAGCAGTAGTAATGCGACACCAAACACCGAGCACTCGGTCGCAAGATGTCCGCCGTTTGCACACCCGTTGCTGAATATACTTTGGCCTTAGACACTAGCGCCACTAGCAATAGATAGAAACAACATAATGTAAGTTTTAGTTCATCGATTGTCCGACAGTCGGAAATCAAGCGCTCGATCTCTTTCTGCTCTGTCAAAGTGACGTTTTGACAGAAATGATTGCGCAATTTTCGCCTGTCGCAAACTGATTGCAAGTTACGTAATAACCCCGCCGACCGAGCGCGGCAAATCTCGGAAATTCAAAAAAGGGCTTGAACATCTCGTCGTTATAACTTCAGAAACACTGCATGTATTGAAGTCAAATAAAAACTAATGTAACGTACATGATCTACGCTCCGATTTAAGATGTATTTGATAGCGATACTTTGACCCATTTGTGTCCTCCATTTTTACGTAATACAGTTGTCATACCATCCCCGGGCTTGATGCGCCGGAGCCGGTCCCGGCGCGGGCCGTAGGCGGCGGCGAGCGCGCGCTGGGCGGCGGCGAGCCGGCGGCCCGCGTCGGGCGCGGCGGCCAGCGCGCGCAGGCGCAGGTAGCACCACGCCACGTCCACCTGCGCCACCGCCTGGTTGTCCACGCACTGCAGGATCGACGACCGACACGAGCTGCCATATAACCACCCACCTTCACTCGCTGTGTAATCAACGCCCACCTATAACTACCGTTCTAACTCAATAGCAGCCAATCCGGTGATTTGGCTCAAATCCCGCTGGTTGCTAAAAATTTAAGGACTATAATCTTTATAGGTATACCTTAAGTGTGGTTTACACTTTAAAATCATTCTTATGAACTCGATAGCAGTTGTGCAATACCAAAAATGAGAGGTACGTGGAAAGAGGTAAGCAGTGAGGACTTGTAGCGTACTTCACAGCCGCTATTTAATTTAAATCATACCCTACACGCTTATACAAGCTCTCGTTTTAAACATGTCAATACTTTTTGCGCTGTAAGTTATACCTAAACTTATGCATACTAAAAAGTATCATAATTGTAAGTTCAATACAACTCTAAAGTAAGAGCTATGCTCAGAATTTACTTGCAAGATACAAGAAATGAAGAGAACTAAAATCACCAACTGAAGTTGCCCACTGCCAAACATAGGCCTCCCCCACATAGCAATAACACAACTTTGACCAGCTACTTGCCTACTGTATCCATCGATTCCCACAGTTTTGATCAGATCATCAGTTATTCTACTGCAGCGATGTTAGCACCTACTAAAAATATTTGCAATGACTTTATGACTTTTTTAATGATTACAGGTCAGTTTAAATAATTGTACCTGTTTTAAACCACAGCTGATGCATTGATGAATCACACTTGCCCAGAAGGTACTCTTATTATGTAAACACCTAGATATAAAAAGGAAAATTCGTGCCGGGAGTCAGTTCAATATTACTTCCCATCCACCCACTTCCTTAATAAGCATATAAAAATGTTTACTTACCTAAACAGACTATCAGCTTCAAGCAGCAGCACCAATGCCTGCGCATACTCCTGTTTCTTGATGTGAGTGCGACCTCTCTGATGCAAAGCTAGACCAACCAGCAATGATCGTTTCTCAGCCGTTGGAAGCTGGATAGCGTTACCAGACTGGTCTTCCAACTGGAAATGAGAATACTATGTAAATACTTTCCATAATATACAACTATGACACACAACACAACAACAACTAAGGTGTACACTTGTACATAGTCATTACTAACAAATATGGTACAGCACGGAATTTTGATTCTCATCGTCTCTCTCTAGATACAAAGATAAAATGAGAGAAATAGTGAGTCACTACTTCACTCTTTAAAGAAAAAGCATGCTAGCGCTACTTTAAAGGGAAAAATAGAATCTCAAATGAAATTTACAGACTATAGACAGTACCCAAATAAAAAGGAATTTAAAAACACATGCATGAAGATGCATGATTTTTCTAAGCCCACTGCTCTAGAAAATGATGTGTGCAACAACATTAACACCTTCCGCACATGTTCACTATTGTTTGTATGAAGTGTCTAAGTGAACTAACCTTCATATACTCATCATCTTCGGCCAGGTTATCAACACACTCGGAGAGCAGGGTGGCATCATCACGGGTCTGCTTCATCTCCATGTACATTCTGTCTTCTTGTTTCACTTCCTCCGGAGTCTCTGTGGTATGCACACACTTGATATTCTTAGCTTAGAAATAAATAAAATCATATTCACAAAATATTATCCTAAAGTACAGTCCAAATAATGCATTCAATAACTTTAAAAAGATAGGGAAAAGTAAAGCTATGTCCTGACTCTGTGAGCTGCGCCCCACCAGTCAGTTACTGTTTCTTTTTATTGGGTTTGGAATGAGCAGACACTTGAGAAAACACCAAGTAGCTGTTCTGCTGTCACTGTTCATCGGCAAGGAGTATTGTGTCATCATCATCATCATCAATAGCCTGAAGACATCACTGCTGGATATAGGCCTTCCAATCAGAGTGCAACTTAGAGCAGCTGCTCGCTTCTTGCATCCATCGGTTCCCTGTAGTGCCAGCCAGATTGTTGGTCCACCAAGCTTGGCACTATGTGCAATCATCATCATCATCATTGAAATGTAAATCTATTGTTAAGGAAACCTCAATTACCAGCCATGATGAGCGCCATGATTTGAGCACCATTCTTGAGGCCTTGCTCCTCCAAGCTAGGGGTGGGTTTTATCACTTTCCCATTGAAGATTAGTTTTATTCTGAAAAGTAAAAATAGGATAGTTAGCATTTACTAGACAAAGGATAAAGGCAACTATAGTAATTTGAATTGACTCAGGTGATATTGTGGATTTAAATACAAAATTATAGAATAATATTTTGTGTAACTCGGCTAGATATTACATGGTGTAATTAGCGTCTTTAGTTTTAACCAAGTTAGACTACATGTGTACCATTAAATTGTACAAAAGGTACTGAATCAATGTGAAAACCGATCTAATCTGATCAATCAAATCAATTATGATTTTGATACATTTCTATTATTTTTCCTTCACAGCACAATAGCCATAAGTAGGATGTCATTTACTATAGAAAAAGTAGGTAGTGAAAGAGTAGCCAGAACTAAAGTACCTACCTAGACTCCACAACTTTAGCCCCCTCAGCAACTGCAGTAATGAGCTCGCTTCCCAAAACATCCAGCTTCCTCCTCAAGCTAAGTATCTGTACCTTCTCTCCCGGTACAGTCGCCCGAACTCTGAACGTAGCATACCCCGTTTCCTTGAACTCTGTATTGGCTTTAGAACGTTCTAGTGAGTGTAGCTGGAGCTCATGGAGTGCACTGACAATGGTTTCTAGATCCGTGGATAACTCTACGGCATATTTTGCTGCTAGATCCTGTAAGAGCAAACCTGTTGAAAAGGGCACCAAAACGCCTGCAATTCTAAGAATAAGATGAATCACAGGTCAAATACAGGTCATGTTCAGCGCTGATATTTTTTCATTGTTCACAGTTTTCCTGTTATTATGCATCCGGTACCAAAATTAGATTTTGTATGTAAACAAAGAAAGAAACGCACCGTCAAACTTTGCGATACGGCGCCGTCGGCCAAGAGATACGGCGACTCCCATAGCTTTATCTGCTCTTCATTCAATTTTGCTCGCAGTTTCATTAACAAATCTTCGTGCTGGAGATTCGTCTCCATCGTAACAACACTCCAAACTCTCCAAAACACCGAACAAAAATGGAAATGAAATAAAACCACGAACGTGAGATGAATTCAACTCTTGGTTAATGGCCTTTGTGGAGTGAGATGAATTGCGATTATGAAATTTGAAAACAAAAACATCAAACGTCAAAAACTACAAACAAAGGTGAACGTCAGTGGCCAAGTCAAAGTCGCTATCTGCGATTAGTCAATGTCAGTGATCACCACTGAATCAGTCAGTGTCTAATAGAATGTGGCATTGGCATGAATGTTTATATCTTTGACGAGGGAAGGAAGAGGACGTGGGTCTTTGAAGAAACTCCAACAATAGCGGTTGCGAATTTTGAATTTATTTTTCAATACCTGTGTATTCTGAATTTTAATGTGTAATAAGGGTGGATTATTATCAGTTAAGTGTTCGAGAACGTGCACGAGTGTTGGCAAATGGTTTCAAGATTAGAGAAACCTGCATTTTCGGTTTTGCTTTAACGGCCTTTTTTAGAGCCTTCAGTAAAATATCCACCATTTTACAGTTGGCGTTTTGACTGACAAAATATGACTTTGTCTTGACATAACCGTACAAATTTTACTCACTTGACATTGGCAGAATTGTTGCAAAAAAGCGATACAAAGCCATTAAAGAAAAAAAAAAGATGACGTGGCATAAAGCTAACTACACAGAATATGTTATAGTTTTGAGGTCAACTTCGTTAAAGAATGAACAAAAATAGTCGCATTTCATTTTAGCAAATACCATTTTGAATGTGCTAAAAAGAGACAAGTATACCGTTTCAACTTTCATTTTTGATATTAATTTGTTGCTGACGTCACTTGAGACCACCCTGCAGCAAAAAATCCGCCATGTTCTGGTGGTATTTTGAGCTAGTACGTCAGTCATCAACTGTCAAACGCAGTAAACAATGGGGCAGATTGGGCGGAGTCGGCACCATATTGTAGTGAAAAAGTGCCGCACGTCACATAAACATGTGTCCGATCCTCTTACATCCCTCATCAAAGGTTTATATGGAATGGTGAAATCTGGGGGTATAGCAAAGACACCACCGGGAGTTTTGGCGGGAACGGGGAAATGTTCACTTCGTTGCATTGTAATTATTTATCAAAACTTGTGCTTTTTCCAGTGTTAATGTTTAAAATTGGTGGAGTTTTACGCATTAATTGCTGAATTACGAGCATGAGTGTGGGCAAGTGATATAATGTGGTGAAACGTGGTTTTTCGTGTTGCTTCCAAAATTCCATAGAAGCTTCTAGTAAAGTTGCCACCACTTTACTAGAAGAGGATTTAGACTGGACTATGACTACCTGACTTAGACTGGACTATGGCTATGACTAAGACTTGACCTTATGGGATATATTCTTTAACGATGAAAAATAACTATACTTGACACTGGCTAAATACACTATGTGTGGAGCCAAAATATAAGAGAAAAAAAAAAAAAATGACACCACCAACCATGGAGGTCTATGGAGAGAGCCAAAATCTGGAAATGCGGCGTTGCCGCTCCGCATCCTTCGTGGTAAACATTGTATCTCTGTCTAATACACGAATCGTCGCATAGAGTATGCGAGAAAGCAAATGTCGGTACGGCAACGTCGCCTTACCGACACCGCGTGTCATGTTCTGACAGTTTGGTGTGTCATGAAATTAAATGCGAGAGCATAAAACGTGAAAATTTAGTGATTATATTGTTATTAGGGCTAAATTATAGGCCTAATTTTGAAGGCTTTAGTTGACAGTATTTAAAATACTATACATATATCCGTCTCTTTCATCGCCGTCTATTTGACAAGGACAGCAACAGTTTTAGGAGCTTTAGATCTGTCAACTAAAGCCTTTAAAATTGGCCCCATTGTATCAATAGTGAAATTGTGTCGTGTTGTGCTGTGTTTTGTGCATCAAGAGTAACCCGAGGAGTCTAAGGAAAACCAGAATCATCATTTTATACGTTAAAGTTTACTGACTATTTTTATGTTAAACATCGAAGTTTCGAAGTAAATATGCATTTCATATTAAGAATATACGTTTTTTCCACCGTATAATTACCATGCGATTGCAATTACTGAAAGATTTAATGCTTTAATTGATATTTTTGGGATGGGCGATTTTACGCCCTTCGAATAGTGATCAGAATCAGAATCAGAATAATTTATTGGATAATTGATACAATGATATTTGGCTAGGTCTAGTTGCACAATAAAGTAAGATCAATTTACCCACATCGGGCATTCAATAATATTGGAAATATTATTGAATAACAATATACAAGTAAATGGAAATTATGATGTATGATGTACCTACACTGTCCATTACATTTTGTCGATATTCGTAAATCTTCATACATTTGCACAAAATTACTTTGGTTTTGGGGAGATTAAAAAGTAGAAAATCTCTTTCCTTAAAAGTGGCTGAATGGATTTAGATCAAAGTGCAAACAGAATGAAAAAGTAGGTGTAAATCTGGCAATTTAAAAATAGGCACCTAACCTACTTTTATAAAATACAATAGGTAGGCCAGTGTCGTCTGGCTTCAATATGAGTTATGAAATTAATAATAAACTAGCTGACCCGCCCTGGTTTCGCACGGGTTTATTAGTTTTATGCATTACCCTGTTTATGGGCAAGAGAGAAGCAAAAGTGAAAAATATAGGGGAAAAGGATGAATAGATGGGACGGCGAAGGGAGACAGGCGCACCCGTCCCATCCATTCATCTTTTCCCCTATATTTTTCCCTAAAATAAATATAGGGGCTTCAATACAACAAACGTGATTTTTTGCTCGTTTTTATAGATAATGGTACGGAACCCTTTTTACAAATTTAACCATCATTTTAATGAATAGAATAAGAAAACGCGAATGTAAAATAAAAACTAACTATTATGGAACTATGTAATTTGAACAGCCTGAAGACGTCCACTGCTGATCATAGGCCTCCCCCAGGGAGCGCCACTTAGAGCGGCTGCTCGCCTCCTGCATCCATCGGCTCCCCGCGGCTTTCACCAGGTCGTCGGTCCACCTAGTGGGGGGCCGGCCTACGCTGCGTCTTTCAGTTCGTGGTCGCCACTCGAAAACCTTTCTTCCCATCGGTTGTCAGCTCTACGAGCGATGTGGCCTGCCCATTGCCATTTCAACTTGTTAATCCTAAGAGCCACATCGGTCACTTTAGTTCTTCTGCGGATCTCCTCATTTCGGATCTTATCTCGCAGGGAAACACCGAGCATTGCTCTCTCCATAGCTCGTTGCGCGACTTTGAGCTTAGTAATGAGGCCAACAGTTAGAGACCACGTCTCAGTTCCATAAGTCATCACTGGCAACACACATATAAAAATGTTACTTACAAACGTTATTTCATATAATGTTTCAATATACTTTTACTAGGGTCATCATCATCATTATCATCATTAACAGCCCGAAGACGTCAACTGCTGAACATAGGCCTTCCCCATAGAGTGCCACCTTGAGCGGCCACTCGCCTCCTGCATCAATCAGCTCCCCGTAGTTTTCACCGGATCGTCGGTCCACCAAGTGGGGGCCGGCCTAAGCTGCGTCTTCTGGTTCTACGAATATCTAATTTTCTTTATTGTATTAAAACTAAAAAGTATCGAAATTCTGCAGCACTGTTTGGTTAGGTTTATTATATATCGATATATTGTGTAATCAGGGAGGGGTCACTTCCCTACTCACGCATACTAATGCATATTTAAATTCTCACACCAACAGAAAATGGACAGGCGTTTTGTGAATGTCCGCCGTCCATATGATTCTATGTTGATGCCACCAACCACTAACCAATAACCACTAACGCTTATGCCAAACGCTAACTCCCAAACTGTATTCATTAGCTGTGGAAAAGTAAACGATTTCCGAAATGTCATCCTAATACATTTGGAGTTAGCGTGAGGCGTTAGCGATAGTGGTTGGTATCTTTGCTAGAACCCCTGGTATTTAAAAAAAACTAGTTCCGGCCTTGCTACTAGATGGCGCTGAATCAAATAACAGAGAGTTTTACAGTTTTGGCGGGAATGCGGAAAAGTTCGTCGTTGCACTGTATTATTTCTCAAAACTTGTGCTTTTTCCAGTGTTAATGTTTAAAATTGGTGGCGTTTTACGTTACGCATTAAGTGCTGTAGGCCTAGCACGAACAATTACGCGCGCGTAAGTGTAACGTTAACGTAAGCTAGTTGTATGGGGCGCTGATCAAATGCCATACAACTGACGTACGCTAACGTTACACTTACGCGCGCGTAAATGTTCGTGCTAGGCCTACTGTATCACGAGCATGAGTGTAGGCAAGTGATTTATAATGTGGTGAAACATAATTTTTCGTATTGCTTCCAAAATTCCATAGAAGCTTTTAGTAGAAAGAAAGAAAGAAAAAGAAAGAAACACTTTATTTGCACAAACTGTACACAACAACAAATAACAATAATAAGTATGCTAAGCAAATAAAACATAGAAAAATGGAACCTCCTAATAACAAAACTTGCACATAACATAACCTACCTATACCTACCTTAGTTTGTGCTTCCGTGTGCGAACCAGTACTTCCCCACTGCTCAACTAAATTGCTCAACCAGTTGAGCAGTTGAGCAGTAGGACATAGTTTGTATTACCGACCATTTTATGCCCTATAGCTCAACTGTATTTTGCTCAACTAAGTTGATCAGTAGGTCATTCTGTTATAAAATTGTGCTCCTTCCCCACTGCTCAACCAAATTGCTCAACTGCATCAAGTTGAGCAGTGGGTAATACGGATGGCTCAACTGGTAATTCTCAGCAGTGGAGGATAATAGGGTTAGGGTCATATCGTCTGGGTTGTAAAACGTCTGTGTGTCCAAAATATCGTAGTCGCAGAATCACTATGTAGCCAAAATGTCTAATTTGTGAAATAACATGCCATTGACAGATGTCACTTTTGACAGGTGTCATTTTTGATAGATGTCGCTTTTGACAGATGTCATTTTTTAGTTTTAATTTTTTTTGCAGATTTCATTTTGATAGATGTCAGTTTTGACCGGTGTCATTTTTGATAGATGTCACTTTTGACAAACGTCATTTTTTTGACAGTAGATGGAATTTTAGACAATTTTTTAAATTTGATTTTTTTTGACATATGTCGTATTTTTGACACGTTTCATTATTTAAAAACTTGAATCAACCAAACCACGTCAGGAAAACAATTTCTTTATATTTGATATCTCTTAGAAATTCTATGGTTGAAGTGCTTCCGTTAATTACTTTTATTAATTCCGCAAAGCATCTTTAAAAAAATAAGTATTTTTTCTGTATCCATATGAAATAAAACTACAAATCTCATAATTACTTATTTACCGTCATTAATATGAATCTCGAATGATCGATGATGTTCATCTCGTTGTCCTCGCTTGGTGCTTAACCGTAATAGATAAGTTAGTACGGTCGCTAATATACTGCTATTAAGAGATATATATTTCAAAATTGAATATATAACTGCACATGACTGCACATAAATACTAAGTACCTATCTAGTTATTTTTCACTTACACGAAGTGGTTGGAGTCGAATCTTCATCATCCATTTGCATATATTTAATTTTGTAACAGTTTGCGGAAATGAAAAAGTTGATGCGCGAGTATAATATTTACTTATTTACGCAGTAATAAACCCAACAATGAAATTCTTATTACATCAATAAACATAACTTTTACAATAAGTGACAATAATAATGTCAATTACAAAAAAGGGTTTAAAAGGTCTCAATAGATTATAAGCAGCCAGTGCCGCAAGAGCAGTTGAGCAGTAGGCTATAAATTCGATTTTATAACAGGATGACCTACTGATCAACTAAGTTGAGCAAAACCAGTTGAGCTATAGGGCGTAAAATGTTTGGTAATAAACTATGTCCTATTACTCAACTGCTTAACTAATTGAGCAGTGGGTATAAATTTTAGTTGAGCAGTGGGTATTACCCACTGCTCAACTATGATAGTTGAGCAGTTACCAGTTGAGCTGTCGGTATTACCCACTGCTCAACTTGATGCAGTTGAGCAATTTAGTTGAGCAGTGGGGAAGTAGTGGTGCGAACATTGCTACTGTGTACAGTGCTGTACAAAATGGTCTGAGCTCAGCATGTGCCATGCATGGACGAATCCAGGGCGCTGATTTTCAGCCCAGACCTTGAGTGACGAAGACACTAATAATAACTAAATAGCAATAACAGGTGGTGATTATAAAATTAATTAAAAAAATAATCAGAGTTCCCTAACCAAAAAAAAAAATAATTAGACAGATAAGGTGAGTTGCATATAAGTAGTACTAGCAGTTTAACTATCTGGAAAAATAATATAAACTTGTAGGTGGATGACAACAATAAGAAAAGGAATTTGAATAAATTACATAATAATAAAATATAATAATAAAGATTTAATAATAAAACCCACACGGCCGGCATAAGTATTATTATTATTATGGGGGGTTAATTGTATTCGATTTATTAGAGCTACGAAACATTAATAAAAAATAAAATAGCATAAGAAAAAAATAAGTAGTATACAAATATTAATTTTAAAGGAACGTAAATAACTATTATTAATATATAAGTAAATATTATATACTACTAAAAAAGGAAAAAATTATATGGAGAGTAGCTTCTGTTGTTGTAACAAATAGTGCTTGAACTTTATTCTAAAACTAAATTTTGTGTTGCCACCACTTTACTGGAGCATGACTTAGACTGGACTATGACTACCTGACTTATACTGGATTATGTGACTCGTAATTCAACACTTAATGCGTAAAACGCCACTAATTTTAAACATTAACATTGGAAAAAGCAAGTTTTGAAAAATAATACAATGCAACGACGTGAACTTTTCCACGTTCCCGCCAAAACTCCTCCAGGAAGTTATGTTACTTCCTTGTTGCCTAGATAAAGTTTAATGTCAAAATAATTCTTTATTTTCTTATATTTTGGCTCCACATGGAGTGCATTTAGCCAGCGTCAAGTATAGTATTATTATAAATTAAGTACCGAATGGTTCCAAATTTAACTTTAAGGGCTTTGTCCAGCTTTGTTGCAGAGGGACCACACGCCCAGTAAGAGGACAAAAATATCATATATATCCATTAATATAAAATCGCAGTACAATTGTATTTTGTAACTACCTAAATATATGTATAGCATCTACCTACAGGCAATTTAATGTTTATTGAATATTTTTATCGATATCGGGAAGCCAAGGTCTATACTCTATATAGTGCACTTTAAAGTAGGTGTACCTACAATACATAAAAAATACCTACCTACTCATTCAACATGACTAAAATATTATGGACAGCCAGTAAGTTATTAAATAAACTATTTTAACAAAACACAATATCAAAAACATACAGCATTTTATGTAAAGGTGCATGACTATAGACAAGTGCGGGTTGGTGGAAGACACATTTTTTTAATGTAATGAGTGGCAAACAAGCAGGCGGCCCACCAGATGGTAGGTTTTTTTTTCTTATATTTTGGCTCCACACATAGTGTATTTAGCCAGTGTCAAGTATTATATTTTCATCGTGTTATAAAATATTTCACGCAAAGTCATGTCCTAGTCATAGTCATAGTCCAGTCTAAGTCATGCTCCAGGAAAGTGGTAGCAACTTTACTAGAAGCTTCTATGGAGTTTTGGAAGCAACACGAAAAATCACGTTTCACCACATTATATCACTTGCCCTCGCTCATGCTCGTAATTCAGCACTTAATGCGTAAAACGCCACCAATTTTAAACATTAACACTGCAAAAAGCAAAAGTTTTTAAAAATAATACGATACAACGACGTGAACTTTTCCGCGTTCCTGCCAAAACTAACACTTTTCTTGCAGCTCCCCATAATGTAGTTATGTGGAATAACCTCAGGAGGAAGATCATTCCCATTCTTGCAGGTTCGTGGAAGAAACGACCGCAAGAAATCATGTCCTCGAATTTTGTGACTTCGTTAACATGTCGACGTCATCATCATGTTTTCCTGCGCTAAATCCACATTAAAATAGCAGTGCATAATCACTTGAACAGGGTATAAAAAACCGAACAAGATTCGAACCACGGCATCGTCAGTTTTAAAGTCGCATGGGTTACCGCTGAGCTACACTCACTCATATTTTAATTACTTAATTAAAACATTTCTAGTGGGGCTAGGCGGACTGACGATCTTGTGAAAGCTGCGAGGAGCCGATAGATGCAAGAGGCGAGTAGCCGCTCAAAGTGGCACTCTCTGGGGGACGCCTATTTTCAGCAATGGATGTCTTCAGGCTGTTGATGATGATGAAAACATGAATCATTCATTGGTAATTTTTAGAAATGTGTTTTTTGGTTTTCATTCCAATACCTAAGTATACTTAATTATAATTAACCTAGGTAAGTATGTCAATTACGGGATATTTAGCGTTATTAGAATCACGAATATCGGGAACTCAAAAATGGTTCTATTAGAATCTAATCACGGTAAATATAATATTATCCCGTAAGAACTATTAAAAACGTAGTAAACAACCGTGAAAGTTTAAAACAATGTCTATTGTATTTACAGTCTATTTTTATCATCTTTGTAGCATCTATACTTAATCATACTTTAACCACGTTATTTTATTGTATATCCCCGTCATACCGACATGAAATAAATCTCCTATGACGTACCTAATACATATTACGTAAATATAGCGCTAGATGAGGTAAGTATTTTCGTGTTGTCAGAAATAATTAATTATTGCTGAAGGAAATTATCGCCTAACAAGGAAATGGTCTCATGAGGGGGTTGTTGTACATTCGTCACAAAGTAAATTCGTCAAATTTTTTCAACTCCATACATTGAAAGTAAATTCGTCATAATGCATTAAAATGTATATGTAAATTCGTCACAAGTCAATAAAGTTATTGTGAATTCGTCACAATCTCTCATTTTACATCATTTTTGCTTAAAGTAGGGTTAACCAGTAAAGTAAAAATCAGTGTTTAGTGCTCGAAAATATGTAAAAAAGTTTGACTACTTATTGCAAAAATTCAATTATGAATGTATTAATCGTTCATGCAATGCAACTATAAAAATTTTGGAGATTCAAGACGTCAGAATTTTGCATTACCAACTGCACAAGTGTCAACCAAATATTGTAAAAACTGAAATTACAAAGATAAGAACACAAGCACACCTATGCCTCAAGTTTATGAAGAAGCTTTTCAAACGGCAAAGGATATGGAATACGAGTTATTAAATGCCATACCGAAATTTTCGAACCTCTCACGATCACTTTACAATGTGAGGAATCGTGAACTAAACGTGCCCAAAACTCATTTTTCAAGACGCGAAGATGTCATTCCAGAAAAATATACTCTTAATTTTTTATTATTTGACGATGACAGTGACTTTACCAACAGAATAATAGCTTTTTGCACTGAGACAGCTCGTGAAGTCATACCAAATCTAAAAACATTCTTTTTGGATGGTACATTTTCAAGCTGCTGTTCACCTTTTTATCAGCTGTATTGTATACATGGAGACGTGAATAGCGACAACTTTACGAACATAGTCCCACTCATCTATGTTCTTATGCCTAATAAGCAAGAACGATCTTATGAAAGACTTTTTATGACACTTATGCAAAAATTTACCTAATTGGACACCACATACAATGATCACTTTGAAATTGCTGTAATAATTGCCGTAATAAATGCCTTAAAAAAAGCTTTTCCTGGTGTTCAACTACGAGGATGTAACTTCCGCTTCAAACAAGCTCTAGCCAAAAAAGCTCATGAATTACAACTGAATGATATCGAAGAGAAGAGACACTTAGCCATGTGTGCTGCACTGGCCTATATAAAGAAACAGGATATTGAAGATGCTTGGTTGGTCATTATGGAAGATTCTCCACGGAACGAAGCAGTCACAAAATTTAACGATTATTTTGTACTCCAGTGGTTAGAAAACTATAGTATAAAACTGTAGTATATTTAAGCTATATAAAGAGCTAAATAGAGTAAACGACGTGTATCCATTAGTAAAGTTTATTTTGAAGTAAAAAATATTATGAGTTATGTCATAGAACAGGATATTTAAAATAAAAGTAGACTCTTTAATTTAAGACAAGACTAAACATGAAGGTTTATTTACAACATAGCCCCACTTTGTCTTAAATTCAAAGAAAAAATTTGTCCTAGCCCCATTCAATAGGTACCTCATACATCAAAAATACTAAGGGTGGGTTGCACCAGCTTACTTTAACTGCTAACTAACTTTAACTGTTAACTATAACTGTCCATGCTTCGTCGGGCGGGCTATGTCAAATATCTGTCATATAACTTAAACTGTGATTATGGTGCAACTCAGCCTTAATCCAGTTAAACATAGCACTAAAAACACCTGACCGACTTCCCTTGTCTACCTATGATTATTTAAGGCTACACTTGTGCACAAAACGAATAATAAGAATAATAAATAACACACAAAAACCAAACACCATGTTTTCTACTCCCACTCAATCAAGGACTAAACACTTATAAAAAAAAAAGATAAATAATATAACCCCAATATAGTGAAGCTAAAAATGTACCTAACCCTAACATAGTGAAGGGCTAGCCCCACTTGTTTAGTACCTTGCTTGAGTAAGTATACTACTAAGTACATAGGTATTAAAAAAAAAATCACATCAAACCCATATGTTTTATACACTTTTCGTGAGCTACCCTGCTTAAGGGTTTGGTTAATACATCTGCAGGCATATCCCTAGTAGGCACATATTTTAAATTTATAATATCATCTGCTACCTTTTCACGAATGAAATGAAATTTAGTATCGATATGCTTTGTCCTACAGTGATACACTGGATTAGAGGCTATCTTTTGTGCACCTTGACAGTCATTGTACAAAATTACCTGCTCTACTGTACCAGTTACCTCTTGCAACAATCTTCGTAGAAACACAGCTTCTTTTGCAGCAGCACATATACTCATATATTCCGCTTCGGTTGAAGAAAGCGCGACTGTTGGTTGTTTCTTCGCTTCCCATGATATAGGTCCTCCAGCCAACATCATGAAGTATCCAGTGTAAGATCGTCTATCCATTGTGCAATTAGCCCAATCTGCATCTGCATAACCAATTAAGTATTTACCTGTCTTTTTATATGTGATGGAATAATCAACAGTACCCTTCAAGTATTGAAGAACTCTTTTAGCCGCTATCCAATGAGTTTTATCAAACTTTGTATTAAACTGGCTCAAATAACTTGTTGCATACGCAATATCTGGCCTAGTGTTTACAGCAAGGAACATGAGGCATCCTATAAGGCTCTGATACGGATATGTAGGCTTCTCACTGCTGTTATTGGGGATCAAATCTTTACTAACCAATGGAGTGTTATAAGTCTTGCAATCCTCCATTTCAAACCTTTTCAATAAATTACATATGAATGTTTGCTGACTAACTATAACTTTTCCGTTTTCTTTTCTTATATTGAGTCCCAAACAGTAATTGATTTCCCCTAAATCTTTCAAACAAAAGTGTTTACTCAATTCTTGTTTGACATTGTCATATGTCATCTCATCATGATAAAATAAAATAATGTCATCAACATATATAGCCAGTATCACTAGGGATGAACCAAATAGTTTTGTATAAACACACGGTTCAGAATCTGTTTTCTTAAAACCTATTAGCTTCAAAGTTTCATCGAGCTTTTTGTTCCAAGCTCTTGAAGCTTGTTTTAAGCCATACAATGACTTCTTCAATAAGCAGACTTTATCGTCACCCTTTGAAAAACCAGGAGGTTGTTCCATATAAACTTCTTCATCTAATTCACCATACAAAAAAGCTGTATCAACATCTAAATGTTTGATTTTGTAGTCTCTCTCCGCTGCAATTGCCAGCAACATTCTGAGTGATGAATTCTTGACTACAGGAGCAAAAGTTTCATTATAATCAATTCCTGCCTGTTGAGTAAAACCCTTAGCTACTAAACGGGATTTATATCTTGTTACATTACCTTCTGCATCCCTTTTTAGTTTGTATACCCACTTACATTTAATAACCTTTTTATTGTGAGGCCTCGACACTAATATCCAAGTATCTTTTTCAATTAAAGATGTATACTCACTGTTCATAGCATTTAGCCAGCTATCTTTATCCTCCGTTCGCAAAGCTTCAGAATAGCACGTCGGTTCATCTCCTTCACTTTCAATTAAATCTAAAGATGCTTTATACAGAAGGAAATCTGGGCCAAAATCTTTTGGTTTACGATCACGAACTGGATAACGTCTATTTGTATTATCTCCGGCCTCTGAGTTCTCAATAAATAAATTAGGTTCACACTTATCATCTGCCGTCAGAATGATACTAACATTATCAATAATTTGTTCCTCGACTGCATCGTCAAAAATTTCCTCAACTAAAGTATCTGCTGATGAACAAACCGTAACAACTGGAGCATCACCACACGGAAGAACACTTACGTCTTCAATTTCTTCAACTAAAGCATCTGCCGACGAACATGTGGTAGCAGCTGGAATATTATCATATGGAAGAACACTTAACTCTTCATTTGTTGTTATGATGGCTTCTTCCTCCACTCTGGTACTTACAGCATCAGTTCTAGAATGACATGTATTTGAGCTTAGAAAAGGAGGAACACATATTGGTTCACTATTAAATATTGACCTTGCATGATCTCCATCTTTTAAACTACCGAACTTATTTTCAAAAAAAATCACATCTCTCGATTTCATTGTACGTCGTGGATAAAGAGCATTTCTAAACATGTAACTATGAGGATTATCTGAATATCCTATAAAAATACTTTCAGTGGCTTTTAAATCCAACTTTTTTCTTTGGCAGTCAGGTACATGGACCATTGCTCTGCACCCGAATACTCTAAGATGCGTCAAATTAGGTTTTTGACCATGCCATCTAAAGTAAGGTGTTTCATTATTGAGAGCACGGTGAGGAAACCTATTTTTCAAATAAACTGCTGTCTCAACTGCATCTTGCCAGTAAGATTTTGACAGTTTACTTTCAGCAAGCATACTACGTGCCAGTTCAATTACGGAACGATTTGTGCGTTCTGCTATGCCATTTTGCTGGGGTGAATACGGGACTGTAGTCTCATGTTTTATACCCTTAGAGTTTAAATATTCCCTCATATCCCTATTTACAAATTCTGTGCCATTGTCTGTTTTTAGTCTTTTTATTTGTATCCCCTTTTCTCGTTCTACTGCCATCTGAAATTCGCGAAACTTTTGGGTCACTTCCGTTTTTGATGAAATGTAAAATGCGAAAATAGTTCTAGAAAAATCATCTATAAACATCAGTAGATATTTATTACCCTGGAATGAATCCTGAGACATTGGTCCACATAAATCAGCATGAATCAACTCGAGTAAATGAGTTGCCTTCTTATATACAATTTTCTTGAAAGGTTTGCGCGATTGTTTTCCTTCTATACAGGAAACACATGGTTCTAGATCTACATGCTTATACACAATACCTATTGCCTCCCCTTTCCTAAGTTGATCCATACCAATCCGACATAAATGCCCTAAGCGTTTATGCCAAAGTTGGAAATCAGAAGCATCAAGGCGCACACTAGAAGCCACTAAAGAGGTATCATAGCCTAACGTATATAAACCTCTTTTAACTGAACCGCTCAAAACTAAAGTGCCTTTACAAGAAAAATCTTTATAAAAATTACATCCATCTTTATCAAAAACAATATGCATACCTTTATCAGCTGCCTGTTTTACAGAAAGTAAATTGCAGTTCAAATTGGGTACAGTAACCACGTCTTTAATTGTTCCTTCTTGACCATCTTTTGATATGAAAGTTGCATCCCCAACACCTGCACAATCTAGTTTTTCACCATTTGCAACGGTTACAGAGTCCGTTTCTCTATACAGCCTCATATTCTTTAACATATTTGTATCAGAAGTCATATGGTTTGTCGCACCAGAGTCTATAAACCACTCAGCACCAGTACTACCATTAGGTCTGAGTGCAGTTAAGGCAGATTTTAACGATTTCGTTTTTCTTTGAGGACAATCTGGTCGCTTATGCCCTGGTTCTTGACATTCGTAGCAAATAATGACTTTTTGATTATTATCTTTTATTGAATTTGAAACTTTACCTTTTTTATATGTTCGAAATGCCGAAGTGTTTGGTTCAAGCTCCATCCTTAAAGATTCATTCAACAATTTACCTTTTACTAGATCACTCGTGATCATAATATTTGAATTTTCCAACGCCATCACAAGGGGATCAAACCTGGATCCTAGGCCACCGAGAAGTATAGCAGCAACGCTGGCATCTTCTATTTCTTTCCCGACGTCAGCGAGATCCTGAACAGTACTAATCACAGCATTTATGTATTTCTCTATATCATTATCAAAATCAGTTAGATTATATCTATAGAGTTGCCTTTCTAAAGCAAGCCGTCTACCCATGCCTTTTTCTTCATAAGCTACCATGAGAGCGTCCCATGCTTCTTTGGCCGACTTAGCTTTACGAGCATATGTAATAGCCGCTCCGTCCAGACTAAGGCAAATTTTAGCTAATGCTTTTTGATCATTAAAATCTCGAACTGTCTGTAGAGCAGGCGTATTATCACTATAGCCTATGATTGTCTCCCAGAGATTTTCGTGAATAAGGTACATTCTCATTTTAAATTTCCATATTGGGTACCCTGCCTTATTCGAAAGAATAAATGATGGTGGCAAACCTGTACCACGGTACACTGTACCATGTCTACCTTCACCGCTAGCTGCTTCACATTCCATCATTGTTCGACACGTTTTAATTTGCCTGAAAATAACAGCTATGACTTCCCAAACTTGATTTTTACTAGGTACGTAGTTTTAGTATTCCATTTTTCTTCGTGCTGATAACGATTTTGTAGTATATTTAAGCTATATAAAGAGCTAAATAGAGTAAACGACGTGTATCCATTAGTAAAGTTTATTTTGAAGTAAAAAATATTATGAGTTATGTCATAGAACAGGATATTTAAAATAAAAGTAGACTCTTTAATTTAAGACAAGACTAAACATGAAGGTTTATTTACAACAAAAACGTATCTGGAATATACACGGCGCTCGTCATAGGACCATAAATCTAGCAGAAGCATGGCATAAGCGTTTGAACAACAAGATGGGTAAGAATAAACCTAGAATGCTTCAGTTTCTTGATTTATTTATTTATTATTTATTTAATTAATTAATTAGACGACTGAAGCCAATTACACCAATTAATGTAAGTACAAAAGACACAAATACTTAAATTCAGAATACAGTGGCAATTATGCGAGTTAAACTTAAACAATAAAATTATATATAAAATTACGATATGATATAAATAAGTACCGTTAATTTACCGTAATCAAAAAAAAAACAAAAAAAAGAGGCTGAATATATAGATTGGAAATTGAATAATTTCAGATTTGGTATACGCCTAAATCTGAGAACACGTCGATCTATTGCACATGACAAAGAATTGAAAACTATTTCGGACAATTACAATAACATGTCCCTGGCTGAAGTTCTTAAGAAACTTTCTGTGTTCTGTGTGTTTTAGTGTGTGTGCATTTTAGAAACTTGTAAGTTACTTGTAACCAAAAAAAATATTTTATTGTAAAAATTCATTTGATTGTTAATTTTAATTGGGTCAATCGATTTTTCTTCTATCTATGCGGAAAAAAGCACTGTGACGAATTTACAATAGACAAAATAATTAAACTGAGGAATTTATCAGAATAATAGAATTGTGGCAAATTTACACACCCTTTTTTTTGTGACAAATTTACTTTGTGGCGAATTTACAATAACCCTCACGAGGATTCTTACCATTAAGGGAAAAATCGAGTATTGGCGGGAACGCGGAAAAGTTCACGTCGTTGCGTCGTATTATTCTTCAAAACTTTTGCTTTTTCCAGTATTAATGTTTAAAATTTGTGGCGTTTTACGCATTAAGTGCTGAATTACGAGCATGAGTGAGGGCAAGTGATATAATGTGGTGAAACGTGATTTTTCGTGTTGCTTCCAAAACTCCACAGAAGCTTCTAGTAAATTTGCCACCACTTTCCTGGAGCATGACTTAGACTGGACTATGACTACCTGACTTAGACTTGACTATGACTATGACTAGGACATGACTTTGCGTGAAATATTTTATAACACGATGAAAATATAATACTTGACACTGGCTAAATACACTATGTGTGGAGCCAAAATATAAGAAAAAAAAAAGTGAAAAATCTTGTGTACATGTGTATACTTGTATACATACTTAAGAAAAATTTAAGAAGAATAATTTATACTTACCTTCCATCCTTCTGGAGAATTTAGCCATTGTTAGGTACAGCTAGTAGGTAACTACTATTTTAATAATCTGTGGTACAGCCATTTGTATTACCATACCACAGAGTTATGAAATAAATGACGTTTCGCTGAAGAGAGGAAGCGTTTTTTTTGCTCTGTGACCTATACCTCCTTAGTGCTTACTTACCTAGGTACACAGTAGGTAATCACACTGTAAACCACATTGTTCTTATTCCGATTTTTGGTCAGTAATTGATAATCTACTGATGGAATGACTCTAACCGACGTCAAACCTTAAATTTAGGTCTTTACAGTAAAAGGCCTATTAACGTTTGACTCTATAAAATACCCAAATTGCGGAAATTAGCTAATGTTATCACCAAAATTAGACAGTTGTAGCACCTGAACAGTACACCTAGTACGAGTTTTCCAATACGTGAATACACGCGATCTGCCATTTTTTAGTTCATCAACGTCGGACACGTTGATGAACTAAAAATGGCAGATCGCTGCTGAGAAATGTATGGGAGAAAGGGGAGAAAACGTAAACGAATCAAGTTTTAGTAAACTCGTAACTTGTACAAGGGGTACAGGTTCTTAGTTTGTACCAAGCTCAAAAGTTTGATTGACGCAAAGAGTATAGGTACCTACCTACTATCCCCTGCTGCTACTTTTGAGATGGGTTTGTTAAATTCAATCGTAAGCCTTGACCTGATTATGGCCACTTAGTTATCATCAACAAGTGCTCATACGAATGTAACGATTTGGACCCTGACGATTTGTTATGTTGCATTTCTTTTAATAAACTGAATTGAATTGAATTACAAGATTTTCGCCGAGCAGTCTAACAGTACATTCAAAAGTTATCATCATCAGTCTTTATAGAGTACCACTTTGGGCGGCTGCTTGCCTCCTGCATCTCTTAGCTTCCCACGGTACCTATTTAAAAAGGTACCTATGTAATTTGTAATTGTGTTCTAAAGCCATTCTGCTGCTGCTCGAAGCAGTCCACTCGTACATCCTGCTGACAGCCAACATCGAAGACGTGCAGAACGTCGCCAAGCGGCTGGTCTCGACGCCGATCACCGAGCAAGTAGGCAACATCGTTCGCCGAGCGTACAGCGTGTTCAGCGACCACCTCGGCAAGGCTCGCCCTCAGCTGAGGAGTGACAATGACCCTCGGGGAGATATCGTTTTGGGTAATGTGTTTAATTAAATAAGCGATAAGGCCTCCCAGATTATGGGGGGTATCTTCACCATGCTTGGCAGGTGGTTTGGTTATCGCACTTCCTATTACAAAGGATGATTCACGGTAGGTATATATTCCCTTAGTCAGCTCTTTAGGGCACTCTCGGAAAGAGATGGGTAGTCTTATTCGTCCGCAAGGATTACACCACCAATTAATTATTTGCTAGTACCATTGAAGTCTACTTTTTGGCTTTCGGTGATTTGGCTTAATTTGACTTTTGGCGCAGTGTGGTTACTTTTTAAAAGACTCGTATCCAAATCCAACTGTGATGTATAACCACAGCGTTCAAACCGGATGAGAACGGCGCTAACACCGAAGCAGACAAGGCGGACGAGAACAATCAGATTGACGACGGTGACGGCAGCGCGAGACGCAACGACCAAGAGGAGTTCTCTTCGCTAGGAAAAAGTGCCAGTGTGTATATACAGAAGATAAAACAGATTTTTGAAAACGCTTAGCTTAGTATAAAGTTTAATAGATTATTTGTTAGTTCTCTTTATTCTTCCCACTAAAGTCACCGATCGATATACCTCAGGTATTAGGTGTACAGGTACAGGTATATAGTATTACTTAGGTACCTCTTACCTACAAAATAGCAGTGGCACATACCTACCTGCTTAGCTCGCAGAACAAACGAAGGGGAAGAAAGGTTCTCGAGTGTCGACCACGAGCCGGACCGTACTTTAAGCTCTTAGCGCGATTCAAAACGGAGCCTATATTGGATTGCTTCCTAAAATCTTCATACAAAAAAAACAAAGGGATCCAATATAGGCTCTGTTATGAATCGCGCTAAGAGCTCACAGAATACCTCTGATGATAAAGTTATCTGTCTTTGGTGCCGCTTCCCATGGATTATTTCCAACGGCCACTACCTAAACGGGGGGTGATAACACCACAATAATAAAGACATGTAATAAACTAAGAAAGATGATACCTATTTACTCATGGTACCCTATTGAAAGAAATCAAATATCTTTACATGAAATGTCCACGTTAATAGCTCCAATATTTACCAACGGACGACGGTGTAATAATATCGATTAAAGAGCAATTGAATTGATTACTTTCATATGATGTAATCTACCTACACACTACCCATACGTTAACATCCTAAAGATAATTACATATTGAGTAAGTTGAGTACCGTATACTACATACATTATACATTAATACCTATATTAAACTGCCTGTAGACAATCGTTATGCCTAAATAATCAAGAGTTTGTTTGTGTTAAAGTTGGTTAGTTCATTCAACAAAGCCACAGAATAAATAGAACGTAAGTAAGTTATTGGGAAGATGATCATGGCGGTGTGAAAACTGGACTACCCATCCCCACCCCCCATCTCTCTTGGATGCCATGAATTGGCTAAAGGAATATCCAGCAGAGAATTGGCAGTCATTAAAATCTGCGATCACAATAAGCTGCCTGCCAAGCATGGTGATCATGGTAGCAACCCTATAATAAGCGTCTAAAATGACGTTCTATAATTACCCATGGTCACCCAGATATTTTAAGGGTGATGAAAGAAAGAAAGAAAGAAAATACATTTAATCGTGACAGTAACACACATAACATTACACTACATAAATGACAGTACAAAACAATATACACACAAACAGAAGCAGTGCAATGCTGCGTGGTGTCACGAATGGCCACGACTCAGCATACAATTAAGGTCCTAAAGACCTTAATTACTGATTTTCAGTCGGACCCCATTTGTGGCCCCACGAACGTCATAACAAACTGATGGAGAAAAGAGTTCCCGTAGTCCACCCAATTGAGCAGGTAGACTACGCACAATACCAATACCCGGTTTTATGGGGGAAGGCCTAGGTATGTCCAGCAGTGGAGGTCTTGCAGCTGTTTATGTAAAGCCAGTTATAGTTACCAATTATTCTCAAAAGGCTATGATAGCTAGATGTAGATAGAGGAAGACTACTTATACACCTACTTATGTTATAACATTTTTGGAGATCTTGATGGTAAGCTAATAGAAGACGACATTTAGGCGACCTATTAAGGTTAATTAGGTAGGTAATAACTGTCTACCTAACAAAAGTTGGATCTTTTTCGAGTTTAGACAAAGCCATCTAATTAAGCTTAATAACTTACCACAGGTACATCCGTGTCACGATTGATTAAGGCTCTCTTGTTGAGCCTAATTCTCGCCGTATTGTGAAAGACACGTGCTGCGATGGGTAACATTACGTTAAACGTGACCCCATACATATATTTGTATAATGTTGTCTTTTATATTTTTATATAAACGTAGCAGCGTAGGCCGGCCCCCCTGTGGACCGACGATCTGGTGAAAGCCGCGGGGAGCCGATGGTAGTAGGAGGCGAGCAGCCGCTCAATGTGGCGCTCCCTAGAGGTGAGGCCTATGTTTAGCACACAGAATGCCCCCTATTACATAGGTCCAGAATCGAAGTCTCCATTTGTTTGAACATGAATCAAACCATAGAGCACTTTTTTTTTCTTCTAATGTCAGTTCCTCTTTCAACATACCATATAAATAGTATTACCCGATTTAGTCGGGTACCTAAATACAAATCTAGCTAGATGTAAAATGTAAATAATAAAAATTATATAACGCCTACATTAAAAAAATATAAAATAATAAAATTAATTACCATCATACTACTATCTATAGACAAGAAAAAGGTCTATAGATAGCTCATGCAATCTTTTAATAAAATGGATTCAAATTAAGTATAACCAGCAGTTTATTCAACATTTCTTTTAATAACTCACGAGTTTTTCAGTATTACCAAGTTAAAGGAATTAAAGAACAACAGTTATGTAAGTACAGGGGGTCTAGCAAAGATACCAACAACTAACGCTAACTCCAAAATGTACTGAAATGGCATTTCGGAAATCGCTAACTTTTCCGTAGCGAATGTCATTTCGATACATTTTTGGAGTTAGCGTTAGCGATTGTGATCTTTGCTAGACCCCCTGGGCCTCAACCAAAATAATGTTTCATATTTTAGGATAAAAAAAAATAACCTTAAAAATGGGCGCGTGGAACGCCTATAGTTGACAATAAAACTATTATCAGTAATTGCACTTCTGTGTTCTGTGTGTTCTTTACCATAGAAATGCGCTAAACATATTGAGCGAGTATTAGGTTTCCACCAATCTTCATTTCGACTTTTTCGAACTACTTTTATCCAACGATCAGGGCGGTTATTCTCTATGGAAACATAGATTCCACACGATATGAAACCACGTCGTTATCGTGTCTTGTTCAAATCGTGTCACAGCGTTAGATGTACCTTCGCTTTACATTAAAGTTATCTTTATTTTGAATAAAATATATTGACATAAGTGGTCATCATCTTTTGATGTGTTGATGTTTCGGAACGCGTCTCGGTAAAACATATGATTTTTGACAGTTCTAATCGCGCCAATTCCAAATTCATTTCGCGCGGTTTTGTTTTCGTTTCATAGAGAGTAGAGTTTTGCAGATTTCTTTTGTAAGACAAGGAATTCACGTGGTTTCGAAGTAAGGAATCGATACGGAATAAGGGCCCAGCTAGACATGGGTGGATCTGTTGGAAATCTATACAAAAGAAATCGGGTAATTATTCAGATGTCGTGTGGCAATACTGATTTTGACATGTCAACTTTTTATTGTGAAATGTGAAATACTCTTCGTCAAATAGAAATAATTAAAATAATCTTATAAAAATACTTGATTAAGGCCACTTACAAGTGAAATGAGATCGTTTGCTTCTGTGATTCGTGCCTCGAGTGATTTCGGCACAGTTCTATCACGCAAGATGGCATTTTTTTGGTATGTATTCAAAAGCACACCCAAGTAACGACTGATTTTGATTTTGACAGCTGAGAATCAATCACACCCAAAGTGGTGTGTACGGTTTTGCCCTGCTTTAATTTCGTATTAGTGGTCTGGATAAAAAGTCTTTGGTTTAGCAGTGGACGTCTTTAGGCTATTAATGGTAATAATGATATTTTTATTTCATTCATGCTTTTATCTTCTATTAAAATTTGTGAGTTCGTTTTGTGCTTCTTGTGGTTTTATAACTATACAAATAAACCATCAGTAAAGGCGAAGCAAACTATGTATAATTGTTTTAGCATATCAATGGTTTCGGTGAGCGGTTTTTTCTTATTCACCCCTTATAATTTTCTATGGAGACAATCATGGACCATGAACCGTGGGTCAATATTTGAATATCAAACTATAGAACAAATATTAGCAACAACGCATTGGAAATAAAAAAATTAGAAGATTAGTGTTGTAATTAGAAGCCATAATCAATTTAATTATAATAGTTAGGTACCTAACTAACTACTTATTAATATAGGTGTTTCTTTTAAGTATACGTAAATATTATGATTACAGCTAAAATATTTTAATGAGTTAGGTATTTTAATAAAAAGCAAGCATAACATTGTAAAATCTCCGAATTAGAATAAAGTCAGCGCTTCAAACCTTTTAGCTTTCAGAAAAGCTTTTAACTCAGTTTCCACTTGGTATACCTAATTCTTATTTACTGTAGGTACCTACCTAAATACTTTGGCAAGTTCACATTACGTTCTGGAATTATTGTACTTAATCATAATAAAATAGGTGTAAGTACCTAACTATAAGTACTTGAGGTGTTCTGTTTCACCTCATTTTTCCTTCTGGCTCCCAATTTTCCGACATAAATACCTGTCAACTATTGTGAAACTACCCATATTCCAGCGAATAAAGAAATTGATTAGTTAGAAAACTTAGATCTGCACTAGCCTCAGGGCCCGTATTAGGCAGGTAGAAACAGTTTTATTTATATAGACAATGCCTAAGTTGCGCCAAGTTAGCAGCAAAACCTACCAACGTGTATTACCCATCTGTTAAAAATACTACATTGTTAATGTGCGAATTCTGAAACCTCAACTTTTTACGAGCAACTCGTTTTACAGCCGTTTCAAATAGTAGATATCGATTTATGCGATTCGTATTTCTAAACTTTTTTAGAGATCAACAAAATTGGTAACAGTCTAAGTAATATGGGCGATGTGGTAAAATATTGCATGCCATGTTCCTTACTTTGATAGAATGTTGAGCACGATAAAATTAAATTACATGCGCTACAAGCCTAAAAGAAACTACTTTAAATTTGACACCTAATAGCACTGAACTGTAGATACCTGGCTACCTGCCTATAAGATGCTATATCGTATACCGCCCCTCCGACATGTATGTTGAACTAGAGATGCCCAATACGTAAGTATCGCTACTATAATTATTGAAATACTTACATACAAGAGAAGTGGCAAGGAAAGATCAATCTAATCTAGTCTTGGCTTGGTTGACTCAGTTCGGTTCACGTTATTGTTCACAGCCACAAGACTTCTATACTCTGTATTACTATACACTCAGAGTTCCTTTCCCTCCCCACCATTAAAACTCACACCTGCCCGTTATTATCAAAATGCGTGACAACCCTTGCAACACTGAACAAACGTGATTTCAAATGTTTCAGGTTTTATTGCCATTTGAAAGAGCCAGATGTGGCTGAGTAAAGTTGCCAGAAGTTGTACGGAATATTTAATTTTGTTTTTAAACAGCGATCGTTGGGGGTAAAACAGGATTACAATGTTAAGTTACTTTACATAATTGTAGAAGAAACTTAGGACATCTTGCGTCTGACTGCTCAAGAACTTTGAAACTTGGACAATTTTATCTCTTGGTACCAGAAAAATATAAGTATATATTTTTTTCTTTTTTTTACAATTTATAGGCATAGCATTTGACCACTGTCTCACCTGATGGTAAGTGATGACGCGGCCTACGGTGGTGCATGCTTGCCTAGAAGATACCTGTTCACCTTTGACTTGAAGACACCCAGGTTATAACTATCTGGAAACAAGGACGACGGCAAGGTATTCCACTCATTTTCTGTTCGCACTATAAAGTTTGATGCGAAACTCTTAGTGCGGGCTGTAGGCTGTATATAAAAATATTTGAAACAATGTCTCACTTGCCTGTTCACCTTTGACTTGAAGACACCCAGGTTATAACTATCTGGAAACAAGGACGACGGCAAGGTATTCCACTCTTTTTCTGTTCGCACTATAAAGTTTGATGCGAAACTCTTAGTGCGGGCTGTAGGCTGTATATAAAAATATTTGAAACAATGTCTCACTTGTAGTAATGTCCTACATGGGACTCACATGTAGTAGAACGAACGAGAAGAATAGCTCTATTTTTAATGATAAATTACTAATCTTAACATCTTAACATTGTCGTCAACTTTTATTTTGGCATACTTACCTATTATGTTATTACGAATGTTGGACCAAAGGCTTCAGCTTCCCAGTTTAATGTAAGTCCCATGGGGGAGGACGACAAATATTTTCTTTACACATCGGTATATGAATTTTATTCACATGAATAAAATTGGTTACCCCAATCAGCCCTATTTATGTTTCTTTAATTTCGTTTTGTATTTTAATAATCATTGTAGCTTTAATAATAATAAATTATTAAATACAAAACATAAGCGGAAGTTCATTAAGTATTCTTAACCAAGTAAGTAGGGGTATTAGTAAGAATAATTAATGTCAATAGTCATGCACTATGATATTTTAGTTATATGAATACTTAGATAGATAGATAGATATTACTAATAATCTTTACGATTTCGTTCAACAATTCCGTAGCGAAATTCTAATACCTAACGGTACGGGAATAAAGTTTTATTACCCATCCTTCTGTAAGTGACAGAGAACAGATAGAGCTCAAATTCCCATCTGCTCCTTTAAGAGAATAGAGTGGAGGGACCAATCGGAGATATTGCGTGTCCTAAAATAAATCTAGCCGTGAATATTGAGGGAACAAAATAGCCTATTTTACTACTTACTTAAGTAAGACGCGTATTATACCACAGTTCTATGTTATACCGGTGCCGGGTGCCCATTTCATTACTTTCGGAACAAAAATAACCTAATTTATGTAAAGTCTACTCAAGGCGAAAACGCTATACAGATGGTGAAACTGAGTGATCTGCATTCGTGGATGTCAACAATATAGCTGTACCTACGTATATATGACAAAAACACAACTGTAGTTTTGTAAGTTCATGGTACGAATTCGAACAATATTATTGTAACCTTGAAATAATCATCATCATCATCATCATTAACAGCCTGAAGACGTCCACTGCTGAACATAGGCCTCCCCCAGAGAGCGCCTCTTTGAGCGGCTGCTCGCCTCCTGCATCCATCAGCTCCCCGTGGTTTTCACCAGGTCGTCGGTCCACCTAGTAGAGGGTCTGCCTACGCTGCGCCTTCCGGTTCGTGGTCGCCACTCGAGAACCTTTCTTCCCCATCGGTTGTCAGTTCTGCGAGCGATGTGGCCTGCCTATTGCCATTTCAACTTGCTCACTTTAAGGGCTATATCGATCACTTTAGTCCTTCTGCGGATTTCCTCGTTCCGGATCTTATCTCGCAGGGAAACACCGAGCATAGCTCTCTCCATAGCTCGTTGCGCGACATTGAGCTTACTAATGAGGCCAAAGAGACCACGTTTCAGTTCCATATGTCAACACTGGCAACACACACTGATTGAAAACCTTTGTTTTCGGGCTCTGTGGTATTTTGGACGAAAAGATAGGTCGAAGTTTCCCGAACGCTGCCCAGCCGAGTTGGATTGATGTAGTATTGAAGTAATAATGCTATAAGACGTTGTGGTTGCCCCCTTGGTGTGTTGTGGAAATTGCGCTACGTTGCTACAAGGTTACGCTTGCTGTTTTATAGCAGTTGCTCTACGTTGCTACAAAGATATGATTGCTGTGTTGTAGCAGTTGCGCTACGTTGCTACAAGGTTACGCTTACTGTGTTGTAGCAGTTGCGCTACGGTTCTACAAGGTTACGCTTACTGTGTTGTAGCAGTTGCGCTACGGTTCTACAAGGTTACGCTTGCTGTGTTGTGGCATTTGCGTTACGTTGCTACAAAGTTAAGCTTGGTGTGTTATGCACACACACACACACACACACTCACACACTTAGTACATTGCTTCGTAGCAATGTCGTTTTTTCATGCAGCACTAACACTGTATAGAGAGCGTTATGCTTACAGCTGTTAGGTTACAGACTTACTCAGATATTTTCGTAGAGCTTCGTGAAAAAGATGTAAACAAAACCGTTATAGTATTGTTTACATCTTTTTCTGTGGGATATTATTTGTGCTTCTATTGTTTTGATCAAATAACAAGCTTGCTATCATTACGTCATAGATAATAGGTAATGGCTTCCACAAAATAAAACTTAGCTCGGATCAGCTCCGAAAATGTACTGTAATGTATGATTTATAGTACTACCATCAGCTGTTCTTAACACTTATTTCTTCTTAGTAAAGAGAATATAATCCCTACATACAACATAATGCCATTTATCTTGTGAAAGATCATTTATTATTTTATTCATAAGGTTCACGCAAGAGGTTGGCATGAAATAGACAGACACACGTGATGTTTTCTATCACTCATGTTTTATTTCCAGATAAAAAATAAAATAAACAGCAAAAAAATGCTTTAAATCGTTTTACATGAATAGCAATTTAATATTACGACGTCAATGATTTCGTGCCATCCAAAAAAAATTATGCTTAGGTCATATTTCACGACCGTTTCTAAATTGAAATTCTGCCCACCATGTTTTTCAAACTCATACAAACATATAAATAAATCATGTAAAATTAGAAACTTTTCTCATAAAAGGTTTACAATGTAAATTCTTTGGGTGTAACAAAAATTGTACGTAGGTATTACGCGTAGTACTATAAACCCCAGGTACTATACTCTGTCTGGTTACCGATGTCGGAACCGTTAAGGGTAAGCGATACAAACAATTTTATCGACAAATAAATTTTTTTTAATCAACTTTGTGGAAATGGCAGCCATTTTAATTTTCATTTCGACTAGACAAAGGTACTTAGCAATTTCTCATGATGTAGCAGTCCCACAGACACAAAACAAGTTTGGTTCGATAGCTAAAAATGTACCCAACAAATTAGTGTTACAAATATTGACTAATTTTGTCATAAAGATACAGATAGTAAACCGAAAAAAACATGATATAAAATTAGGTTCTTTTTTATTTTTTTGTGAAAACTATTTAATTAACCTGCTTGTTTTTTGGATGCTTTGGATAGAACAGGATATTTACAAATCCTATGGTTTACCAACTCTATCCTTGTTTTCTCTTCTCAATTACCAGCAGCTAAATAACCTTTAGAAATAAGGATAAAGCTCTGATTCCTAAATTCCCAAAGCAAAACGATCCAAATCGTGCCATCTCAGGGATAACGTTTATTTACTGTGTCTAAGATAGTTAAACAAAGTTATTTGTTTTGCTTTAGACAAGCGTTCTGAACAAAATTAAAAGCTAGTGTTTATTGCCTATATTTGCTGTACTGTAGGTATATTAATGTAGGTACTAGGTGGTAGGACTTTTCTGCCAAGTTTGTCTAGCTTATGTAAGTCTTGTACCCTACGACCGCTTTGCCAGTTATTCTGTCGATAATCAGTAGTATGCAAGCACTACTTTGTTCCGGTTTGAAGGGCATTGTAGCTAGTGTAATTACTGGGTACATGAGACTTATGAACTGTTCTCAGTTTAGAAATCTTTTTTAGGCTGTGATGCCACAGGATGACGCGCGCAGTGTGCAGTGTCACGCGTACCTTTAATATTGAGTTTAGAATGACTGCATTCTGTCAGCGGTCGTACCGCTTAACACCAGGCGAACGACCAGCACGTCATTTTTTTATGTAAAAAATACATTATCATTTTGTAGAACAAAGGTATTCACGTTATTATTATGCGTTATTACATTTTATAGCGAATTGTTTACTTATTACCTACCTATTTAGGAATTTCATTTTTTCAATGTAAGTAATGAATTTCTACGTTACATTTTAAGCAAAATTAAATGACATGTAACCATTTCTGAAAATCCTTTTTGTAAGACATTATAATATTAATTATTACACATTATACCTAGCTATACTAGTTAAAAAAAAAAAAAAAATCTTATTGATTTTCCATTTTCTGATACACCTACAGAACTCTAAAAATAATACGACATATAACAATTACTTCACACAATACAAGACAGAGTTAGGTACCAACACTAAAAGCAAACGATTATTCAGACTCTCAGCGTGAGTGTTACCCCTCAGGGCTCATTTGTGCGTTAAGTAATCCCTGGCTCTACATTTTAGCTAGGTTGAATGAGACACTCCAGCCAGTAGGCTCCAGCCTTTTGCGGTGTAGTAGTAAACGGGAGTGATGTCTTAGGATGAAATGTAGGCGTATAGTTTGTCATGTCCATTTCGCATATTAATAAACACTCACCCCCATATTCTAAGACGTTACCCCGAGATTACTCTACTCGACTCAACCTCGAATTAACCTCATTTTTGTGTTTTGGTATTTTTAGTTAACAATAAATAATCAACTTGACATTTCTGCGTCAATTTTTCTCAAACGTGAGAAGCGAAGCAACTGTCAACTCAAGGTACGTCGCGATGTGTTTTGAGTTTGCCTCAAAGTTAAGTAGAAGTCAAGTGAAGGATTTTTAGAGAAATGTTTTGGGATACGGGGGTCAGTGTCTTAAATTTTCCTCTTCCCGGTAAGAATTTGGGCTAAAAGAATCTGTTGATATAACAAACAGACAACGTTTCTATTTTGTGTATTAGTAAAGGTGGTTGTGTGACCGTGGAATAATTTAGCTATGTGTATGGTTGCTTGCTTAGCGATAAACTTATATTCCATTTACACTTGTTTTAAAATCTTATCTCTATATTTATCTATCATCATCATCATCATTAACAGCCTGAAGACGTCCACTATTTTATATTTATCTATGAAAACTGTTATTATTTGGTGTGTGCAATATAAATAAAGTTTAAAGTTATTATATTTATTTCTATTATTTTTTTATACAAGGTGACCTTGAATTGGTTTGTTATCCCGAATGGTGGGGACTGGGATCATGATACCCTACCAGTTGTGAGAGTCTTACTTGAAACTGGGTGTTTCAAAACCTCCATGGTAAAAAATTAATCCACTCACAAAATTGCACGTGCTATCGCTATGAGAGTGAACAAGATACTATAAATTCAATTTTAAACACAGGTCGTTAAACTCATTTATGTGCACTCGGTCGAGGACGTAGAAGTTCAACCACCCAACTGCGCTAAGACTATCTTCGAGCGTAAACTTTACAAGGCATTTCTTCAATGAAAAAGTATTAATTTAGAAAAGTTGCAGAAGAAACATTGTCTACCTTAGGGTGTAGATTTACCCCCTTACGGGATAACATACTAATTCAAAATCAGATAGTATAGATAGAGTAGACTGATCTAAGTATCTATCTATCTATTATGTATTAATATCTTTCTTTTCTAATCCTTCTTATTAATTCATTCCTTTTTTTATTTCATATTTTCTTCATTCCATTCAAGAATAAACACATAAATTAACGAATTCATAGTTTCAACTTTGACTCAACTAAAACCAAAGTATTTGATGAACCAAACTACCAACAGAACGTCTCGGGCGCTGGATAATTAAACTTAATTATCATTTGTGTAAAGACTAATCGAGCTCGGGAATAGAGGCTTTGGAAACTGAATAATGAAGGAGTGAACTCTTCGCGCCAACCACAGTCTGGCTCTTAACCACAATCATTTTAATGCCTTATTGGATAAATAATTCGTCCGAGGATATTTGGAGAAATCATAACTATAGGATTTTTTTAAATTGGTTCACCTGCGAAAATTTCGAATTGATTGATTGTATCATTTACAACATACATATATCAGCCTATTATATTCATCATCATCATCATCATCATTAACAGCCTGAAGACGTCCACTGCTGAACATAGACCTCCCCCAGGGAGCGCCACTTAGGGCGGCTGCTCGCCTCCTGCATCCACCGGCTCCCCACGGCTTTCACCAGGTCGTCGGTCCCCCTAGTGGGGGGCCGGCCTACGCTGCGTCTTCCAGTTCGTGGTCCTATTATATTAAATAATGTAAATAGGTAAGGTGTGTCACGTTACATCCGTTCCTTTCGTGAAAAAGGTAGAATGGAACGCTACAAGTTAATGAGCAGCTCCTCCCCTACCTAAACAGTGCCTAGGTTAACAGGATCCTAAGAGCTGAAGAGAAAAAAAGGAATTGGTAACAGATATTTATTTTCGTACATTTTACAAGCTTTGTAGAAAGCAAAAAAAAGAGTCTCTAGATGATGCGGAAGAACGCGAAATTTAAGTTGTTTACGGCCTACAAGTTATCACGGTAGAATTAGAATGTTATTGGATCCAAACAAGGCCCGCTTCCGGTCTTTAACGAGGCCCACTTCCGGGTCTTCAAACAAACAAGGCCCACTTCCGGGTCTTTATTCAAACAAGGCCCACTGTCGTTATAGAGACTGAGGAATTCGTTGCCTTTAGTTTGTCCGACTTCCAGAGTTCAGCGGCTAGCTCATTCAGTTATTAGCTTCTGGATCCAGAAGAAGATTCTCGTCCTTCCACCGTCGATGAAGTATTATTACGCAGCTCAGATTCAAGATGCAGGAGCAGGAGACACGCAGGTATTAGTCGTCAAAGCTTTGACGGACGACGGGCCGGAACATGGTGATGAAGTTATATTGCCACTCAATGTTTGAAAAAGGCAAGCCGGTCGTCTCACTGGTTGACGCTCGGCGATAGATTCGTCGTGATAGATACGGCGGCCGACGGTGACAACAGATGTAGTTTCGGCGATCAGCTCTCGGCGATAGATTCGTCGTAGTTTCGCGACTGGCTGTAGCGGATGTAGCTCGGCGATCGGCGATTTGACAATGGATATGTCGTGGCGCAGCGATTGACGTAGATGGAGATTCACTTCACAATTTTGGTGTTGGATAGCCAAAGATGGTTTTTGAAGGCGTTCTTGAGTTCCCGGGCCTTGCCTGGCCCGGGAATGGCCTTATATCAATTTAGTGTTCCTCGTTCGAGGAGTAAATTGAGACTGCCATTCCATAGCGACAGCTTTTCTAAAGAAACCTCGCTAGCATTCCAAGGTTCTAGATTTTTGCAGTTTTCAAAATTTTGAATACAGAATAGTAAAAAAAAAAAATCTAGAGTCAAAATACATACAATCATGGCCAAACTATAAAATACCTCACTGAAATTGACAGTAGAAAAAGAAAAATATGAATTTGAAGAGAAACTAAATTCGAAACAAAAAAAACAGTTTCAAAACAACTGCCATCCGAGCAGTCGTGTCTAGAAATCGGGCCCGTGACCCGCGCGCAAAATCGATAAAGTGATGTAAAATTTTTGAGAAAAATCAAGTTTTTTTGTGCTTAAATTACTGTGAAAAGGACTGTCAAGTGCTGTGATGTGAAAGTTGTGAATGAATAATAGAAACCAGGTAATATATTATGATATATACATACATGTAGCATTACATATTTCCCCCACGACCCCAGAAAATTTTCAACTCCATTGAAAATTTTGAAGGTTAGGAATAAAACCTTGCTCTTTCATACTTAAATCTTGCACTTCTTCTTTTACTCGCTCACAAACATACTTAGGGGATATGGTTCACATATTTGATGACGCATACTCCACAAGGAACTATTCATTATACATAACGAAGGCTTATTTTTTTTAATTAGGTGTCGTTATCCGCACCTTTTTGAAAACCCGAGTAAAGATAATAAGTATTTACAATTAAGAAAATGTACAACACAAAGGCTTATTTAACGAGTTGTGTACCGCTCTTTAAGAATATTACACACACCCTTGGGTATTGAAGATTTCAAGGAAATTAATATTCAAGAACCTTGTATTTAAGAAATTGCAAGGAAATTAAGATTAGAGTAACAACATGTGTAACTAAGAAAGTATAAAAAAAATGAGTAAACACAATGGCTTCTTACCCACACGACTCGTGTTAAAGGATAAAACAAAAAGAGTGAAAAAAAAATAAAAATAATAACATTTGTAAAATGGATTTAAAAAAAATAAGCCGAAAGGGTCTAGTTTCCTTGTACAATACAAAAATAATATACGCTAAAGCTATTTACAGAATAAGTATACAATTTAGAGAAAAAAACAGAATACAACCGCTACACTATTTACACTTTAAAATCTTTTACATGCCACTTTCCTCTTAAGCCGTTAGGATCCTCTAAAATAAAGACGAGAGGTGAGAGCTTCTCAACAACTGTGCATTTGACATATTTGGGAGCCAACTTTGAACTGAAATATGCACCAGCGTTACTCTGGACGTAATTTTTACGCCAGACTGTGTCGCCAACGTTGAACTCTTTAAAGGTGTGTCTCGTGTTGTAATGAGCAGCATTTTTTGTGTGTGCAGTGTGTAATGCAACCTGTACTTTATCGAAGATGTTAGATAATAATCCTAAATTAGCGGCGTAGATGTCACGAGGAAGAAAAATGAAATTATCAAGGTTGGAGCAGTTAGTGTATAGTGAACCACATGGTATGGTTTCACGTCCAAAGACCAGAAAGGATGGAGAAAACCCAGTTGTAGAATTTACAGAACTGTTGAGTGCATATTGGATTTTCTGCAAATGTTTGTCCCATGAACGGTGATCATCTCCGACCAACTGTGAAAGTGCGGTGATAATTGTTCTATTATACCGTTCTGTGGGGTTTACTTGAGGGCAGTATCGAGGTGAATAAAATATAAAAGGAATTTTATACTTATTCAGAAAACTTTGAAACTCATTAGATTGAAATTGTGAACCATTGTCCATGATGATGGTTTGTGGCACACCGTGTACCAGAAACACATTATTTTCCAAATACATGATGATATTGGAAGATGTAGCGCGCTTGATAGGGAAAATAAGGCAATACTTTGAAAAAGAACATGTAACCACTAGTATGAATTGATTACGTTGTCTTGTGAGTGGAAAAGGGCCCATTAGATCTAATGAGAGGCTTTGAAAAGGTCTTGAACAAATTTTTGGTTTACCCATAGGACCATATGGAGAATGATTCGAATGCTTATAAGAGAGGCATGTTTCACAAGAAGAACACATTTTAGCCACATCTTTAAACATACCAGACCAATAGTATCTTAAAGAAAGCTTCTTGTATGTTTTGAAAATGCCAGTATGGGGATTACTTTCTGAGTCACCATGGCAAGTTTTGATGAGATTCATTCTCTCAGAGGGAAGTGGAACTTCTTTCCAAGCAAAATCTTCATTTAGATAATCAGGTGAGTTATTAAAACGGTATAAATTATTGTTGAGAATTTTGTAATTTGGATAAGCATCAGGATTATCTCGACAGTTAGTAAAAAGTCTATTATATAGTTCCAATTGTGATGCATTGTCTCTAGATATGGGTTCAACACCACCAATAATAGCAGTATCGGGTATTTTATGACGCGACAGAAGGTCTGGGACAACATTTTCTTTTCCTTTTTTATGTTTTAGGTCGAAGTTAAAACAAGACAGACGAAGACTCCATCGTGCCAATCTGCCAGAAGGATTAGACAAATTTTGAAACCACTTTAATGCTGCATGGTCAGTGTATACTGTAAATCGTTTACCGTTATCAAGATAACAACGCCAATGCTCAAGTGCAGTAATGACAGCTAAAGTCTCACGTTCTGTAGTTGAATAATTCTGCTCATGCTTGTTTAGAGATCTACTCATATATGCAATAACAACTTCTTTATTGTCTTTTTCCTGAGTCAGCATAGCACCTATCCCAAAGTTAGAAGCGTCGCAGTGAACGGAAAATGGATAGTCAAAGTCAGGGCAAGATAGTATTGGTGTTGTAGTCAAGCATTCTTTTAATTTAGCAAAAGCAGAGTCAGCCTCAGCATTCCAGACAAATTTTTTTGGAGATTTTTTTCCAGATGACGTTAATTTACAGAGTGGTGAAGCAATAGTACTGAAATTAGGTATGAATCGGCGAAACCAACTGCACGTACCTAAAAATTTTCTTACTTCTTTTTTAGAGGTAGGAGCAGCGTAAGCTAGAATCGCTTCAATTTTACTGGGATCAGCCCGCAATCCTTGCTCATCTACTATGTAGCCAAGATATTTCAGTTCTTTGCGAAAGAATTGACTCTTTTCAAAGTTAATGGTTAGACCAGCATAAGAAAGTTTCTGATGAACTTTAAGTAGGAGTGAAATATGTTCCTCAAATGTCGCACCTATGATTATTATGTCATCTAAGTAACAGAACACTTTATTCTCAAACTCTGGAGTGAATAAACTGTCCATAAGTCTTTGTTGAGTTGCTGGAGCGTTTGTCAATCCGAAGGGCATAACAGTGAATCTATACATTCCTTTACCAGGTACGTAAAAACCAGTTTTATCTCTGTCCTTGAGATGTAATGGAATTTCCCAAAAAGCCTTTGCTATATCGATACTAGACAAATATTTAGCATTTTTGAGGTTATCTAGTATCTCAGAAACAAAAGGGAGGCTGTAGGCATCTTTACGAGTAATTGCATTCAGCTTTCTGCTGTCGACGCAGAAACGCCATTCTCCGTTCTTTTTTGGAGTGATAAGTACTGGAGATAACCAAGGACTCTCACATTTTTCTATAACTTTTAATTCTAGCATTTTATCGACCTCATTGATGAGTGCTTTTTGCTTTTCTGGAGAGAGACGATAACAACGTTGTTTTATAGGTAAAGCATCACCAGTATTGATCCGATGACTAACTAAACTAGTACGGCCTAATTTACCTCGTTGTTCAAAAGAAATACTTTTGAAACGCTTGATTATGTCATTAGCAATTTCTACTTGATTCCCAGACAGATGATCAAATGTTGATATTTGATTTTCAACAGCACAAGTTGTATGATCTTTAGATTCGAGATTGAGTTCAAGAGAAAGTATCTTTGGGGAGAGTTCGAATTCTTTCCAGAAATCCCACCCAAGTATCAAAGAAGGATAAATATCAGGGAAAACATAAGCTTTGATAACATGTGTCTGATTATGAAATCTCAATGGCAAATGAAAATAACCAGAAGACATTGCTTTTTGTTTATTAGCAACCATAACTTGAGTTGGAGACTTGAATAGTTTAAAGCCTAACTTTTGGATATCTTTATGAGAGTTATTACCTAAAATAGTTATACAACTTCCACTATCTAAAAGACCGGAAAAAGGTATATTGTTTATAGACACGTTAATAAAAGGTCTGTTAAAGTCTTTTTCTTTGTCGTAGAAAACAGAAGTTGTTTTGTAGCAAAACATAAAATTTCGAATAGTATTTAACCATTGATTCCAGTCGTTAAGATCAAAATTATTGTTATGTGATTTAGTGAAACCATTCAAGTCGTCAGCTAGTTTTTTTGTTGATTTGATGGAGCACATTTTGGACATTCGCTGATTCTCACGCCTTTACGACCACATTTAAAACAAATGAGGTATCTAGGCTTAGTACAAGTTTGTAAAGAATGGCCTGTGATACGACAGCGATAACAGAATTCTTCTTTAGAAATGTCATTAGTTTGAGATGACGAGCGTGGATGTTTATCTTCCTGCACTGCATTAGTGTACCTTACGTTTGGAGACGCTTTAGGAAGTGAAGCTTTAGAAAATGAAGGAAGATAGGCAAATTCAGCAGCACAAGAAGTGTCTTCAGATCTAGGCTCATGAAAATTTTTGTCTCGTTCAGAAATGCGTTCGTAACTTTGACAAGTAGAAATTAAAGAATCTACCGTTTTAATATCTTTAAGTGCAACAAAAACTGAATAGCACGGTCTTACATTATGGAGTAAAATCTCTAATTGTTCGCTCTCGCTAAGTTTCTTTGAAAGACGAGCAAACATACCGAACATAATTGAGACGTAAACGATAATGGTCTCAGTTGCTCCTTGCGTTCTATTCCTTATAGCTTCCAACAGCTTATAGTCGTAATCATGTATACCAAAATCTCGAATCAGCAATGTGCAAATATCTTTCCACGATAAGGTAGGATTTCGATTATACTGAAAACGAAACCAATGAAGGGCATCACCTGTGAAAATCTCAAAGGCGTGCTTGCAAAGCATACCTTCCGGAATGTTTCGAGAAATCCTAAACTCGTCCAATCTTTGAAGAAATGATCTAGGGCACGATTTTCCATTGAAAGAAAACGTTTTGAGCTCCTTCACAAAATTATCCGAAGTGTGATAGTTTTGTACAGACTCGGAAGCCAGTGGTATACTAGTCAGAATGCTTGAAGGTAAAGTGGGTTGAGGAGTACTCAGTACTTCCAAAGTTTGATTGGTTCCAGTCATAGGTAGTAATTGATAAATCGAGGGAGGGCTAGGCTGAGTCTGAGGACAAGGATTGTGAATGTCAACTAACACTTCTTCAGAAGATCCTGAATAATCTGAAGTTAAGACTTCAAACCGTTTTTGGAGCGTGAAGAAGCGAGATCGTATGTTTGAGCATGACTCAACAAATGGTGGAACGGCGTTAAAGCGTTCGAGGCGATAATGAAGATGATTTACGAAAGATTCAACTTTCCTCAGGTTACTTTTATCATCCGTGGCTTCGAGGTGCGAGATTTTACCCTCGACGTAATTAAACGTGATCTCTGCTTGGGAGAGGTCATGTTTGAGAGGTATTGGAGAAGATTTTATGTCCTCAGGTTGAATGTGACTCAATTTTGCCAGCTGCTCCTTAAGAGTTGTCAAAGTGTCAGCTGGTTTTTCACCTCTGATAGTCACTTCATATTCCAGTTCAAGTTTGTTTAGAAACGAGTATTTAATTGGTCTCGCCATAGTCACAAGTTGAAGTCAATAGTCAAGGATAAAATCAAGTCAAGTTTAAGTTCGTTTAAGTATTAAGTACTATGCCAGTGTTGTAGAATGTAAGTGTGATGTTCCGCGTGTCCTGCCTGTATAAAAATAAATTAAGCAAGTACCTAAGATATTACGTTAGAGCCAAAAGTCAATATCAAATTTTAGCCTACTTGAGTAAGTATTATTTTAGAATTTAGAAGAATGTTTTAGAGGGTTCATTTTAGTTGGGCGCCAAACTGTCACGTTACATCCGTTCCTTTCGTGAAAAAGGTAGAATGGAACGCTACAAGTTAATGAGCAGCTCCTCCCCTACCTAAACAGTGCCTAGGTTAACAGGATCCTAAGAGCTGAAGAGAAAAAAAGGAATTGGTAACAGATATTTATTTTCGTACATTTTACAAGCTTTGTAGAAAGCAAAAAAAAGAGTCTCTAGATGATGCGGAAGAACGCGAAATTTAAGTTGTTTACGGCCTACAAGTTATCACGGTAGAATTAGAATGTTATTGGATCCAAACAAGGCCCGCTTCCGGTCTTTAACGAGGCCCACTTCCGGGTCTTCAAACAAACAAGGCCCACTTCCGGGTCTTTATTCAAACAAGGCCCACTGTCGTTATAGAGACTGAGGAATTCGTTGCCTTTAGTTTGTCCGACTTCCAGAGTTCAGCGGCTAGCTCATTCAGTTATTAGCTTCTGGATCCAGAAGAAGATTCTCGTCCTTCCACCGTCGATGAAGTATTATTACGCAGCTCAGATTCAAGATGCAGGAGCAGGAGACACGCAGGTATTAGTCGTCAAAGCTTTGACGGACGACGGGCCGGAACATGGTGATGAAGTTATATTGCCACTCAATGTTTGAAAAAGGCAAGCCGGTCGTCTCACTGGTTGACGCTCGGCGATAGATTCGTCGTGATAGATACGGCGGCCGACGGTGACAACAGATGTAGTTTCGGCGATCAGCTCTCGGCGATAGATTCGTCGTAGTTTCGCGACTGGCTGTAGCGGATGTAGCTCGGCGATCGGCGATTTGACAATGGATATGTCGTGGCGCAGCGATTGACGTAGATGGAGATTCACTTCACAATTTTGGTGTTGGATAGCCAAAGATGGTTTTTGAAGGCGTTCTTGAGTTCCCGGGCCTTGCCTGGCCCGGGAATGGCCTTATATCAATTTAGTGTTCCTCGTTCGAGGAGTAAATTGAGACTGCCATTCCATAGCGACAGCTTTTCTAAAGAAACCTCGCTAGCATTCCAAGGTTCTAGATTTTTGCAGTTTTCAAAATTTTGAATACAGAATAGTAAAAAAAATAAATCTAGAGTCAAAATACATACAATCATGGCCAAACTATAAAATACCTCACTGAAATTGACAGTAGAAAAAGAAAAATATGAATTTGAAGAGAAACTAAATTCGAAACAAAAAAAACAGTTTCAAAACAACTGCCATCCGAGCAGTCGTGTCTAGAAATCGGGCCCGTGACCCGCGCGCAAAATCGATAAAGTGATGTAAAATTTTTGAGAAAAATCAAGTTTTTTTGTGCTTAAATTACTGTGAAAAGGACTGTCAAGTGCTGTGATGTGAAAGTTGTGAATGAATAATAGAAACCAGGTAATATATTATGATATATACATACATGTAGCATTACAGGTGGTACAAAATCATAGAGCTTTGAAGAATATGACGCTTCGCTCCTACGAAGCGGTTTTATTTGCTCTGTGGTGCCGGCACAGTCGCAAAGCGATTCAAGGGACCTAATAAATAAATAATAAATCAATAAAAGAAAAAAAAGGGAAAAAAGAAGAAAAAAAAGGTGTAAGACTACCCATAGGTTACCAACTTCTCTTCTAGGTACCTAAGCATGCTCTATCGTCGACTGCGTCATCACTTACCATCAGGTGAGATCGTAGTCTAAATGAGCATCGATGGTAAAATTTTTTTGTCAAAAAACATACTTACATGTATGGAGCTAATAAAAAAAGAAGGAGGAAATCCCGTCTGATCCAAAACTGAAGCACCCTTAGGAAGCCGAAACGCTTCGTACGTACGAGCGGGGCACGCACACATATGCAGCCAGTCGCCCTACTTTCATCTGACACACATGTAATATGTCTTCAGTTTGGGCTTCAGTTCGATGTCAATCAAAACTCAATCCTTCTTTTTTTTATTTCATCCATGCTTATATGATAAAATGTCTTAATCTAGTACTTTCATTAGACGTGCCACTAATCTATTGATTGCCTCGTATTAGCTCCTCTCTGGCATCTCTGGCATCTCTGGAATCATATCTCTGGTTTAATTTCTAACATTCGTTCAACACATTCTATCAACAAAGCTAGGCACAGTAAACCCTACCTGCCTAATGTATAAAAAAATTGCGTGTTTTTTTACTTAACCACAGACCAAGTTATAACTTAAAATGCAGACACTATTGTAAGCTAGCTTTTAAACTTTTAAGAACTTGTTTATTCAATAACATATTTTAAACTTTCGCGACTTGAACTCATTTTATAAATGTTAAAACGGGTCTATTCGCTGAGAAATTATTAATTATTAATTTAAAAAAACTATAATTTTATTTAATCTGTCTAAAAATTATTAACTCCTTGTTCAATTATTAACGCGTTAGCTTTGTATAATATGTGTGTGGCAAAGCCTACCCCAATCTACAATGGTTGACTCCATCCTTGTACGTTCAATATCCATATCCTCTAAATCAATTTATTTGCCATTAAAAGACCTCCATTGTCGACCACGGGCGCCGCCGCGCCGGGGCGACAAGGGACAAAATTGGCCCTTTTTAGTCGAGCCTTTCAACACTTGCCATGGATTAATAAAAATATAAAAATACGTTACACTTAATATACCTTAAGGAATGGGTTGGTAGGACAGAATACTTAACAGTACATTATAATAAATATTAGGTTAGGTATATATAGTAGGTAGGTGTAGGCATCATAGGTATTATATATTCTTTGGTAGGTATATTATCATGCAGGCAGCGTTGCCCCGATGAACTCCATTCCAATGTTGATACTTTGTGCTAAATCAATCGCCATTTTGAACAAGCGTCGCATCGGCTTTGATCTTTGGAAAACACTAGGTGGTGGAACTTTTCTGCAAAATTCGTCTAGGTAGGTACCACCGCTCTGCCAGTAATTCTGCCGCCAAGCAGTAGTGTGCAAGCACTACTGTGTTCCGGTTTGAAGGGCATTGTAGCTAGTGAAATTATTGGGCAAATGAGACTTTATGACCTGATTACCAGACTGTGTGATGTCTCAGGATGACGTGCGCAGTGCAGTGTCACGCAAAACTTTATTATTTTAAAGTTCCGAGTGACACTGCAACTGCAATGGGCGGCCGTATTGCTTAACATCAGGTGAACGACCAGCTCGTCACGTCATTAATTCTCATAAAAAAAAAACGAAGAGCTCTCCCCACAGACCCTAAGACTCAATACCAAATGGCTCAAATGTGTAACCCTACATAGATTACTATATATCATTCTTAAAAAATGTATGAGTTAATTGTTTTTCTGGATATGAAAATTAGATTCCTGATTAATAAATTAATAAAAAACTACTACAGAATACGAAAATAACCGACCAAGTGCGAGTCAGACACACGCACGATGGGTTCCGTATCATTTAATTTCGGCTTTAAAAACAAGCATCAAATTACTTTTGTTGTATGGTAGCCCCCTAAAATATTTATTTTATTGTTTTTTTGCGGCAACAGAAATACATCGTCTGTGAAAATTTCAACTATCTAACTATCACGGTTAATGAGATACAGCCTGGTGACTAGACGGACAGACAGACAGACAGATAGACAGACGAACAGCGGAGCCTTAGTAATAGGGTCCGATTTACCCTTTAGGTAGGGTACTGTAGTGTATGTGACCAATGATAGAAACTACATTATACTGAGTGTATTGCTTGGGTACCGAAGAGACCTAAGCGGGACTCGTCTCAAGCGCGCGAGCATCACGGGTCACTGGTGAGTCTCACTGGAGCCGTCGACCGGGGTGGACGTGTCCGCGTTTCGGAGCCGGTATGGAAGAGACACTCAACAAACACTACATACCCTACCCTACAATGTACCCTAAAAATGAAGCCTTGCAGTCGCACCCCAACCGTAATATTTTTCTCGCTCTGTCTTTCCTACTATTTTAATATCTGTGGTTTTTCACTTATCAAAGACAGATTGATTCCTTTACCACCCAAATGCAAATATATTATTTATGAGAATTTTCAAAGGCAGAATAACCGCGGCCGGATTCCCAGACGCCAAGCCAATTTGTTACGAATACAGAACGTTTGCCGAACTTGCCTAAATAAATCAAACATTTGGCAAAATTTGTCGCTGAATATATTACTGCTACTAAGCGTAGGTGGAGTTGAGGGCGTACCTAAGTAAGTATACTTTACTGACTATGACTGTCGTTTTATGGAATTAATTAAACTTCGGTTGAAATAGATACCCGTCAATCTTTGTTACAACATCAGTCAATATCATTAATTTATTACCTATTATTTATTTATACTCATCATAGTAAAACTTACAGTACCTACTTTAAATAGAATAAGACAAACTTATAGTTTAAAGTTACCGGCCAAATACGAATCGGACTTGCCCATTATCTATGAAATCGAGCAAAAAAAATCACGTTTTCACCTCAGCAGCTCGAAATGGCCCTTTGCTGCGAGAAAACAGTGTGCAAAATCGTATTTCGCTCACTGCGTGAGACAAAGTGATTATTTAATATTATGACTTTGTGGTAAGTATATTCAGCCAGCTTTAAGTTACATTTATATGGAGTTTTGAAGAGAACATGTTTTTTTTCTTTTTTTTTTCTTTGTCATGCTTTTGGCGGGAACGCGATAGTGTTTCGTTACTAGATAAATAAGTAAGTACCTACCTGTAATGATGTTCTCACTGCTGAGGTGATAAATTGTATGTGCTGCTCGAGAGCAAAGTTTTTGCATCTCATGCCTTTGAATCCCTCGCTCAGGATTCTAACTTAGAATCACTCGCTACGCTTGTGATTCAATACTAGAATCCTTCGCTTGCTCGGGATTCAACATTAGCACTTGACACAAAAATCAACTTTGCTCTCTTGTTGCACAAATAACTATTGTTATTATTACACTCTTTAAATATTTATTTTATTCTGTGTTTTAGTATTTGTTGTTATACCGGCAACAGAAATAGACAGACGGACAGGTGAGCCTTAATAGGGTTCGTTTTACCCTTTAGGTACGGAACCCCAAAAAGCTACACCATGTCAGCATCTCTGCTGTTGGTAAAGTCGGTCGTAACGTAAAACACTCCAGGTATGTGGTCATATTTGATTTCAGGTTTATTTTTCTGGAATTTCTGGGATAAATCCTGTGTAATATCCGCCTTATAATAAATTCAGTATTGTCCACCTATCGGGGTTTATATCTGTACTAAAATATTTACCGATACAGCATTACCAACACGTGCAACCAATGAAATCGATATGCGTATTGAAGTTTGGGCGAGATTTGTGTAGTATATCTACGAGGGTACTTCAGGTACCGTCAATATTTTCATATAAAATAAACTCAGTGTTCAACCAACTTGCGTGTGTTTCACTACATGGTGACAGCTCGGGATTACTTTTGTCGTTTTCATTGGTAAAAAGTGATCGAACCCTTAAAAGTTATATTGCAATAGTTTTGTTGTGGTCGTAATTGGTCCGTAACTAACTAATTATGGAACACGCGCGTCCTCCGGCGGAATTATCACTCGATGGCGGTCCGGCCGCGCGATCCGAGGCGTGGCGCAAATGGCGGAAGCTATTCGAGGTGTTTGTTAAAGCGTCTGGAGTGAGCAAAGAGCCTAAAGAGGTACAGGCTAGTCTGTTGGTGAACCTCATAGGATCAGCGGGATACGAGGTTTTTACGACTTTCACTTTTGATACGGATGAAAATGAGGATGACGTCAACTGCCTTTTGAAGAAATTCGATTCTTATTTCGGTGCGAAACCGAATATCACAGTGCGGCGTTATAAGTTCTTCACACGTAGCCAGGAGCAAGCAGAAAACATCGACCAATATGTGACGGCTTTGCGGGTGTTAAGTCAACAGTGTGAATTCGGCGAATTGAACGAGAGCTTACTACGTGATAAGATCGTTTGCGGAATTAGTAACAATACTGTGAGAGATCGATTACTTCGTACGGATGAATTAACTTTATCAAAAGCGATACAGATCTGTCAGGCGGCGGAGATGTCCAAGGAGGAAAGTCAGTGTATTAGCAGAGCGCCAGAGAACGTGCAGGTGAACGCAGTGCAAAGCGGGAACGGCATGCGAGGTTCGCGGCGTACAGGCGGGCAGCGCGGGCGGCGGCGGCCCGGCGCGCGGGCCTGCCGCACCTGCGGCAACGGCCGCTGCGCCGGCGCGCGGCGGCGAGCGGTGTCCGGCACGTAAAGCGTTGTGTTTCCTATGTGATCAAAGAGGGCATTTTTCGCGAGTGTGTGATCAAAAGAAAGCTATCCGTAAAGTGTTAAATCTAAGCGTTGACTCTGCGGTTAGTGAAATCGAGGAGGACTGCGGAGAAATGTTCTACGTCGATATTATCAGGGAGGACAAAGAACTGAGTAAGTCATGTAAGGAGTGGACTGAAAAAATATCTTGTAACGGAAAGAATGTAGTGCTAAAAATTGATACCGGATCGATGTTAAACGTCTTTTTTAAGTTTCAATATTTAAGTTTGGGCCTATCTATCGAGAATCTTATGCCGTTTACAAAACGAGTACTTTCTTTTACAGGGAACCGGTTGCCAATAATAGGTACTAATAACATTTCATTCATGTACAATAACAAACATTACGTGCTACCATTTGTTGTCGCAGATCTGAACTGTTAGAACGTACTCGGTTTGGAAGGTTCCACTTCATTAGGTTTGATTAGTTGTGTAGGTACAATCAACATTCGCGAGTACGATGATTTGTTTGAAGGTTTAGGTGCATTACCAGGAGAATATCATATCGTTGTGAATAATAACGTACAGCCGGTTTTGTGCCCTACCAGAAAAATTTCTTTTGGACTTAAAGGTAAATTAATGAATGAATTACGTAGAATGGAAGCTTTAGGTGTAGTAAGGAAGGTCACGCATCCGACTGATTGGGTTAATGCAATAGTGTTAGTCGCGAAGAAAGATGGCAGCATTCGTGTTTGTTTAGACCCTCGACCTCTGAACCGCGCGGTGCGGCGCGCGCAGTACTCGCTGCCGACCGTGCCGGAGCTGGCGGCGCAGCTGCGCGGGGCCACGGTATTTAGTGTTCTCGATGCGCACTGTGGTTTTTGGATGCTGAAAATTGATGACGCAAGCGCCGACCTTTGCACGTTCAGTACACCGTTTGGGCGATACCAATTCTTGCGCCTGCCTTATGGTATCAATTGTGCGCCTGAAGTTTTTCATGCAAAACTTAGGCAGCACCTAGAAGACTTAGAGGGCGTCGAATCCTTTATCGATGACGTCATCGTTTGGGGACGTAATCAGGACGAACACGACGAAAGGCTGCGACGTTTAATGCAACGCGCGCGGGATATTGGTATAAAGTTTAACCGCGAAAAATGTAGGTTCGGTGTGTCGGAAATCACATACCTAGGTCACAAGTTTGATGCGACCGGAATGCGAGCGGATGACACAAAGGTAAAGGCTATTATGGAAATGCCATACCCAAACGATAAAAAATCACTCGAGAGATTTTTGGGTATGGTTAATTACTTGTCAAAATTCATACAAAGTTATTCTGGGTGTGTGAATATTTTAAGGTCGCTTTTGAAAAAAGAGTCTGAGTGGGTGTGGGAGCAGCAGCACTCCGCGGCGGTGGACGAGCTGAAGCGCAAGCTGTCCGGCGCGCCGGTGCTGGCGCTGTACTGCGAGCGCACGCCGGTCGTGGTGTCGGTGGACGCGTCGGGCGTGGCGCTCGGCGCCGTGCTGCAGCAGGCCGGCCGTCCGGTCGACGCTCACCGACACACAGACAAGGTACGCGAAGATCGAAAAAGAGATGTTGGCTATTGTGTTCGCGGTCGAGCGGTTCAGGCAGTACATTTACGGCAGATGTGACGTCACCGTGCAGACGGATCACAAGCCGTTGGAGGCGTTGTTTAATAAACCGTTAGTTTCCGTGCCGGCCCGGCTGCAACGAATGATGATGTGAGTGCAGGGATTCGACTTAAAAGTAGTTTATACGCCAGGTAAGTACATGTATATTGCAGACACGTTGTCACGGGCACCACTGAAGGATTTTATGCATGAGCGAGTGACGGACGAGGTGAACGTGCAAACGTGTTTCATGTTAGAAAATGTACCTTTTAGTAACCAAAAGTTGGAGGCGATCAGAAAGGAAACCGAGATCGACAGCGACTGTAAATCTATAATTAAGTATATAACGGGCGGTTGGCCTAAGAATAGGCGCGACGTAAACATAAACGTCAACGTATTTTGGCCTTATCGCGAACAGCTGCATTAAGGAGTACACACACCAAGGCGGTATCGGAACATTCCGATACTTTTACCGCCTAGGTAAGCGAAAAGTTTCGCGGTCGCGCGCGGTACGTTCGCCCGGCCGCTGGAGGATGATTCCGTTAACAAAATGAGTGTGGGAAGTTAGCCCCCAACTTTTTGAAATCAGGATTTTTTTTTGTTGTGCTGAATTGTTCTTGGTTTGTTCTATATTGTTCCAAAATAAAAAAAATCTAGGGTGAAAATTGTAGAAGAAAAACAAAAAAAACAATTTTTCACCGTAGCCCCCATATTTTGAAAAATCCAATTTTTCTTTTTTGTTCTGGATTGTTCTAGGTTTGTTCTCAATTGTTCCAAAATATAACGATCCTAGCATAAAAACTGAAGCCAGAAAATAAAAAAAACTTTTTTGTCGTAGCCCCCCTTTTTTGGAAAATCCAAAATTTTAATTTTGTTCTAGATTGTTCTAGATTTGTTCTACATTGTTCCAAAATAAAAAACTTCTAGAGCCATAATAGAGGCCAAAAATTAATAAAAACCTTTTCATGGTAGCCCCTCATTCTTGGATATTCATTATTATTTTTATTGTGCTGGGTTGTTCTAGGTCTATTCTACATTGTTCCAGAACATGGTTCGTCTAGAACGAAAGCTGCGGCCAGAAAATGAGAATAAGTAAATTGAGGACCAGCATGACGTCGTCTAGATAAACAAAGCAAAAAGTTAGCCCCCAATTTTTTAAATTTCTTAAATTTCTCTTTTGTGCTGGACTATGATAGGCCCATGTTACATTGTTCCAGAATATGAGACTTCTAAAGCAAGTATTGGTGTCAGAACACAAACAATAAATTTCCATAATAATTTGACGGTAGGCATAATTTTATGGCGTAGGTAGATAATCTTTATTTTTTTTATTGTGCTGGATTGTTTTAGGTCTATTCTACATTGTTCCAGAACATGGGTCGTCTAGAACGAAAGCTGCGGCCAGAAAATGATAATAAGTAAATTGAGAACCAGCATGACGTCGTCTAGATAAACAAAGCAAAAAGTTAGCCCCCAATTTTTTTAATTTCTTAAATTTCTCTTTTGTGCTGGACTATGATAGGCTCATGTTACATTGTTCCAGAGTATGAGACTTCTAAAGCAAGTATTGGTGTCAGAACACAAACAATGAATTTCCATAATAATTTGACGGTAGGCATAATTTTAAAGCGTAGGTAAATAATCTTTATTTTTTTTATTGTGCTGGGTTGTTCTAGGTCTATTCTACATTGTTCCAGAACATGGGTCGTCTAGAACGAAAGCTGCGGCCAGAAAATGAGAATTAGTAAATTGAGAACCAGCATGACGTCGTCTAGATAAACCAAGCAAAAAGTTAGCCCCCAATTTTTTTAATTTCTAAAATTTCTCTTTTGTGCTGGACTATGATAGGCTCATGTTACATTGTTCCAGAGTATGAGACTTCTAAAGCAAGTATTGGTGTCAGAACACAAACAATAAATTTCTATAATAATTTGACGGTAGGCATAATTTTATGGCGTAGGTAGATAATCTTTATTTTTTTTTATTGTGCTGGATTGTTCTAGGTCTATTCTACATTGTTCCAGAACATGGGTCGTCTAGAACGAAAGCTGCGGCCAGAAAATGAGAATAAGTAAATTGAGAACCAGCATGACGTCGTCTAGATAAACAAAGCAAAAAGTTAGCCCCCACTTTTTTAAATTTCTTAAATTTCTCTTTTGTGCTGGACTATGATAGGCCCATGTTACATTGTTCCAGAATATGAGACTTCTAAAGCCAATATTGGTGACAGAACACAAAAAAACAAATTTCCATAATAATTTGACGGTAGGCATAATTTTATGGCGTAGGTAGATAATCTTTATTTTTTTTATTGTGCTGGATTGTTCTAGGTCTATTCTACATTGTTCCAGAACATGGGTCGTCTAGAACGAAAGCTGCGGCCAGAAAATGAGAATAAGTAAATTGAGAACCAGCATGACGTCGTCTAGATAAACAAAGCAAAAAGTTAGCCCCCAATTTTTTTAATTTCTTAAATTTCTCTTTTGTGCTGGACTATGATAGGCCCATGTTACATTGTTCCAGAATATGAGACTTCTAAAGCCAATATTGGTGACAGAACACAAAAAAACAAATTTCCATAATAATTTGACGGTAGGCATAATTTTATGGCGTAGGTAGATAATCTTTATTTTTTTTATTGTGCTGGATTGTTCTAGGTCTATTCTACATTGTTTCAGAACATGGGTCGTCTAGAACGAAAGCTGCGGCCAGAAAATGAGAATAAGTAAATTGAGAACCAGCATGACGTCGTCTAGATAAACAAAGCAAAAAGTTAGCCCCCACTTTTTTAAATTTCTTAAATTTCTCTTTTGTGCTGGACTATGATAGGCCCATGTTACATTGTTCCAGAATATGAGACTTCTAAAGCCAATATTGGTGACAGAACACAAAAAAACAAATTTCCATAATAATTTGACGGTAGGCATAATTTTATGGCGTAGGTAGATAATCTTTATTTTTTTTATTGTGCTGGATTGTTCTAGGTCTATTCTACATTGTTCCAGAACATGGGTCGTCTAGAACGAAAGCTGCGGCCAGAAAATGAGAATAAGTAAATTGAGAACCAGCATGACGTCGTCTAGATAAACAAAGCAAAAAGTTAGCCCCCAATTTTTTTAATTTCTTAAATTTCTCTTTTGTGCTGGACTATGATAGGCCCATGTTACATTGTTCCAGAATATGAGACTTCTAAAGCCAATATTGGTGACAGAACACAAAAAAACATTTCCATAATAATTTGACGGTAGGCATAATTTTATGGCGTAGGTAGATAATCTTTATTTTTTTTATTGTGCTGGATTGTTCTAGGTCTATTCTACATTGTTTCAGAACATGGGTCGTCTAGAACGAAAGCTGCGGCCAGAAAATGAGAATAAGTAAATTGAGAACCAGCATGACGTCGTCTAGATAAACAAAGCAAAAAGTTAGCCCCCACTTTTTTAAATTTCTTAAATTTCTCTTTTGTGCTGGACTATGATAGGCCCATGTTACATTGTTCCAGAATATGAGACTTCTAAAGCCAATATTGGTGACAGAACACAAAAAACAAATTTCCATAATAATTTGACGGTAGGCATAATTTTATGGCGTAGGTAGATAATCTTTATTTTTTTTGTTGTGCTGGATTGTTCTAGGTCTATTCTACATTGTTCCAGAACATGGGTCGTCTAGAACGAAAGCTGCGGCCAGAAAATGAGAATAAGTAAATTGAGAACCAGCATGACGTCGTCTAGATAAACAAAGCAAAAAGATAGCCCCCACTTTTTTAAATTTCTTAAATTTCTCTTTTGTGCTGGACTATGATAGGCCCATGTTACATTGTTCCAGAATATGAGACTTCTAAAGCCAATATTGGTGACAGAACACAAAAAACAAATTTCCATAATAATTTGACGGTAAGCATAATTTTATGGCGTAGGTAGATAATCTTTATTTTTTTATTGTGCTGGATTGTTCTAGGTCTATTCTACATTGTTCCAGAACATGGGTCGTCTAGAACGAAAGCTGCGGCCAGAAAATGAGAATAAGTAAATTGAGAACCAGCATGACGTCGTCTAGATAAACAAAGCAAAAAGTTAGCCCCCACTTTTTTAAATTTCTTAAATTTCTCTTTTGTGCTGGACTATGATAGGCCCATGTTACATTGTTCCAGAATATGAGACTTCTAAAGCCAATATTGGTGACAGAACACAAAAAACAAATTTCCATAATAATTTGACGGTAAGCATAATTTTATGGCGTAGGTAGATAATCTTTATTTTTTTATTGTGCTGGATTGTTCTAGGTCTATTCTACATTGTTCCAGAACATGGGTCGTCTAGAACGAAAGCTGCGGCCAGAAAATGAGAATAAGTAAATTGAGAACCAGCATGACGTCGTCTAGATAAACAAAGCAAAAAGTTAGCCCCCACTTTTTTAAATTTCTTAAATTTCTCTTTTGTGCTGGACTATGATAGGCCCATGTTACATTGTTCCAGAATATGAGACTTCTAAAGCCAATATTGGTGACAGAACACAAAAAACAAATTTCCATAATAATTTGACGGTAGGCATATTTTATGGCGTAGGTAGATAATCTTTATTTTTTTTATTGTGCTGGATTGTCCTAGGTCTATTCTACATTGTTCCAGAACATGGGTCGTCTAGAACGAAAGCTGCGGCCAGAAAATGAGAATAAGTAAATTGAGAACCAGCATGACGTCGTCTAGATAAACAAAGCAAAAAGTTAGCCCCCACTTTTTTAAATTTCTTAAATTTCTCTTTTGTGCTGGACTATGATAGGCCCATGTTACATTGTTCCAGAATATGAGACTTCTAAAGCCAATATTGGTGACAGAACACAAAAAACAAATTTCCATAATAATTTGACGGTAGGCATAATTTTATGGCGTAGGTAGATAGTCTTTATTTTTTTTATTGTGCTGGATTGTTCTAGGTCTATTCTACATTGTTCCAGAACATGGGTCGTCTAGAACGAAAGCTGCGGCCAGAAAATGAGAATAAGTAAATTGAGAACCAGCATGACGTCGTCTAGATAAACAAAGCAAAAAGTTAGCCCCCACTTTTTTAAATTTCTTAAATTTCTCTTTTGTGCTGGACTATGATAGGCCCATGTTACATTGTTCCAGAATTTGAGACTTCTAAAGCAAGTATTGGTGTCAGAACACAAACAATAAATTTCTATAATAATTTGACGGTAGGCATAATTTTATAATGTAGGTAGATAGTCTTTATTTTTTTTATTGTGCTGGATTGTTCTAGGTCTATTCTACATTGTTCCAGAACATGGTTCACGATAATTATTGGACAAGATTTTAACAACATGATTAAAAATAAACAACAACTTATAATGAATTTTCTAACAAAACTAGATAAAACTAATCAATTACAACAATAACAACATAATATTTTATCACCTACCCTATCGCCTAGACGTTAGCACTTTGACGATATTATCATCATTAATCTTACACATAGGTATGCAATATTGTCTATTATAATAATGACCATTATTATGCAGTCACAATATTGTATACCTACCATGTGGTCCCATCAGGTACAAATAAAAAATAGCCCGAACTTGAAAAAAATGTAGTAATCTTGTCTAGATAGTTACTAGTTAGTGTCCAGTGTATTCATTTGGCCCAATACTTCGCCAACACGCAACAAATGTCGCTTGATAATTTTGCGTTATGCAGAAATAAAATAATTCGTAAAATAGCCCGCGTTCTTCCGTTGTATGGGATGAGGCATCTGTACTGTAGGTATTATATTATCTGGGATACCTACAAAGAAAAAAACAATATTGTTATTATGATTGGAATCATCACAAACCATGAGAGAAATGTGAAAAATCGTAAACCATAATTATCATGCATTTGAATGACCACTGTATTGCCTGTTATACAAAAAAAATTATGGGCTAACTTTTTGCTTGGTTTATCTAGACGACGTCATGCTGGTTCTCAATTTACTTATTCTCATTTTCTGGCCGCAGCTTTCGTTCTAGACGACCCATGTTCTGGAACAATGTAGAATAGACCTAGAACAATCCAGCACAATAAAAAAAATAAAGATTATCTACCTACGCCATAAAATTATGCCTACCGTCAAATTATTATGGAAATTTATTGTTTGTGTTCTGACACCAATACTTGCTTTAGAAGTCTCATATTCTGGAACAATGTAACATGGGCCTATCATAGTCCAGCACAAAAGAGAAATTTAAGAAATTTAAAAAATTGGGGGCTAACTTTTTGCTTTGTTTATCTAGACTACGTCATGCTGGTCCTCAATTTACTTATTCTCATTTTCTGGCCGCAGCTTTCGTTCTAGACGACCCATGTTCTGGAACAATGTATAATAGACCTAGAACAACCCAGCACAATAAAAAAAATAATGAATATCCAAGAATGAGGGGCTACCATGAAAAGGTTTTTATTAATTTTTGGCCTCAATTATGGCTCTAGAAGTTTTTTATTTTGGAACAATGTAGAACAAATCTAGAACAATCTAGAACAAAATTAAAATTTTGGATTTTCCAAAAAAGGGGGGCTACGACAAAAAAGTTTTTTTTATTTTCTGGCTTCAGTTTTTATGCTAGGATCGTTATATTTTGGAACAATTGAGAACAAACCTAGAACAATCCAGAACAAAAAAGAAAAATTGGATTTTTCAAAATATGGGGGCTACGGTGAAAAATTGTTTTTTTTGTTTTTCTTCTACAATTTTCACCCTAGATTTTTTTTATTTTGGAATAATATAGAACAAACCGAGAACAATTCAGCACAACAAAAAAAAATCCTGATTTCAAAAAGTTGGGGGCTAACTTCCCACACTCTAACAAAATACGATTGAATGGCCATAGAATGGCTTTTCTTAGGCGATCGTACCCAACAGATTATGTTGTACTCCCGCCAAAACAAACAGGGAGAGTTTAAGCTACTCTGGCTTACCATGCCGCGACCACTACCAGTCTTGCACTCCGCGAGTGTCCAGTAATTCATCTCTGCTAATTTCATAAAAACATGCTGATAAAATGCCTTCCTGTGTCTTTAGTTAGATACTATTATATCTAAACCACTGCAAGAGACAAGAAAAAAGTTTCATTTTCACGTAAGTACGGTACTTTTTATTGAAATAAAAGAAAATAGTGATTGTTTATATCTTAGGCGACTGTTGACACATGGTTGTCACTATGAAGTGGCTGTTGTATTTTGTATTGTTGATACTCTGGTATAGTGCGCTCAGATCAAATTGATACTTACGCCGTACTTGGGCGTCTTGGTGTGAATTTTTGGACTACGTACTAAGTAACCAACGTTATTGGTAAGCTATTTTGTAAAGATTGAAAGAACCAAGGCCATTCTGGAACCCAATGGCCTCGTACGTGACGATGGCAAAAGAGCTCAAAAGAGCTGACGAGATGACCTTGATTCCATGGAAGGTGGGGTGGCCTTTGGTTTAGAACGTAACCTGCGTGGACACCCTCGCACCGTCGCATCTTCCTAGAACACAGGTTGGGGCTGGCGTGGCGGCAGAATCCGCAGAGAACATGAAAACGACAAAATTTGTGTGTGTTGTGAGTGAAATAAAATCACTAGTACAACCAAAAAGTACGCTGAAAGTTCTTCTTCTTCTTCGTTAATGGCTTTCTATCGCTTTTTAGCAATAATTCTGCCAATAATTCTGCTGACGTCACAAGTGCACAGACATCTAATACTATTTAAATGTCTGTGCACTTGTGACGTCATTGAACACAGACAGCCGTCACGTTAGAATTGCTATGTACATAAGCTAACTTGTGTTTATTGCTAAGTTGTGTTTATTTTAGATTATAGTTTTATCAAATGTTTGATAAGGGAAGAGATGTAGTATATCTACGAGGGTACTTCAGGTACCGTCAATATTTTCATCTATACATCTATACATATAATAAAACTGTAGAGATAAAAAAATCTGTAAATGCAAGATATCGAAAAAAAAATGACACAGGTTAGCTTGAAATTTTTTGCTGATCACGTTAAGCTACTTTTTAGACATTTTGTCTGTTTGTTTGTTTGTTTGTTTGTTTGTTTGTTTGTTTGTTTGTTTGTTACGGCACAACTCCGAAAATACTGAACGGATTTTCATGCGGTTTTCACTAATAAGCTTAGAAAAACCCAGCGCACAACATAGGATATATTAAATTTTAAATTTTGTAAATTTTTTTTGGTGAAAATGATTAAGATTTCATTATGAAACGGACCGGGATTTTCACAAGATGGCCGCTTCAAGACTTAAAGGTAAGTTTTTTTTTCTTATATTTTGGTCCACACATAGTGTAGGTATTTAGCCAGTGTCAAAAAGTAAGTTTTGTTTTGGCTACTAATCATAGATGAGAGAAAAAAATGTGCCTTGTGCTACTGACGTTAATGTTATCTCGGGTTTATCCGGATGCACAGATTAAAGAAAAAAAACTCTGTTACTATTATGGCGCGGCTTCATATACGCCCGAACTTTCGCTGTTAAGTTGGCGCGCAAAAACATCTCTGTTGACTATCCTCGATGTTTTTGTAGCGCCCCAACCCGGACACATAGTCAATTTGTTTGCCTGCTGCCCGACCGACCGACGTGGGCTAAATAAAATGGAGGAAGCAGTAGCGTTATATTGCATGTCGGCGAATAAATATGTTTTACAAACTGTGAAAGTATATTTTGCGATTACAAAAATAAATTTTAATAGTTTTAATTTATAATTCCTTATCAATAGGAAGTAAAACCATTTTTTTTTATTTGTCTGTTTATCTGTCCCTTTGAATACGGATCACGGTTGTTATAGTGGCATCAGATATATATATATATCATCTGTGAAAAATTCAACTGTCTAACTATCACGATTCATGAGTACATCCTGGTGTCTGATGGACAGACAGACAGACGGAGAGCGGAGGTTTAGTAATAAGGATTTACCCTTTAAGTACGGAACCCCAATCATTTTTATTTCATTCTGAACAATCCCCACTGCACTAAGCAATAAGGAAGTAATTTAATGCATGTTTATATTTATAACTTAAAAGACAAAAAACAGTAAATAACAATTGGCGCGCCTGCATTACCGGCAGCGTATCACACTTCTCGGGCTACGGCGAAATACATCGCGCGATTACTCGATGCAGTGCAGATTAGAGAAAAACAATCAAGGAAGTCATATGTATTTTTTTCTCTAATCTGCGGTATTACTAAAAATAAGTTTTTTCGTTAATCTGTGGTCCAAACTAAAAAGAGGATAGGTATGAGAACCTTCTTGAATATGAGCAGGACAAAGAGAACAAGGAATTTCGAAAACTAAGAACTTCTTACTTAGACTTTTTATTATAAGTTTTAAGGCTTCACGCGATATCATATTTAGCCAATATTGAAACATAACTAAAATTATTATTCATGTTTTCGATTTCTTGGGTTCTGGCGAGGGCAAAATTCTTTATTGGCAATCTGGTATTATGGATTAGTTTTCAAAAATATACTACGCGTTACCATTCGAAATAAGTATTTAAATTGTATTTATAGTACCTATAGCTTAACCTATAATAGTAACTTATTCAGTAATCTGTGCCTATAGGTACTTAATTTATTGACCCTTGCTTTTGCTACGCATTGTATAACGTTTTTTATTATGGCATTAGACAAAATTTGCATTTAGCCAATGATAGAAAGTATTTTATGAAAATTGTTAAACTGTAAAAGGGTAGGTTCTTAGACTTTTTATAATCATTCATAAGGCTTCACGCGATTATCATACTTAGCCGTTTGAAGCTTACTTAATTAACATTTTTATTGAAGTTTTCGATTTATAAGGTTTTGGCGGGAGCAATGTTCTTTATTGGCGATCTGGTCAAATGTATTATTTACATAAAATTACTACACGTTACCATTCTAAATATGTAGTTAAAATTATTTTTGCGCTAATGCTACATTCTTGATCAACCACAAAGAAGTTTTACGGTACCTGTAGTACTTATAGCTACTTAAGTTATAGACCCTTACCATTGCTACACATTTTGAAACCTTTTTTATTTTGGCATTAAAGTAAGCCGGAGCGCGTGCTATTATTTGTATTTAGCCAATGATACGAAATATTTTATGAAAAATGTTTAAAAAGGTTATGTACTTAGGTATAATAATATGTAGGTATTCATTATGGCAATTGTATCCTCGAATTAACAACAACATGGCGCGTAAAGTTCGTTTTTGACTGTTTTTGATTTGTTCTTCTTCTTCTTCTTCTTAAATGTTGATAATAGTTAAAATATTTTAGATCTGTGGGCTATTAAAAAAACCACGGGTAAAAATGATTAGATTACTCGGTTACTCCAAGAAGGTATAGTTTTAGTAAGTAACTATCTTTGGGTGTAACTAATAATTATGTAATGACGATTTAACCTACTTCCTCACTTTCATCACTAAGTAGGTATGTTGAAAGTGCAGTGGGAATGAGACAGCGTGGAAAATAGTGGACATAATTATAATTACATATAATGGTCGATTCTTTAAAGAGTGGTGGTTTAGTATTTGTAATTCCTAATTAGTATTAGGAAAAAATAATTATTTATTTATTTATTTTATTTATTTATTTTTATATATCTATTGACACTAGCTAAGTGTAGGTACCAATTCGTATGGAGCCAAACTTAAGAAGGTAAAAACAATGTGGTAAATGGAACAAAAAGCGCGCGGATATGTAAAACTGAGCAAAGCAGCATCATCGTGCGTGTGTGTCATTCTTTCATATTTTTCTAAACTGTACCTGCCTGCTTAGGTAACTACTGCCTAAACAAAATTTACTAAAACTTCTGTTAAAGACCTGAGTGAAGTGATGATGATTTCTTTTTGTTGTAATATGAAGAGGTACTTATGAAATTGTAGTTTTTTGTTTGAAACTTCTTTTCTTTTACTGTTTTATAAATCTATATTTGACTCAAAACATTTAATTTTAGGTAATGGCTTAAATAGCTTCCACTCATGGCTATGCTTGCGTTATACCTATATCTATGCTAATACAGATTACTGTGCTCAGCTTCGAAAAGACTTAGTGCATATTTTTGTTTGGTACGAAATGAATGATCTATTATTAGACTACTTATAACGTCAAAATAACACATAACACAAGCGTGCAAAGCCGCGGGCAAAAGCTAGTATAAAATAAACTCAGTTTTCAACCAACTTGCGTGTGTTTCACTACAATTTGGATGAGGGTCAGCATCCAATCGGGATTTTTCCGATAGAGCGACGTAATTAACTTTGGGATGACTGGATGTCACTGCCTTTTGATCAATACAAGGAACTTATAGGTATACGATCAATAATCTAAATCAGTTTTCAAGATAAATTGGAACGCAGAACTTTGATGAACCTACCTGCATCCAACGGCTCCCCGTGGCTTTGAGTAGTACCTACCAGTACCCCTAGTACGAGTTTCGATAGTTTACTAAAACCTCATTTGTTTACGTTTTCTCCCTTTTCTCCCATACATTTCTCTGCAGCGCCCCTAGCGGACACGTCGATGAACTAAAAATGGCAGTACAAATTTTAAATGGATTCGCGAGTATTCACGTATTGGAAAACTCGTACTAGGTACGAGTACTGCAATAGTTTCTAAAGTAATTTTAATAACGTCAGGGCCCTTATTCCGTATCGATTCCTTACTTCGAAACCACGCGAATTCCTTGTCTTACATAAGAAATCTGCAAAAGTCTATTCTCTATGAAACGAAAACAAAACCGCGCGAAATCAATTTGGAATTGGCGCAATTTGAATTGTCAAAAATCATATGTTTTACCGAGACGCGTTCCGAAACATCAACACATCAAAAGATATGACCACTTATGTCAATATATTTTATTCAAATTAAAGATAACTTTAATGTAAAGTGAAGGTATATCTAACGCTGTGACACGATTTGAACAAGATACGATAACGACGTGGTTTCGTATCGTGTGGAATCTGCGTATTCATAGAGAATAACCGCCCTGGTGATATTTGAAAAATCGCGACTCAGCCGCCGTTTGTTAAATATATAACCGATCGATACGCAGTAAGAAGTTATGAAAAATTCCCTATTAAATATGTACTCAGCTCCGTAATCACCATTATAATGAATTTATGAAAACGCCCCTCGGTAAACTAGCTCGAACGGCTCGATCCGAAATTAGCAAAGAGATGGGAGATCGTTTTTTCTTTATCATATTTTAGGCTACGAAAATGGGAAGTTAATTTAGTTCGAGTACTCCGTTTAAAGAAGACCAACTTTGGGTATTGGCATATTTGATGGGACAGCATTCTAGCCTAAGATCGTACTATAAATAGCAATAAAAAGTTTTAATTAAACTTGAGAAGATCCAATTTGTGCGCATTTCTTTGCGAACAGAGGGGTGTTATAATGTCAACGATGTGTATTTATTTATTATCGGAGTACCTATAATACCGTAACTCCCAACGGATGGATTTTTGAATTACTTACAGTTTTGTGTTTTGTTTGTTTTTGACCATACTGGTTGGGATGATTCTTAAGAATCACTCAATAGATGGCGCTACCAACCCCATAAGTTGGTTGTAAAGGTGAAGGAAAAATTCGGACATGAGACCACTTGTCACGGTAGCTTAAGTAAAGCATATCCCGGCTTGAGGGATGGATGCATGCGGGTTCAATCTCCGCTCGTGATTCTAATTTTTCCTTTACAAATTAACCTTTATATCACCTACTTTCGTAAGTAAATAAATGAAAACTGAAGACTAAACTTTCATTTTTTTTTATTCAAAACTTAATTGCTCCACCTACTTCCTAAATAAACTTAGTCACGTTAGTTAAAGATTACGTAGTAACATTATTTAGTAACCTGTGTTACAGATATAGATCTAGTACCACCCAGACTTCTCTCCGTCCACATATTAATTTACTACCATTATTCACTTAGAAAGCGGTACGCTAACAATAAGTTTTTCCCCTGATAATTATAATACCTACAGGTTATACAAACAAATGAAACTTGGTCTGTTTAATTCACTTTATGAAGTTTGGGAAGCCACCTCGCTCAGCCTTTGAACATACTTTAAGTTTTGTGAAACCACATACAAAGGCAAGCTTAGAAGCTCTTAGATTTTGTACATCATCTAAGAAACAATTTCAAACCAATCTTTTACCTAGTTTGTGTTTATTCAAAGCTTGTGTACCTATTCATTATCGAAAGACAATTAGCGTAGCCCACTGCCATATCATGGAAAAGTCATATCATCAAAACGACATTTTGTTGGAAATCCATTCGTGGAAATGCAATTTTAATACTTTTTCCATAGCAGTGCGTAAAAACTCTCTCTTGAAAATACTTTCAATAAATGTATACAGACGTATGTCTGTATACATTTATTGAAAGTTTTATTTGTCACAGATTAATAATATCGCCAAGCATGAACTGGACTCGCGCACGAAGGGTTCCATACCATTATCTATAAAAACGAGCAAAAAAAACGCGTTTGTTGTAGGTATGGGAGCCCCCTAAACATTTATTTTATTCTGTTTTTTAGTAAGTTGATGTTATAGCTGCAACAGAAATACATCATCTGTGAAAATTTCAACTGTCTAACTATTACGGTTCATGAGATACAGCCTGGTGACAGACAGACAGATAGACAGACAGACAGACGGACAGCGGAGCCTTAGTAATAGGGTTCACTTTACCCTTTAGGTAAGGAACCCTAAAAAGTGCGTATCGGAGTACTATTTATATACTTATTCTGTATAACAGAATGTTTTTTTATAAAGTCATGCACTTATGTAGCGTTTTGTATATCCTAAATAAATAAAATTAATCATAGTGTGATAATTTTGTTAATCAACCCAAAATAAACGTATAAACATCCGCAACATGTTTTACAAGACGTTGCACTTTAAATTTCAAAGGTAAAGATGCGCATGTGTTTGTTTTACCTTTGCATAAACATAAAAACTTCTCAGAAACGGTTTTTCAGTATTCATACTCGGTAAACGAATATGAAACTAGAAACGAGTGATAGTTTTAGAAAGCTTAAGGCGCGGGACAAATTCAAGAGGCGTCGGGTGGAGGTGAGGCGCGGGCGAAGTGCGGGCGTGGCACCGGGATAACGCGGAACAGGCGCGCTAACGGGGTCGGAAAGGCGAGACGCGGGCGGACATAGAGGATGCATTTGGGGCATTTTTGTGTTTGATTTTACCACAACATGACATCCGGCATGCGCCCGCACCGCGCCCGCTTCGAGTTGTCTCGCGCCCCCAACACTTCAATACATTTTGTATGAAATATTAAAGAACTGGCGCCGCGCCCGCGCCTTGCCCGCGCCTCACCTCCGCCCGACGTCTTTTATATTTGTCCCGCGCCTTATACTTATTTGCATATTGTGAAAAATGTTATAAAATACAGCAAGATTTTGTGTAAACAGGATAATAGATAATAGTCGGTTCACGCACACAGATGCACACATTAGAAGTAATGAGCTTCTTAAATTTTGATATCATCACAATCAATTAAAATGTATTATTTCTGTAATACGCGATAAAGCCACCAGTTTTTTCTTTTAAGTATAAAATCTGGGTTGTAGATGCTAACTGGACCAATTTTTTATGCCGGCTTTCTTGAACCTCTAATGTATTTATGGTAAGTAAAGTACTGAGGCTTTCTGTAGTTTAAAATACATAATGGTATTTTTAACCTACTTCAACAAAAGGAGATTATTCATTCGTTTTTTTGTGATTGTTCCCTTAGAACTCTGTCATTCAATACTGATTTAGAAAAACCAATGGTTAAAAATTCTAACCAAAATCTACTCAAAATTTGTAAGAAGTTTAACCTTTACTTCCCCGGTGATTGCAGTCAGCTTAACCTCTTTTTGTTAAAAGGTGTTACTTATAGGAAAACAGTGCAGTGTTGCACACTTCCAAAACCCTCCCACTTGGTGTCCGTTTTAGATTCAGTAACAGTTACTACGTAACTTCGGCGCTCATTAGTGCACCGAGGGTTGTTTGCGTTGCACGTTGGCACGAGGACTCGTTTCCCACAAATTGGTGTTTATTTTCGTTAAATCGAACGAGGACTGCGTTAAATGTCCAACTCCGAGCATATAGCTCTCTCCAGAGCTCGCTACAAAACTTTGAGCTTAGTTATAAGGCCAACTAAGAGACCACGTCTCAGTGCTATAAATCATCACTGGCAACACACACTGGTGAAAGCAATCGTTTTTACGTTTTGTGGTATTGTAGACGAAAAGATTCTAAAGTATGTGTAAAATAAACCGTTATTTCAAGCAGTAGAAAGTCGGCTGATAAAAGACTAACTTCCTAAGTAAAACTGCACATTCAACCTCATACTAACAACAACCCACACTCTTCACAAAAAGTAAATACGGAGTCCTCACTCCGTACTTTCATAAGCAGCCATATTACGACTTGCGAGTACCCTTGATTTTATTACTTTTCCTCCCACCTACAGCCGCACAATTACCGAAATAACTCAAAGGTACTAAACACAGGGATTACACAAGGGAAGTTACGATATTGCTTGACATTAAACACCTACATACAGACTCTGGAGAAAACGTTGCTATGACGAGATCTTTGACCACGAAGCTAGTTTAAATAAGACACCAGGGCCCCAAGTCTTCTATTTCAATTGTGTCGTAATTTTTTTTTTTTTTTATGGGAACGAATGACGTGACCAGCTGGTCGTTCACCTGATGTTAAGCAATACGGCCGCCCATAACAGTTGCAGTGTCACTCGGAACTTTAAAATAATAAAGTTTCGCGTGACACTGCACTGCGCACGTTATCCTGAGACATCACACAGTCTAGTAATCAGATTACTACACTGTGTAATCAGGTCATAAAGTCTCATTTGCCCAGTAATTTCACTAGCTACAATGCCCTTCAAACCGGAATACAGTAATGCTTGAACACAACTGCTTAGCGGCAGAATAACTGGCAAAGTGGTGGTACCTACCTAGACGAACTTTGCAGAAAAGTCCTACCACCTAGTGAATGGTTCATGAATGGTGCCATAATGACAGATATTGACACTAATTGTACTCTACAAACCATAAGTAGACTACTATTAGTGTTAAAATCTGTCATTATGGTACCATTCATGAACCATTATGAGACAATTGAAATAGAAGACTTGGGGGCCAGTAGAATCGGCAATGGGCAGGCAACATCGCCCGTAGAACTGACAACAGATCGGGAAGAAAGGTTCTCGAGTGCCGATCACGTGCCGAAAGATGCAGCGTATAGGCCGGTACCCCATTAGGCAGACCGACCTGGTGAAAACCGCGAGAAGCCGATGGATAGAAGAGGCAAGCAGCTGCTCAATGCTCAACTCTTTGGGGGAGGCCTACATTCAGCGGTGGACATCTCCAGGCTGTTAATGATGATGATGATGATGATGATGGTGACACCAGACCTATCTTGGGCTAATTTGGACCAACACCTATCATGAGATTCCTTCAAACGCAGGTGAACATAGTGATTAGTTGAATTTGAAAAGTACATATTAAGTAAACAAAGGGTTTGATTTTAAATAATGATAGCCGCTTATTTTCTGGCCCCAACTAATATGCTTATTACCTATCCAGATAAAATGTACAAGTAATTAATTTACATACTACACTACATCACTAATCTTAATTGGATAACTCGCATTCGATCTAAGGTAAATCCGATTAAACGCTTACCTACACCGCTTAATTGTGTTTTTTGCTTTAATTATTAAGTATAATCAATAAAAATTAAATTTCGTACCTTAAATTACTACGTATCAAAAAACCCACCCTTTAGGAGTTGCATTTTTAATAATCCTTGCTTAGACACCTTATAAACAGGGTTGTGCAAGTCATTCAAGACAAAGTACAAAACATTGTACCTACTTATAGATTTAATAATAAAAGAATTGTAAGTATTTGTTTTTTTTTGTGATTGTATTTCTACGGCTTGTTTTCTGTCTCACTGCGAATTATCTATCCAAAATATAGGACACGTAAACAGAAAGGACTAAAATAGGCTCCTATTGAAACGCTCTCCACTTTCATGGTACATTTTTATTACTCGTAAATCAATCTTCCATGTAACATATTGAGATGTCTTCGTTGCTTCATTCAGATTTTCGCATAGAAAAGGGCACAAAAGTCTGGCCTACATGTCCTTCGGCCTACATTTGAAAGATATATAAACACGGTGATTTCAAGCGTCACATTTTCGAGAGTTAATTTCATGTCATGCTTTTAGTATTCAGGGCATCTTTCTAGGATATCTTTAGATACACTTTACGTGAGCTTGCTAAGGTAGGACACGAGACAGCCTTATAGATCGTTTATTTCTTTTTTAATACTTAATTAATGTTCCTATGTAATTTTGTATTTTTGTTACTATTTTTGTGAGTGTTGAATCAGTATTTTTTATTTCTTGTTATTTCTTTCTTTCCTTATAAGCATGAGTATAGTATTTAATTTAAAAGTTGGAAAGCTTTTCTCGTAGAACCGCGTTCCAACATTGTACATGATTGGATAAAATTCATGTGTCGATAGAGTTCAAATGAAATGAAATTTTAGTTTCCTTGTACACTTTACAAATAGCATTTCACACAAAAAGTTCTTAACTTAATCCGAAAGACTTCATCACTTCATTAAACAAAGTTTACTTTTAAAAGAACAACTCATACGACGCAATGAACGTAATTACTAGCACAGAATCCTTACTGTCCTACTGCTTTGGAAATGTGCAACGCTTCCTGCCTCCGGAGAATACCTACTTATAGTTAGGTATATCTGAATTCAGACTGTTACCGATTCAGTAAATAACGCGCGCGTAATAAGTACAAGTACTTACTCTCTCAAACTTGTGTACCGAGCCTCCGGGGTATTTTGTTGGTCATTTCTTGACATTCAACTGTTTCAGTAGGTATATAGCTATAGGTACAACAAGAGTTAAAGGTTCAATTAAAATAAAAATAAAATCTAAAAGGGTTTTAAAACTACAACCCGGAAAATCAACTGTCAAATGTTGACCTTCCCTCTCAGTTAGTTTTACAGACAGGTAAAAAAGAAATAAAAATAGTGCGTAGCATCGTAATAAATAGCGAGGGATTTTTGCGACTGGTTTCGATGCAATCAATAGAGACAAGTGTAATTAACATGTCATCATCATCAGCCTGTAGATGTCTTCTGCTGAACATAGGCCGCCCCCAGAGAGTGCCACTTTGACCGACTGCTCGCCTCCTGCATCCATCGGCTCCTCGCGGTTTTCACCAGGTCGTCGGTCCACCTAGTGGGGGGTCTGCCTATACTGCACCTTCCGGTTCGTGATCACCACTCAAATTAACATGTGGTTTAATATTTCGTCGTTTTTAATAGTACTTACGGGATATATACCGTGATTACAATCATTTTTGAGTTCCCGATATTTCGGCACACTTACATGCACCATTTACCCCACCATTTGGTTTAATATTAATTATCAGTATCGCCTGCTATTGCAATCTACAGATTAATTCGTAAATGAAAAATTTTAATCACGAACGGGATTTAAACCCGCACCCGCACCCACCCGTCCGTCATCCGGCTTTAGGGACGGATGGATGCAGATTGCAGGTTCAAATCCCCTACTTTCATTAAAAATTATGTAATCTGTAGCATGCAGTTGTTTATTTACGTCGAAAACGAATAGTTATTTTAGATGTAATAATTTAAACGTTGAATGTACCTACAGTAATACAACCTGACCTTGAATTGGTAAGTTATCCCGGAAGCGGGTGAATGTACTCCCCAAGGTGGACTACGTGGATTCTATGACCTTTCTAAATTATTAGTTTTTCATTGATAAAATGCCATGCAAAGTTTACGTAATAATATTACGCAAACGCGTAAAATACAGCCCTAGCGCAGGTGCACGCAGCTGGGTGTAAATGACATTCGTCCTTGACCGAATTCTTTAAACGGGTTGGTCGTCCTGCGTTTAGAAATGAGTTTGTTTATTTATTTTAGTATTTTGTTAGTAATGATTGCACGTGCATTTTTATGTCTCTAGCTCTTTCGTGGATTAGGTTGTGCCTTATAGGGTTACTACGCGCAGCGCTAGGTAAGTGGATTTATTTTTTAGTATGGAGGTTCGGAAACACGCAGTTTCAAGTAAGGCTCTCACAACTTGTGGGGGTACCATGGTCCCAGTCCCACCCCTCCAGGAAAACCTGAATTCAAGTTCATGTTGTATAGTAGTAGTATTGTACATAATATTTACATATATATACTATATAAGTATATATATTTATTTATTATACCTACAAGCTACAAAGAAATCGCAAGTTAAGATTTGATTATTATGTACCTAATAATAATCGTCTAATAATAATTATGATTTTTGTCATTCTGACTCGCTGTATATTCCTATACTAATAAAGCAAATCCTGCCGCTCGTTCTTGTAAGATTAATTTCAAACACAGACATCTAACACTATATTATAGTAATAGCCTGATTACACCTGCCAAGTAAAACGGCGAGTCAGTGCTTTCGGCTGAGTACTCGGTATTTTTAAACACACGTCGAGTGCTTGGCCGAGCACTCGACCTAGCAACAGGCCGAGAGAGCCACCCGGACCCTGTTCTATTTCCTAGGCCGAGTGGGTACTCCCCACTTCTCCGTACCGTCTCGCTCGCTCACTCGGCGACCACTCACCACTTTTTCCCACGTATTTTCACTCGCACGAAACGTTAAACAATGACTGTCTAGCCGCAATTTTGAAAAAGGTGTGTAAACACTTACTCGGCCATATCACTGTCTCAGCCCACTTACATTTTGATGTCTCGCCGTTCTACTCGGTAGGTGTAATCAGGCTATAAGGATGTCTGTGATTTCAAAAGTAAATCTGTCTCTATTATAGGGATAGATTAACTGACTATCTATGTTCTTAAAAAAGCGTAACTTTTCTCCTAAACGCCCGCCACCATTACGCCCACGCACGCACTTACTGATTTCCGTTCATAATTCTTCCAACAATATTTTTCGTTGTCACTCTGTGACATAACATGATTTAGTACGCTAAAAATCTGCTTTTATTACAGAATAATGTAATTTTAGCGATAGGTCTGGCATTGATTAATAGGGGCAGAAATAACCTTTACTTCGAGCCTTCAGAAGAGCGTAGTAAATCGTACTCACTAATTAAAGTAAATTAGGAGCGGACTTGGACCTCTTACTGGGACTTATAGTTCCGTGAGGGGTGACTTGATTCCCAATATTATTAGGTTTTCAGCTTAATATTTACGTAATGACTTATAATAATACGTTCCTTATCAATGAGTCGAATTTCCTGAGTGGAATGCTATGAAGGCGTTATCTATATTTTCGTCTAGCGCGTATTATAGGTACGTGGTTACATCCCTGTAAAAAGTACTAGGTAAAAAAAAAACAAATACATATTTATTTATTGACATAGGTAACTAGTTAGGTACTTTATTACGAAACCATAGACTCCCCAACTGTTTTCGCGTCTGACCCCATTTTTCGGTGGTGGGGGTGGATAGCTACAAGTGTGACAGTCTGCCACCGCATGGGGGACGTTCAGATAAAATATGTTATTCCTATCTGCCCCCATTTTTCATATGAAGGGGCGGATAGCCATAAAAGTGACGATCGTGGGGGCAGTCCGGAATAATCCGCAAAAAAAACACGTTTATCTTATGGAAGACCCCTTAAATATTTATTTTATTCTGTTTATTGTATTTTATTTATTTTATTATTAGTATATTTTATTAAAGCGGCAACAGAAATAGACAGTGGGGTCTTAGCAATAGGGTCTATTTTACCTGTTAGGTACGGAACCCTAAAAAGGAACAAAAAGCTGTTTACAAAAATATGTAGCTGTATAGTAAACATGAAATGTTAGGAAACGAGTTTATTGTATTATTTTATGACGCAAGGGGCCAATGATAGATCTTCTATCTCGGCCGCGGGTTGTTCATATTTATCATTTTATCTAGAGTCTAGAAAAAACGATAAATATGACCAACATTCTAGACCTTTGGGATTTTATCATCCATCATTTTTGCAGCGAAACGAAGTAATGTTTCGGATGACCACAATAACTTTTTTATGGGGGACGTTTAAAAGATGTACATATTAAACCAAGCCGCATTATGTGCATGGATTCATTTTATTTATTCATTGGTATTCCATCTGGTGTGTGTGCTTTGTTCCATAGTGTTAAGTTAGTAGAAAAACAAACCTTTCGGCGGTAGTTTAGAATAAATAACGCAAGGCGGTCACAATAAGCAGCAAGCAACCACAGCAGCGTAGTAAACCTGTATCACACATTGAAGATTAAGATTAACGTCGACTAAGTTAATGATCGTTTCTGCAACTGGGTGTAAATCTCTGAGGTGTACCATCAACCTATAACCATGTATTTTAATTTATCTGATGAAGCAGGTTTTCATGTGGTTTTAATGTGTCCATATTTCTAAGTAGTATGAGTCGTCAAACAATTTTTTTTAATGTTGTCTGAATGATGGCGTGACGATATATTCATTCACTTTGTGTTAAGTGACACGGCCGGTGTCACTCGGAACCTTAAAATAAAGTTTTGCGTCACAGCCTAGTTATTGGATTACTAGACTATGTAATCAGATCATAAAGTCTCATTTGCCCAGTAATTTCATTAGATACATTACCCTTCAAGCCGGAACACGACGAACTTTCTTATCCTAACAAACCATTTACCGTTTGTAATCCCAGTCACTGGCGTACCTAATTATTTATTCATTAATTGTTTGACTTTCTGTCTTGTTAGTTTTATAATTAAATCGTTTGCTTCTACTTCTCTTCACTTTGTTCCTTACATAAGTACCTTACTAGGTGGTAGGACTTTTGTGCAAAGTTCGTCTAGGTAGGTACCACTGCTTTGCCGGTTATTCTGCCGCCAAGCAGTAGTGTGCAAGCACTACTATGTTCCGGTTTGAAGGGCATTGTAGCCAGTGAAATTACTGGGCAAATGAGTTTATGACCTAATCACACAGTCTTGTAATCTGATTACTAGACTGTGTGATGTCTCAGGATGACGTGCGCAGTGCAGTGTCACACTAAACTTTATTATTTTAAAGTTTTGAGTGACACTGCAACTGTAATAAGCGGCCGTGTCGCTTAATATCAGGTGAACGACTTGCTAGTAACGTCATTTATTCACATAAAAAAAAACCTATAGATGAAAATATACTAAAGTCTCCTTGCGCACGGGTTAAGTTTTACGCTCTATTCTTGTTCTTGGAAAGAGGTAGAAAGGGATGGGACGGTAATTAGGAGGGAGGCATCCAGCGCCGCCTGACTCCCTTCATTTGCCGTCCCATCCATTCATCCTTTTCCCCCTTTCTTTATTTCTCAGAAAATCAAATAATTTAGATTACACCAGATCCGGAAACCTGGTTTCTGGAAGCTTTACGTGATAGGATATACAGTATACACGAAGTTCTGAGAACTATAAACAAAGGAACATGGCCACCACTCAGAGATGAAATTGGAATATAATTATGAATTGCAATAGTCTGTTAGAATTTCAATGGTGTTTGTTACCTACTAGTTACATGAGATGTAGCTGGGAACCTGGGTATGATTTATATTAGGGTGTCATTTATATCTGGACGTCATTTATATCAGGGTGTCATTTATATAGTAACGAACATAACCGTGGTTTGTGAGTTTTATTGGTTCATTCTCAGTAGATATTGATCAAATGAGAATGAACCAATAAAACTCACAAACAACCCATCCCCATTGGGCGCAATGGGCCCAATGGGGCAAGATCCATGGATCTAGTGAGAAGTTATTTTCCCATTGGATCTATTTTCAAAGACTTTAACACAACATGCTCATGTTGTAGCAGAAAAAAACTCACGTTTTAAATTTCGGTACAATGGCAAACAAGGGTAATTCTTTAAAATATACAATAAATATTCAATTATGAAAACACAAATTTGGTTTGTGAAATAACATTGAACAGTTCTTGACCAATTTATCTGATTTACGAGCGAATCCTGAACAGTTGAACACTTTTGGACGATCTCGTTTCACAGTCGATAGAACTCTGTGGTTTATCGGATCGTATATATTGAAGTGGCGTTTTATATGAAACTTATTATACTTAGGTAAGATTTATCGCGATACAAATTATGTGTGAACCAAAAAAACTTTTGTGTGCGAGTTGAGAACCTTTGTCGAGATACTCTGTTATGCTTGAACTGATTTCCAAAGTATGACAAGGATGTCTTTACTGCTTTATCTATCGGTCCACTATCGAGTCTAATTTTATGGGGTGTTAAAATCGATCTTCGTAGTATTATGAAGGAACATGCGTCGGAAAACGCAGGTCACATTAGTTAGGTAACCTGGGGTATAGTTATATCTCACAGACATAGAATTGTTTCCGTTACGTGCCGTTACGTTCTGTTTCGTTCCGCTACTTTCCGTTACGTTCCGTTACTTTCCGTTACACTCCGTTACGTTTCGTTTCATACCGTTTCGTTCTGTTCCAATACGTAGGTACTGTTACGTTCTGTTTCGTTGTGTTAGGTACCTTCTTTTGCATTCTGTTACGTCCACGCCGCAGAGATTAGGTTGTTTTGGTACACAACTCTGCGTATCTCTATTACTGCATCTAACCGTGCTCGTGCTGTATTGTACAGATGTGCAACCCGTAAAGAACCAAGTTATAATTAGTCGCCGCGGGACCGAAAGTTTGGTACATTTGAGTGTTCTGAGGTGAAGTTTAATGAATGTACGCCTGTACGGGTATACCTACTCGAATGTATTGCAATCTGTGGTAAACTTGGAAGCAAGCTTGTGAGATTGTGGTCAAAAGCTAGCCTAGTCATTCATAAATGAATAAAACGGCTAGAATGCACAAGTTTTATAAATTTTAGAGTGGGAACTACTTTATTAGGTAACTGCCCTGAAAACGAACGTTTATGTTAAGTAAAGGCCAAATCAATTGTTGTGGAATCAACCTTAGAACAAGATCATTATACACACCTACTTTTAAATTTGATCTTTGCTCTGATTGAAATAAACCAGATTTAAGTATCGTAATTAAATTCAGTATAATTTATTTAATATCATAATATTATTATCAGAATTTGAGTTTTAAAAATATCCCAATGAGCAAGCGAGATAGAAGATCTACCATAACAAGTTTTCTATCGTTTATGACCACAAAACCCAAATAAAAATAACATTCCATCAGAATAAGTCCAAACAGATATTACCGGAGGAAATCAGGCAAATAAGATTGTATAGAAATTGGTTTACTGCACGAAGTTTAGTAAATAGGTACCTACCTATACCTATACCTTAAGCAATGAGAGCATATCACAGAGGAAATATAGGAACTATCTACCTGAGCATATTTTCAGATACCTACATAGAAAGCGGAATCGTTTTATACAAATTCGTTAAGTAGGTACGTTTTATATTTAGTATTTAGTATAGTTTGTATTTAGTTAATTAAAAATAAATAATTATAATTATATTATAAATAATTAAATATTATCCCTTCCTCCTCCCTATCCCTACATATAATAAATGTGTAATTCTGATGCGCTACGGAACACACACATAATGATGTCAAATCTAATTTATCCCATAGGTTCTATTGTTCAAAAAATATCGTAACCGCGATGCAGGACTACAAGGCTTTTTGCCCTTCTCCATACATTTTCTAATTTATCGTATCTAACGCCATCTAGGGACAATAATTTGTAGCTGTTTGTTTGTTTGTTTGTTATTGAACAAATCCCTAGATACTGAACTGATTTTCATGCGGGTTGCACTAATATGCTTAGAAATAATCAGCGCACAACATAGGATATATTAAAATACAAATATCATTAAAAAAATTTGGTCAAAATTATTAAATATCATTACGAAACCGAACGGAATTTTATACAACATGGCCGCTTCATGGTGAATTTTTTGGCTACTGACGGTTAGTTTGTGTCACAGTAATTTTTTTATGTTGTATTATGGCTCCACACATAGTGTATTTAGCCAGTGTTAAGTATAGTAATTTTTCGTCGTGTTGTTATTGAATATTTCACATGTTTCACGTAAAATCCATCTGGAGGCACAGATTAAAGAAAAAAAACGTGTGTAAGGCCATGAACAAAGAGTAATAGGAGTTAATTTCGGTAGTAAATATGCATTAAACAGTGGAATGAAATTTTACAATTTATTAGATTTGAATAACCATTATTAGTTTTTCTATTTAAGCCCTTGCCGGTTGTTTGGGGTTTTTGGAGTAAAATAGATATACCATCAAATAATATGTAAGTAGTATGAATCGATTGCATTCAAGATACAAACATGTTACTTATACTTAAGTGCCCGCAGATTAGAGAACCAACCGGCCAAGTGCGAGTTGGGCTCGCGCACGAAGGGTTCCGTATCATTATCTATAAAAACTAGCAAAAAAACGTTTGATGTATGAGAGAGAAAAAATACTAAAATACAGAATAAAATAAGTATTTAAGGGGTTAAATACTTATTTTATTCTGTATTTTTTGTAATAGCGGCAACAAAAATATATTTATCATCTGTGAAGATTTCAGCTGTCTAACTATCACGGTTCATGAGATACAGCCTGGTGACAGACGGACAGACGGACAGCGAAGCCTTAGTAATAGGGTTCCGTACCCAAAACGGACTGACGACGTCTGTCAGGCTGTCTGTCCTTCTGTCCGTCTCTCACCAGGCTGTATCTCATGAACCGTGATAGTTAGAGCTTTACCCTTGGGAGTATAATCTTGACCCTTGCTACGCATTGCTAAACCTATTTTTGGCATTACATGACGTTTATGTTTGGCCCACAGGTCTGAGGGCCAATGCATACTATTACCACCATAGGCTAATGCAGTGGGCCAATGATACTCTTACGTTACGTATAAATTAAATACTCTTTGAATGATACAGAAGTATAATAATACTCTTTGGAATGATGGAAGTAGATTTTTTTTCTCTAATCTGTGTACGAAACATGTTATGTAAAATGCCCTGAGGGTCTAGCAAAGATCACAACATGGAGGTATAAGGAGAGAGCCAAAATCTGCCAATGCGGCGTTGCCGCTCCGCATCCTTCGTGTAAACATACTATCTTGTATCTCTGTCTAATACACGAATCGTCGCATAGAGTATGCGAGAAAGCGACTGTAGGAACGGCAACCTCGCCTTACCTACCACCGCGTGTCATGTCTTGACAGTTTGGTGTGTCAAGAAATTAAATGCGAGAGGATAAAACTTGAAAATATAGTGATTATATTGTTATTAGGGCTAAATATTGTGTCAATAGTGAAATTGTGTCGTGTTGTGCTGTGTTTTGTGCATCAAGAGTAACCCGAGGAGTCGAAGAAAAACCAGAATCATCATTTTATACGTTAAAGTTTACTGGCTATTTTTATGTTAAACATCGAAGTTTCGAAGTAATAAAGCATTTCACATTAAGAATATACATTTTTTCCATCGTATAATTACCATGCGATTGCTGAAAGATTTAATGCTTTAATTGATATTTTTGGGATGGGAGATTTTATGCCTCTCGAATAGTGATGTACCTACACTGTCCATTACATTTTGTCGATATTCGTAAATCTTCAAACATTTGCACAAAATTACTTTGGTTTTGGGGAGATTAAAAAGTAGAAAATCTCTTTCCCTAAAAGTGGCTGAATGGATTTAGATCAAAGTGCAAACAGAATGAAAAAGTAGGTGCAAATCTGGCAATTTAAAAATAGGCACCTAACCTTTTATAAAATACAGTAGGTAGTCCAGTGTCGTCTGGCTTCAATATGAGTTATGAAATTTATAATAAACTGCTCTGGGTTTATTAGTTTTATGCCCTTACCCTGTTTATGGGTAAGAGAGAAGCAAAAGTGAAAAATATAGGGGAAAAGGATGAATAGATGGGACGGCGAAGGGAAAGAGGCACAGCCGTCCCATCCATTCATCCTTTTCCCTTTTATTTTTCCCTAAAATAAAATATACTTCAATACAACAAACGTGATTTTTTGCTCGTTTTTATAGATAATGGTACGGAACACTTTTTACAAATTTAATCATCATTTTAATGAATAGAATAAGAAAAGGCGAATGTAAAATAAAAACTAACTATTATGGAACAATGTTATTTGAACAGCCTGAAGATATCCACTGCTGATCATAGGCCTCCCCCAGGGAGCGCCACTTAGAGCGGCTGCTCGCCTCCTGCATCCATCGGCTCCCCGCGGCTTTCACCAGGTCGACGGTACACCTAGTGGGGGGCCGGCCTACGCTGCGTCTTCCAGTTCGTGGTCGCCACTCGAGAACCTTTCTTCCCCATCGGTTGTCACTTCTACGAGCGACGAGGCCTGCCCATTGCCATTTCAACTTGTTAATCCTAAGAGCTACATCGGTCACTTTAGTTCTTCTGCGGATCTCCTCATTTCGGATCTTATCTCGCAGGGAAACACCGAGCATTGCTCTCTCCATAGCTCGTTGGGCAAATTTGAGCCTAGTAATGAGGCCAACAGTTAGAGACCACGTCTCAGTTTCATAAGTCATCACTGGCAACACACATATAAAAATGTTACTTACAAACGTTATTTCATATAATGTTTCAATATACTTTTACTAGGATGGGTCATCATCATAACATTATCATTAACAGCCCGAAGACGTCAACTGCTGAACATAGGCCTTCCCCATAGAGTGCCACCTTGAGCGGCCACTCGCCTCCTGCATCCATCAGCTCCCTGTGGTTTTCACCAGATCGTCGGTCCACCAAGTGAGGGCCGGCCTAAGCTGCGTCTTCTGGTTCTACGAATATCTAATTTTCTTTATTGTATTAAAACTAAAAATTATCGAAATGCTGCATTACTGTTTGGTTAGGTTTATTATATAAAGATAATTATATTGTGTAATAGGGGTCACTTCCCTACTCACGCATACTAATGCATATTTAAATACTCACACCAACAGAAAATGTGAACATTATGTGAATGTCCGCCGTCCATATAATTCTATGTTGATGGATCACAATCACTAACGCTAACGCCTCATGCTAACTCCAAAAATGTATCAAAATGACATTCGCTACGGAAAAGTTAGCGATTTCCGAAACGTCATTTCAGTACATTTTGGAGTTAGCGTTTGGCGTTAGCGTTAGTGGTTGGTATCTTTGCTAGACCCCCAGACTTTGCCCTATTGTAAAAATGTTTTGAAAGCCTAGATTTTAATATAATATAGGTTTTAATTAATCATGAGTTCGATGATACTTATCGAAATATCATCGAAAATTTTTCTATAGTTAATTAGCCATGAGTGGAAATTTCATCAAAATTGGTCCAGGAATATCAAGGATAATAATTAGTGTACCTACGCTGTTTTGGGAAATTTTATAATTAATTATTTCATCCATGATTAAGACATGTCATTTTTACTTCGTGGAAGTGATTATACGAGCAGAAAACTCAGTGTGGCTGATAGAAAATCAGTTTTTAAAAATAAAGCCATCACCCAAACCGAAACCTGAAAAGTAATGTAGTCCACGCGTGGCAACGCCTTCTACTAGCTAGTGTTCAATGAAATTTTATTACTAAAATCAGTTTTCACTTTATACAAACACTTAGATAAAAGTAGATATAAACTACTTAACTACCAATTATTATAATAATAGTATAAAAGTTTTTCTAATAATTAGGTAAGTATAGGTAGAGGTCCAGAGGTAAGAATAATAATAGTCATTTAGGATTATAGGTGCAGTTTCTGGAAATCTTAATCAGATCACAGATATTATAATAGTTACCTACTAATCAGATGTACTTAGTTTACAGTTACAGTAGACCAGTAGGGTTACTCTTGACACTCGATTTCAATCGTAATATGCTTTGAAACTATACAAGGTGACCTTGAATATGTATGCTATCCCGAAATGGGGGGACTGGGACCATGATACCCTACAAGTTGTGAGAACCTTACTTGAAACTGGGTGTTTCCAAACTTCCATGGTAAAAAATAAATCCACTCGCAAAATTGCACGTGCGCTCGCTACGAGAGTTAACAAGATACTATAAATTCATTTCTCAACACAGATTGTTAAACTCATTTATGTGCACTTGGTCAAGGACGAAGTTCAACCACCCAGCTGCGCTAAGGCTATTTTCGAACGTAAACTTTACATGGCATTTCTTCAATGAAAAACTATTAATTTAGTTAAGTCGTAGAAGAAACATTGTCTACCTTGGGGTGTAGATTTACCCCCTTTCGGGATAACATGCCAAGTAAAGATCACCTTGTATAATCTCTTCCACTCACAAGTAAAACGAACGTGAAATAATTAATTTTGTTTACCACCCAATTAGTTCGGAAATTCGAAACACCGTTTTTTATTACACCGTTTTGTAACGTTTGCAGATTTCCCCGTAGTTCGGAGTTTTCACCAAAAATGTTTCTTTTCCTTACAATTGATTCCTTGACACTGCAAAAAATAACATACTATTTATAAATTATAAAACAATATATAGTAACATTGATAGCGGTTATATATTTGCGCCTTTTGGAGTTAAGGCTCTGGGGCCTTGGGGACCGAGTACTCAAATACTCAAATACTCATTTATTGGTAAACTCCTTTTACAAGTCATTGGTAACAGTGTGCGTAGGTACAAAATACAATGTTTAGGTGTACCTGGCGAATACAAAATTACATACTGGACGTATAGACTATCCAATCACATTAACTTATTATACTATTTAACTTCATTTACTTATGGTAAGTAAGTCATCATACATTGTGCCCACCAAATCTTCAAAAATCTGTCCAAACGCCTGGTCGAGGCAACACGTGACCAAAATGCTGGCCTCTACTTCGGCCAAAGGTTGAGTATTGCCATTCAACGTGGCAATGCTGCCAGCATTTTGGGCACTTTGCCTACTGGTAGTGGTTTGCTAGATTAGTTTTGTATCATAGGTATTGTTAATTTTATAGTTTTAGTTTGGTAGTAGTTTAGTTTTATAAATGAGTTACGTTAGGTAATTTAATTATTATTAAAATGAAAATAATTAAAAAATAGCCGATCTTTTAATTGAATGATTAGTTATTCCTTACCCTAACGTTAACTGTAGATTCATCATCATCATCATCATTAACAGCCTGAAGACGTCAACTGCTGAACATATGCCTCCCCCAAGGAGCGCCACTTAGAGCGGCTGCTCGCCTCCTGCATCCATCGGCTCCCCGCGGCTTTCACCAGTTCGTCAGTCCACCTAGTGTAGATCTGAATATTAAAAGATCGGCCTTAGTAGTAAAATCGTTACATGGTTGCCTGGTAGAGATCGCTTCGAATGATAAGAACACTTCTTGTTCTCTTAGGTCTTAAAGTATTTTGTTAATTAGGTATGTGGTGTTGGAATATTTCTATTGTTTCATTTTTGTAGCTCCCAGAGGGGAGGTTAGGTAGAGACCTAACCTAAATAAAGTTATCAATATAGGAAAGTGGTTGTAAAGTTTTGGAGCTGATTGTACTATTAATTACTAAACGAACTAACTTACTTTTACCAAGCACGCTATACCGGAGCACTGAAACAATTAAAAAGTACAAGACCGTTTATTATTAATTACTTACTAGTTGTTCTGCGAGCAGGATAAACCACGCGAGACAATAAGCCAAACGGCCTCACGAATTTGTAACTAAAGCCGCGCATCCACTGGATCGGAAGCAGCGCGTACGGAGCGTACGGATCATCGGTATTTACAAATTGAAGGCGCGGTAATGCCGAGCCAGTGCGCGCAGTCCGATACAAATCAATACAAAGCAAAAAATCCGTACCGTCCGTACGCTCCGATGCCGACCCAGTGGACGCAAGGCTTAAAGGTGGGTTTTTTATCTGTAGGTACTTAACGAATTAGAACTGAAAAGAACTTGGTCAAAACCAATGGTCAAACTTTGTTAGAGTTTTTAATCATAAGGTGGGTGTGACCCAAGATCTCAATTCGAGAAGTCATAACATTATCTTGACCTCTTGAATTTACCGAAGGGTTCTGCCAGAATAACATATTACATAACAGATATCAATCCAAAATATTTCTGTAACATGTTCTATAAATATAGCTCCACGTGACCACGAACTGACGGCGCAGCGTAGGCCGGCTCCCTACTTACTAATAGGTGTAGGTACCTACCGACGACAATCTGGTTAAAACCGCAAGGAGCCGATGGATGCAGGAGCCGAGCAGCAACTCAAAGTAGCGCTCTGTGGCCTATATGTTCAGCAGTAGACGTCTTCCGGCGTTTGATGATGGGGTTCTCTAAATAAGATAATTAGGTACGTTACATATGCGCATAACATGAAATATTTTTAGTGTAACGTTGAACATTCATAAAAATTACTAACCGTTGAATTGCAGTTGTCACCCGTACACTAAAGATAAAAATAGATTTAAATTCTTTAAAGTTGGAATATTGTAGACGGCCGCTGTTAAATCGACTATTTTGAACGTGATTATCTCAAAACGTATACCATTTACAGGATTGAAAAAAATTCATGTTAATACTGGTCATATCTTCTTTCCATCTGCCGAAACTGAAACACGTTTACGCAAATTTTTCTCGATAGAAAAATTGTGATGTGACCTCTAAAAGCTCATTCAAACGTCCAAAAATGTTACATTTTAATATGACACCCCGTTGAAATAAATCATAGTGATAAGTTATGTTTTAATGCATCCGTCTATAAGCTTAGTTTTTTTTATAACAAAAAATATTGCTTTTATAAATAATTAGTTTATTTGTACCGAAAAATGGAAAAGTCGAAGTGCAACGCAACGTAATCGCCATATTTTTGCTATGCATAAAGCGACCCTGTGATGTATAAAATAAGTTTCAAGTTCGTCTGCTGTAATAAACGTGCTCGCATTGGGTCCTGTCAGCGTCTTAAATACTGACGTGGTCTCTTACTGTTGGCCTCATTAGTAAGCTCAAAGTCGCGCAACGAGCTATGGAGAGAGCAATGCTCGGTGTTTCCCTGCGAGATAAGATCCGAAATGAGGAGATCTGCAGGAGAACTAAAGTGATCGATATAGCTTTTAGGATTAGCATCTTGAAATGGCAAATTGGCAATAGGCAAGACACATCACTCGTAGAACTGACAACCGATGGGGAAGAAAGGTTCTCGAGTGCCACGAACCGGAAGACACAGCGTAGGCCGGCCTCCCACTAGTTGGACCGACGATCTGGTGAAAGCTGCGGGGAGCCGATGGATGCAGGAAGCGAGCGGCCGCTCAAAATGGCGCTCCCTGGGGCAGGCCTATGTTTATGTGAGGACGTTTTCAGGCTGTTAATGATGATGATGATGACTGTTAAATATAGATCTTCCCCCAATAGAAGGGAGGCAAGGTTGCCGTCATCACCACGCTTGGCAGACGTCGTGGTGAGCTCAGATTATAATGTAGACGAAAAAGAATGTTGTTGCCAATTCAGTGGATATTCCTTGTCAGCTCTTACCCTACACAGGAAAAGGTAAATAAATAAATAAATAAATATGTGTGGACATTTCACACAGCGCCATCTAGCCCCAAACTAAGCATAGCTTGTACTATGGGAACCGGATAACTGATACAATACTTAGATACGTTTTTGTTTGTAAATACATACATAGAATACAATATAACACCCAGACGCAGAACAAACATCTATGTTCATCACACAAATGTTTGTCCTGGGTAGGAATCGAACACACAGCCCTTAGTTCAGAAGGCAGGGTTACTACCAACTGAGCTATCAGGCCCGTCAGGTGGAGTGGTCCTGTTCTTACGACAGGGACTACACAGTTTTAGGATGGGTTTCCAGGCCCATAGTTAAGGTCATCATCATCATCAATAGCCTGCAGACGTCCACTGCTGAACATAGGCCTCCCCCAGGGAGCGCACTTCGAGAAGCTGCTCGGGTAACCAATGGTTAAAAAAATTCTAACTAATGATTAAAAATGCTAATTAAGGTAATAAATTCTCACAGACATCTAATACGTTAAATGTTTGTGTAAATTTAAAAAAAAAATGTAGTTTTTCGCCATTGGTTACCCTAACTATTGGTGAAAAAACACAGGGTATGTATGTATTAATTTTAATATAAAATGTACTTACAGAAGCTGAACATCTTATTCCTTGGCACTAAAATAAATGTCGATATCAGCAATACGGTCTTATCTTTCTATCCTGAGACACGGCGGTCCTTTTCTCACAACATAAGAAAAGTATGCAGGTCAAAACCCATCACGCTGGTCAAGTAGGTACAGATGACACATCTTGAATGTATTGTGATTCTTGAACCATGTCGGTTGGCTCACAGTGTTAAACGCGCATAATTTTAAAGCAACCTGATTGGTACAGGTTTGAGTGGGTCTTGAGCAGGGCCGTCTTTACCCGGGGGTTCAAAGGCTGCGAGGCACCCGGGCGCAGAGTCCTAGGGGGCGCAAGCCGACTCGACTGCCATACATTTTGATAGGTCCCTACCCACAGAGATCACGCGAGCCGAGCCGCGGGCTCCGCTAGTTCAGATGCCGCATGCCGCTTTCGGCACTTCATGTCATTTGCGTAGTGCAAGCATAGTGTAATAAATACTAATAGTGGGTAATAAAAATTTTGGCGCTCGCTTCACTCGCGGTGTATTGCTTAACTGCTGCATCGTGCGTTGTCATCGGATTCCTGCTTCAATTATGAATAACGGAAGTTTTTGCGCTGGCTCTGCATGCGTTTTCATGTATCATCAAGTTTCTTTAATTGTGAAAATGAATATTGACGTGTTTTATCTAGAGTTATAAATACACGAAAAATAACGGAGTTTTACAAATTATCGACTCTATCGTTCGTTGTAATCCAGTTCGTACTATAATATGAAACTACTGTCATTTTTGCGCTGGCTTCGCATGCGTTTTCATGTTTTATCAAGATTGAGAGCTCTATAGTTAAAATAGCTTAAGTTTGACGTATTTTATCTAAATTTATATATTAAAAAAACGTAAAATTTTCGGCGCTCGCTTCGTTGCCTCCTGGTACGTTTATATTAATCGGGTTCCTACTTTAATTATTAACTACTGAGGTTTTTGCACAGGATTCGTATGCGTTTTCATGTGTCATGAAGGTTGGGAGCTCTTATTCTACAAATAAGTGAAATTTTACAGTTTTTTAGATTTATATACCAAAAAGCAAAAATGTGTTTTGGCGCTCGCTTGTTATGATTACAAGCTTAGTACCGATCCAGGGAAGGGGGGCGCTGGCCGACTTTCGCACCCCGGCGCCGAGTATGCTTAAGACGGCCCTGGGGGTCTTGCAAAGATACTAACCACTAACGCTAACGCCTCACGCTAACTCTAAAATGTACTGAAATGACATTTCGGAATTCGTTAACTTTCAGCGAATGTAATTTCAATACATTTTGGAGTTAGCGTGAGGCGTTAGCGTTAGTGGTTGGTATCTTTGCTAGACCCCCTGGTCTTGAGTAACGAATAGTCAAACCACGAGCCGCTTTAGTTTCAAAATCGCGCGTTCAAAGAAAAAAAGTTACAATCCCATAAGATATTCATCACTATTTCGGTACCTATTAATATTTCTTCATTATAGTTACTCCTAAACATTTATCGTGTATAAATAGATAGATAGAAAATGCTTTATTGCACAATCAACAAAAATGTAGGTACATAGGCGAACTTAATGCTAGAGAGTATTATCTTCCAGTTAACCTGGGTGTAACTTAGGATTTTTTATGTGTATGAGCCAGGATCAAAAAAATTACCCACCGATGCTGTACAATTAGGTGCTTGACACTGAAACATAAAAATCTTCTTTATCATTTATCTTTTAACATTTATTACACTAATAAGGTAGTATTATAATCGATTTGTTATCTTGAATAGCTTCCTTTAGGCTTTTATACAAGCAGTTTCGCGACGGATTAAAAATGAGACGTTTTATTTAAAAAAAAAACTAGTTCCGGCTCTATTACTAGATGGCGTAGTAACGACGTATTTCAAACATGGTCGTAGCTTCAAACCACGGAGTACAAGGAAAAGTCAAATTCAGTTGAGTGGATCACAGAATACGTTGTCGATTTGTCGATAGAAAGCCATTAGAGTATATGCCTACCATAAAATATGGATAGAGTAGGTACTAAAATCGATACATAATTTTATTATCTTAAAAATGACAGAACGTAAAACCCCCATCTTAACGCCATCTATCGGGTCTTTATAAAATTACAGTTCCTTTTAATAAAACGCCTCATCATAAAAAGAAACGCACATACTTAGAACTTTTATATAAAAACAACTTTATATTATAAGCTATTAGACCCTAATGCCCCTCAATTTTCAGGATTTCACTCTTAAAATCTTTAAGTTCTCTAATTTTACGTAAGTATAAAGTAAAGACGTTCCCGCCAACATCTCTCATTAGAATCTTTTTGCTTACAACCCTTTAATACTTGCGCTAAGTGGAAATCAGACAACTAATGCCTTTTGGCACTGCTAATGCTGGTTTAAGCTGCGGTCTCATTACCTGTAGCGGGGAATACTATGTGTAAAAACTCAGGTAGGTACAAGCACTTTCTTTATATTGAACTCTTTTACTGTCATCGTTTTGTGATTATATTTTGAGTACCTAATGCCCTAATAGAAACGTAATGATCAAGTAACACAAAAATTCGTATGTAGGTACTTATACAACTATATTTTAATTCCCAGAAAAAAAATTCTGCAGTATCTGTTGCTGGCTCTCAACACATCCATGCAGAAAAGAAATTTCCTATAAAAACATCAATAAGTAGTCAATCACTGCGTCAATTCGCACACAAAAATGAATTCTCGCCATTTCATTCAAAAATAAGACATCCTCCATTCATAAACAACTTGACAGGCTAACTTCGGGTGGCCCCGATCGACCTTACCTACGTACAGTTCTTTTTAAGTGGTGTACGTGATTATGCCAGTGGGAAAGTGTAGTGTTGAAAGAGTGCAGTGACATTTTAACGTATTACGCAGAAACTGACTGGAATCTAAACGTCGGGGAAACGTACACATTTTTGATTTGTACCTAAGCTAATTTGTAGATTAAAGCAGTGTTGTGTCTATCAATCGTTGTACTTACTGTAAGTTTATTGAAATTTTTTTAAAACTACATTTCATATTTTTTTTTTAGAATTGCTTTCCTATCTACCCACATTGTTTTTATCTGAACCAAACATGCGAAAACGAGAGGTGTAGGTTTCGGAAAAGCGAGAAAGAGTAGGTGCCACTGCTCACGCCCATTATGTCCATTCATTCAATACAATTATTATTGTAGGTACGGAGTATTTTTGTTGGTAACCATAGTTTATGGAAAGATTTCCGGAAACTTAACTTTAATAACTTTTATAATATTATTAGGTATTCTAAAATTTTGACTGCATACATACAATGTCTGCATTGCTAATTTTTTTATTTTTGGTAATTAAAAATTAGTGGCAAGCAATATGGCCGCCCATAACAGTTGCAGTGTCACTCGGAACTTTAAAATCACGTGACACTACACTGCGTACGTCATCCTGAGACATCACACAGTCTAGTAATCAGATTACTAAACTGCGTAATCAGATCATAAAGTCTCATTTGCCCAGTAATTTCACTAGCTACAATGCCCTTCAAACCGGAACACAGTAGTGCTTGCACACTACTGCTTGGCGGCAGAATAACTGGCAAAGCGGTGGTACCTATCTAGGCGAACTTTGCAGAAAGTCCTACCACCTAGTAAAAAGATTTATATCAATATGGAATTCATATGCAAAATATAATGTAAGCCTTAAATGGAACGTTGTGCTAGCGACATGTTGCACGACGTAAAAAAACATTAATAAATTAGATGAACACTTTTTGCTCTTTCGATACAATTTTGCCATAGCATTGATCGTTCTGTTGGTCTACGATGGACCAACATGTAGCAATGAATTTCCCAGCATTAGATACAGGAAAGAAAGAGAATTGCCTCAAACTACGCAAGAAACTTCCGAAATTTTCTGAAATCCTCGGATGAAATCGAGCTTTCTCTAATATCCAAGGGTAGGGCCATGGCAAGGACTGGCGAATTCCCCTGTGCATTCGGCTCAGTGTTATCATTGAATTAAAAAACTTCGGTAATCTATTTTTCTTTTTCTTTCAACGAAGAATCTTGTTAGTTGTTTCTTAAAAAGGATTTGAATTCGTATTTGCATGATATTTTCTCTTTTTTAAGACAAATTGAACGTCATCAATTTGTCTCAAAGAGAAAATATAACATAGTAAACAGTTCTAATAAGAATCTTTAAGAATACAATAATTAGAAGTCATAAGTACCTACTTCTGATTAAAAAATTGCAAGAATTGTGTTTACACAAATTTTTTTACCATCATTTCAATATTCATCATCATCATCATCATCAGATTAATTTGTAAAGGAAAAATTAGAATCACGAGCGGGGATTGAACCCGCATCCATCCATCCCTCAAGCCGGGATATGCTTTACTTAAGCTACCGTGACAAGTGGTCTATTAATCTGTAGATTACGCTGAGCAGGCGATACTGCTTTAAAAATCATAAATATCATCATCATCAGCCCGTAGACGTCCACTGCTGAACATAGGCCTCCCCCAGAGAGCGCCACTTTGAGCCGCTGCTCGCCTCCTGCATCCATCAGGTCCCCGCGGTTTTCACCAGGTCGTCGGTCCACCTAGTGGGGGGTCTGTCTACGCTGCGCCTTCCGGTTCGTGGTCGCCACTCGAGAACCTTTCTTCCCCATCGGTTGTCAGTTCTGCGAGCGATGTGGCCTGCCCCTTGCCATTTCAACTTGCTAACTTTAAGGGCTATATCGGTCACTTTAGTCCTTTTCCGGATTTCCTCGTTCCGGATCTTATCTCGCAGGGAAACACCGAGCATAGCTCTCTCCATAGCTCGTTGCGCGACTTTGACGGCGGACATTCACAAAATGCCTGTCCATTTTCTGTTGGTGTGAGTATTTAAATATGCATTAGTATGCGTGAGTAGGGAAGTGACCCCTATTACACAATATATCGATTTATAATAAACCTAACCAAACAGTGCTGCAGAATTTCGATACTTTTTAGTTTTAATACAATAAAGAAAATTAGATATTCGTAGAACCAGAAGACGCAGCTTAGGCCGGCCCCCACTTGGTGGACCGACGATCTGGTGAAAACCACGGGGAGCTGATGGACGCAGGAGGCAAGTGGCCGCTCAAGGTGGCGCTCTATGGGGAAGGCCTATGTTCAGCAGTGAACGTCTTCGGGCTGTTAATGATGATGATGATGATGACCCATTCTAGTAAAAGTATATTGAAACACATTATATGAAATAATACAAAGATAAAAGAAGTATGTTTAAACGAATGATGCGGAGCGGCAACGCCGCATTGGCGGACTTTGGCTCTCTCCTTATACCTCCATGGGTTCAATAATTTTTTTGTCCAGTGAGTTGGAAGTATTTGTCAAATATCGGGTGAGTTTAGCCACATTTTCTAAATGAGAGGCAGTTGGAGGCAATCAATTATTTTCGTGTTCGAAGTTTGTATAGCATTAGATCAAAAACCGAATGAATATTTTTAATTTAGGTAAAATTAAAATATTAAACTTTTAAACTTGGGACGAAATTTCTTTAAAGAATATTTAAAAAATCTACAAATCATTTGTTGGGCCAACGGCCAACCGATCCATGTCTAGACGTCAACCTATATTATTGTAACTTTCGTGGTCTGTGACCTGACCTAAAGTCCAGAAGTGTAAAAGGAAACCATCAATCATCATACCCTTTCAGAAGCACCATGGAATCGGAAGTGCATTAACCCCGTTTATACTAACGACTTGGAACTAGGAGGTACCTACCTCTTTCAAAGGTCTAGTCACTTGTTAACTCCGACCCGATATCGAACATGCATTGTTATTCAATTCTCATCTCAATGCTGGTATTCCAGCGGTTAAGGGTACATATTACCTTTTATCAACAAAGTGGGTCGTAGAATTAATAAAAAAAACTATATTTTTTGTTTTGTCTATTTGGATTTCTATTCGCAATCTGTTATTCGTGTTCGCGGTACGGTAACATACTCTTCTGTTCAATAAGTATAAATATTTCCAAAATTATGTCCTTAGAAAATATGTTTTTACTCTAGGTACATGTAAGAAAAACACGATCATAAGACAATGGTATTATGAGTGTTAGAAGCTGGTAAGAATTTTGAATTTAGACGTATAAATATATGCCTGAACGAATCCTAACGTATCCAGTTTCTATAAACCATACGCCTAAATCGGAAACTGTCTCATGAACCGAAGCATACTGTTAGGGTTGTTAGGTAATCGCAGACAGAAAAACTACCTATCCCCTAAATTATCTTTATTTTTCTGCTCACCCAACATCCCATCTTATATACGTCACTTTATATTTTCTCCGCTGTCACGAGTGGAAATTGTAGACACGAGTTGTCACTTGTCACGTTAGATAAAATTGGTGTCACGGCGCCGACCGAGACGTGGCTTACGGACGTGCTTCCATTTCGGAGTTTCGAAATGACCAGAGGTCAAGGAAACCAATATTTACATAAGTTTCTTTTAAAATTCGATTTTAAGGAAAAAAATACAATACAAACAAACATAGTATATGAACACAATTGAAGCGATTTCTTCCAGGCTATCTTTGGATAAATAGAAATAAAACAATCTGCAATTGCGGACGGTGCTATTACAACTAACTAAATACCAACATAAAAAACCTTATAATACAAAATTGTAGGTGTTGTAAATAAGAAGCCCTGTTCATAAAATCAAGGGTTTATTCCACATGACATTACACGACATCTATTGTCAATAATAAAGATGACCACAGAGCTAACCTAAGAAGGTACACTACCTATATGAACGAAACAGTATACATCATTCTTCCCCTCTTATGTTTCATAGTCCTGAAGGTAACTTGGCGCATGGCGGTTTCTTTCCGATCGCCGAGGGGGATCTGGCGGCGGAGAATCCACCATCAGCGAATCCTCTGTATCATAAAATTCTTCAACATCAGAAACTTCTGCCCCTTCGCCTCTGGGCGCTAGGTGTCTGTTGGAGACCATAATTTCTCGCCCACTTGCGAATCGCACTCTACTGCTCATAGGAGAAGGTTTGATCATTTCAACTTCCTCTACAAGCGGATCATACTTGTTACGGACATGTTTCTTTATTAGAACTTTGTTGTCGTTGAACCAGGATAGCAGAGATTGTCCGGAGAATGAACGTCTTGGGTGAACAAACATTCGTTCGTGTGGGGTCATATTTGTCGCAGTGCAAAGCAGAGAACGAATGCTATGTAGGGCTTGAGTTAGTACATTTTCCCACATTTCTATAGGCATATTTTTGGTTTCCAAAGCTAGACGTATCGTTTGCCATAATGTGCCATTCAGGCGCTCTACTTGGCCGTTACATGGCGGATTATAAGGAGCAGAACGACTGGTCGCAATTCCTTTCAAATTCAAAAAATCTTTTAGCTCTCTGGACATAAAACCTGCTCCTTGATCCGTATGGATCATACACGGCATGCCAAACATCGAGAACAGATCCGTTAAACTTTTGATAATACTGTCTGAACTGGTATCTTTACATGGGTATGCGAATGGAAATCTGGAGTACTCGTCGATGATAGTCAATATAAATTTATTTGCGGTGGAAGATGGTATAGGCCCTTGGAAATCCAGGGACAACCTCTCGAAAGGACTTGTTGCTTTTATAAGACTACCAGATAAGTTTTTATTAAATCTCGGTTTTTCTTCAGCACATACTCTGCAAGACGTCACCGTACGCTTTATATCTTCATTAGAATAAGGAAGATTTTTGCATCTTACCCAATGTATAAGTCGCGTAATTCCGGGATGACATAAAGATTCATGTAGTCTCATTAAATTATCTCCATTCATACTCACACATGTCGCTTGAGTCCGCGATAGAGCATCCGCCACAATATTTTCCTTCCCACTCCGATATTTAATGTCAAATGTATAGTTCGCAAGTTCCATTCGCCATCTTTGAATTTTTTCATTCTTTATTCTGCTTGCATGTCCTTTCATCATGAACGCTACAGATTTTTGATCAGTTATTAGATAGAATTGGCGTCCAAGTAAGAAATGTCTCGATTTTTTGATGTTCTCAATTATGGCACATGCTTCTTGACGGATACTTCCTTTCACTCTCATTAAGAGTCCGTGAGAAAAATGCAATAGGTCTACCATTTTGTGTTAACGATGCAGCTATAGAATGTTGCGATGCGACTGTTTCAACTGTGAATGGTTCCTTAGGATCAATTGAAGAAAGTGAAACGTTTGATATTGTTCGTTTGATACTTTGGAATGCTGCTATCTGGTTATCATTTAGTGGATATTCTTCTACATCGATAAGTGGTCGCAGTTTATTTGAAAAGTCAGGTACCCATTTTGAATAATGTGCAAAGAGACCAATGGTGCGTCTGAGTGAAGCTGAATCTTGAGGTACTGGCATTTCTAAAAGTGGCGCTAATCGGTCCTTGTCTGGTTTCACCTCTCGATAGTGGATGTTGTAACCTAGTATGTTCAAATTTTTTACCGAAAATTCACTTTTTTCTTTATTTATGGTAAGATTATATTCTTTGGCTACCTGCATGAATTTTGCTAATTTCTGATCATGGTCGTTCTGGTTTAGACCGCAGATTGTAATGTCATCTAAGTACGAATATATGCCATCAAGATTTGATCCTCGTAAGATTGAGTCAATAGTCCTTTGAAAACAAGCAACTCCATTGGTTACCCCGAAAGGAATACGGCAAAATTCATATAAATTTCCTGCTGCTTCAAATGCCGTCATAGGTTTATTGATTGACAGTATCGGTATCTGATGGTAAGCAGATTTTAGATCGATTTTACTAAATACTCTGAACTTGGATACCTTCGAAATCAACTCTTCAATATTTGGTAGAGGATAGGCGTCAAGGTAAGTAAATTTGTTGATAGTTCTCGAGTAATCAATGCACATCCGTTTCTTGTGGTTGGTGCCAGACGTGACGAGTACTTGAGCACGCCACGGCGAATTACTCTCTTGTATGATTCCATCGGATAGCAATTTCTTAATTTCATTTTTGATGAATTTTTGATCATCTGGTGTGTGCTTGCGTGACTTAATTGCAATGGGTCTACAGTCAGCAGATAAATTTGAAAATAAATTTACTGGTTGTATGTTGGCCTGATCTAATGCACAAAGCCTGAGTTGCGGTTGAGTTCCTCCAAATTCTATTGTCATTTTAGAGTGCTGCTCTAGAATATCATGTCCCAATATGACTTGCGTACACAATTCTTGTATTACCCTCAGTGGAGCATTAATGATATCATGGTCGTTTATTGTCACCGTTGCAAAGTAGACTTCTTTTATTTCTATTTTTAAGGCTGAGGTCGCCATTGCAACATCTTGATGCCATGGTTTTGTTGGCAAACCATACTGTATTATTACTTCTTTATCAATAAAGCTAGCTGTACTGCCAGTGTCTATCAGAGCTTTTACAGGTATCCCATTCACAAAAATAGGAATCGTGCATTTCTGGAGGCCTGTTGTCGCTAGTTGTATACACGAGGTCGTATCATTTGCGTTTTGAGTGGTTGACGACGATGAGTTTCTAGGTTCACTTTTACAGACTTTAGCAAAATGTCCGCTTTTGCCACATTTAAGTTGCATTGTATGTCAGTCCGACTACAGGACCAGAGTACGGAACAGATCCCATTGCAGAGAGGCGTGAGACAGGGAGACGTTATTTCTCCGAAACTGTTCACAAACGCATTGGAGGATGTTTTCAAGCTCTTGGAGTGGAAAAGATGTGGCATCAACATAAATGGCGAGTATATCACTAACCTTCGTTTTGCCGATGATATAGTCATAATGGCGGAGTCGCTCGATGATCTCAGCACCATGCTCAACGACCCCAGTAGAGTCTCCCGACAGGTTGGTCTTAAGATGAACATGGACAAGACGAAAATCATGTCAAATGCCCATGTTCCACCTATACCGGTAATTGTTGGGAACGATACTCTCGAAGTTGTCGACAAATACGTCTATCTAGGGCAGACTGTCCAATTGGGTAGGTCCAACTTCGACAAAGAGGTCGCCCGAAGAATCCAACTCGACTGGGCAGCGTTCGGGAAGCTTCGACCTATCTTTTCGTCCAAAATACCACAAAGCCTGAAAACAAAAGTTTTCAATCAATGTGTGTTGCCAGTGACTTTTGGAACTAAGACGTGGTCTCTAACTGTTGGCCTCATTATTAAGCTCAAAGTCGCGCAACGAGCTATGGAGAGAGCAATGCTCGGTGTTTCCCTGCGAGATAGGATCCGAAATGAGGAGATCCGCAGGAGAACTAAAGTGAACGATGTAGCTCTTAGGATTGGCAAGTTGAAATGGCAATGGGCAGGCCACATCGCTCGTAGAACTGACAACCGATGGGGAAGAAAGGTTCTCGAGTGGCGACCACGAACTGGAAGACGCAGCGTAGGCCGGCCCCCCACTAGGTGGACCGACGACCTGGTGACAGCCGCGGGGAGCCGATGGATGCAGGAGGCGAGCAGCCGCTCTAAGTGGCGCTCTCTGGGGGAGGCCTATGTTCAGCAGTGGACGTCTTCAGGCTGTTAATGATGATGATGATGATGAAGTTGCATTGACAGCCGGGCAAAAACGGCGAGGATGACATGACTTTCCACAGAAATAGCAGTCGTTTTGAGTAGAAATTGTGTTTCGATTACTACTACTTGCAGCAGCAAAGGGTATGTCTGACATCTGTAATCCATAACCTTCAGTCTGGATGTTAGCTGACTCTAAAGCTCTTGCTTAATCATACGCCTCATCTAAGCTTAAAGTGTTATTTTCGAAGTCTTTGCCGGATGTTTGAAGATGTTATACCGGCGATAAACGCATCTCGAATGAAGTCTTTCTCGTTCTCTGCTGCCTTCGTATCTCTGAATTGGCAATCTTTGCTCAGAAGGTGCAAGGCTTGGATATATTGGTCAATACTTTCACTTACTTGTTGCTTCCGTGATGATAACTTATACCTGGCGAAGATTTCGCTTTTTGGTTTTATAAACAATGAATCTAGTGTTTCAATAGCTTCAACGTATTTATCGCAGCATTCAATGTATTTGAAAATTTTCGGAGAAATATAATTTACCAGAACCTGTAGCTTTTTTTCATCTGTCAATTTGTCAACAGAACCGAGAAAATTTTCAAAAGTTTTTCTCCAATGTCTCCATTGTGAGGAGAGCTCTTGTTCTTGCCCCAGTGTGGGGTCTCCATCAAATCGATCTGGGCGGAGATACTTTTCCATGGTTTTTACAGCTTTATTTAATAGTTTACATGTGGAATAAATTGTTGTAAATAAGAAGCCCTGTTCATAGAATCAAGGGTTTATTCCACATGACATTACACGACACCTATTGTCAATAATAAAGATGACCACAGAGCTAACCTAAGAAGGTACACTACCTATATGAACGAAACAGTATACATCAGTAGGTAAGTTCTATGATTTCTGAATCTTGGATGAATTTTTTTAAGTTTTATAGTTTTAGTTTGGTAGTAGTTTAGTTGTATTTAGTAAATGAGTGCTTTATATTAAAAAAAAATTTGGTAATCGTATACGTATGTACTAAACTTGACCAAAGAAGAAGTATATTAACACTTTTTAAATTTTCGCGACTTGTACTCATATTCATATTCGTATTTTTTACATTTTATTTTGTATGTTATATTATTGTTCTTACTCACATATTGTTTATTAACGGGATATTTACCATGTAATTTATTTGTTTCGAGTTGCCGATATTTCGGTACTGTTGCAAGCACCATGATCACGTACGAACTGAAGATTTTGCGGGTAGAAGATAATAAGTTATGGGCAAACGTAGCGGTCAATATGTGAGTAATGTTAGTGACCATAGAAGTTTAAAATCTTATATTATTGTTCTTGTTTTTTTTTTTAAGAATATTATGATATACCTAAGCCAAAAACAATACTTACGTAGTATTACCTAGTACCTAGTATTTACGTAGATAAGTACCGCAATAAATCTAATGATCTTCTGAAAGATTATTTTAATATAAAAAAGAGGTAAAGTAGGTAATCAAACTAACCTCTACCCAGAGAATTCTCTATATACCTAAAGTTTACATCTTCAGTATTAATACAATTTTATCGAAATAAATTTAAAAATACAATGATTAATTTTCCTCGCTCCATCTTTACTCAGCTTCAGTATTTTGACAGGCCTTCAGTAATTTCAAATCGAATCAGAATTACCCTAAATCAAAGTGATGAATGCAAACAAATCTAAAATGAAGTAAATCCCTTCTCAATCTTGTCTAAAGCCAGCTTAGAGCACGCTCCTATTTTTCGAACATAGTCGAAGAGCTACGGTAGTAATACTTTGTAAACAAAATTTTAAAACCTAACCATGCAGGTGGTAGTTTTCTACATACCCAGGTAATATTAAATTGTTTTTTAAACTCGCTCTACTTCGTTCTAGTTATTTAAGAGTGTAATTTTGTAATAATTACTTTTAAAGACAAAAAGTTATGTTTCGCTGAATCAAAAAAATATCACTTAAGATGTATTTTAGTTAATATCAAAGGAGGGGTTGTATTATTACCTGTATATGTTTTATACATACCTACCAATATAATGCTTACGAAATTTTGTGATTGTTTGGTAGTTTTCTACCTGTTTGCAGGTCGCATATAGAGTGCAAACTCAATGGTGGCTGTGAAGGCGGCGCAAAACGCTGCGCAGCAGGAATAATAAGACATGTGCGGGCTGAGGTAAGTGATGAGCACAGCGGGCAAGGGACTCACATCGCACTTCACAGCCGCCATTGAATTTGAATCACACCATAAATCAGGTGAAAGCAGAAGCTGATGAAGATCTTCGGATGTAGAGAACTGAACTCCACAATCATTCGATCAATTTTCATTTAATGATATCAGTTATTTAACTGATATAAAATGACCACGATTCAAGTCGGTATAACCTTTTCTTTAACTATATTTAGATTATTATTATGTATACTTAGATAGCTAACTAATAATTTTATGTTTTATTTCATTTGTATGCTGACTTACGCTATTGAATTGGGAAACTGTAATAATAGTTGTAATTTGTTTTGAATAAATAAATAAATAAATAAATAAATAAATAAATAAATAGCATATTATTTGCATCTAGTATCCGTAGTCGTACATACCTAAAAAACCAGTATCTATTCTAAATCAATCAGAAAATTTCATCAACAAATATCACAGTACAAAGCCAAAGCAACTACACAGTTCATATCAGGTTCTTACTACACCGTAGAAGTAAGATTAGAATGCTATTGTTTTATTTGTTGCTAGCTCTCGGTCTAGTAATATATGGAAGTGCCTAGGGTCAAAACATCACACCCTTCGGTAAAGGGTGGTAAACTACGTGATATTTTGTTTGAACGCATGGGCAGTCCGGGTAAAATGGCGCCCTATCTATCCGGGTTCCGGACACCCAGACCGGGTACACTCGATTAGTTTTATGGAACAAATGATACCTTAAATCAAGTTCTTTAAGTCCATTGGGGTCAATGGAGAGCTAAAATCTGACTCGATATTTTTTTATTTTATTTTATTTTATTAATGTTTAAGAGAAACAAACAGTACAATATTTAGCTTAATTAACTAATCTTTCTTACACTTAAACCAATAAAGTACCTAGATATAAGTACCTAGTAGTATACTAACGTCCTCTTTTAGGGTTCCCTTGTTTTTGAAGCCTTTATTATTACGTAACGACCTTGTCATTTTGACACACTGTGATTTTGACCTCTTGTCATTTTACTACCATGTCTTATAATCTATTACCATGTTGGCGTTATGAGACAGACCCAATTTAATTATCTATGCAAAACAAATCATAAATTCCCTGTGATATATACATATAGATATTTATTAAACGGGTAGTGACCGATTACTACTTTAAAGTGACATTTTGATAATAGCTACTCTATAAATTTTCGTTTTTCATTTTAGTCACTAAACCAAAATCCTAATGACCGTGTATCAATTATATAGGGTCATTAGGATTTTGGGTACAGGACCCGTGGATAGCATAATACAATAAATATGGCTATAGAAAGTATCCCGTTTAAAATCATTTTTAACGCTTTGTTATCGTGACAATGAGACTAAAAATCGGTTTTAACCCATGTCTAGTTTCTATAGAAACCTTTACACGGATCGAGCATGAAAGCGATTTATAATGGAGGTAAATAACTTTACATTTGTCATCGTACCCGAACAATATAAGCGTTATCGCGTGAAACGCGGACATCCGGGTCCGGGCTACAATGTTTAGCTAAGTATATAACCTGATCCGGGTGAGCTGTTAAATTAATGAAATTGATACTTGACCGAGCGAACGCGACTCCGTTTCGGTTTGAGCATAAATTGTTTTGTGTCCGGCGGATATCCGGATATCCGGCTGCTGAGACACGGGTGTTCACCAGGGAGAAAGTGTAAGCCTTAATCTGCCATTAAAAGCCACATAGATAATAGGTTGTAAGTTTTCTGCAAATTACTAGGTGGTAGGACTTTTCTGCAAAGTTCGTCTAGGTAGGTACCACCGCTTTGCCAGTTATTCTGCCGCCATGCAGTAGAGTGCAAGCACTACTGTGTTCCGGTTCGAAGGGCGTTGTAGCTAGTGAATTTACTGGGCTAATGAGACTTTATGACCTGATTACACAGTGTAGTAATCTGATTATTAGACTGTGTGATGTCTCAGGATTACGTGCGTAGTGCAGTGTCACGCGAAACTTTGTTATTTTTAAGTTCCGAGTGACAACTGCCACTGTTATGGGCGGCCCTGTCGCTTAACATCAGGTGAGCGACAAGCTAGTCAAGTCATTCATTCTCATAAAAAAAATGTCTGTGAATGATACCATTTCCTGACTCACGATTTTTTCCTTCACCATTGTATGGATTGACCTTGTGCATTAACCTGTCTCAATAGGTATAGACTTTGATGATGATTAACCTACGATTTTGATGATGAATTTCTTTGAGATATATTTTAAATTATTATCATAGGTTCTTTTACGAGAAAAAAACTTACTTATCTATTTATTTCGCAAAGTATTATATCACTAGGTTAGATATGAGCGCCGCGCCAGCGCGCCGCCGCCGTCGCCGTGAATTCATATCGGCACGCTGTCGTAGGTTCTCGCGGCTTGCTTACTCTCTCGCACCAATGAGAAAGAGCGAGAAAACAAGCCGCGAACAATGGCAATTGGCAATGGCCTGACCGCGTTTTCTCGCTCAGTCGAGTCAAGTTGAGTCTGCCATCAAGGGACTGGCTACCCGTAAAGACCTTGATGCCGATGGTTACAGTAATAAAGTGGTCAAATTCTTTGTCTTCTCGATCTATGTCATAGTCAGCAGCTTCAACGACTATGAGTAATAAAATTGCTCTTTTCATATTGCGATACCTATACATCTCTGCCCATAGGCGTGATCCGCCATCGACACCGCTATGCCTTTTCAATAAGCCCCATCCTTTGGGTTCTCTCTGCAAAGTATCTGGGGGTGACTCTTGACACCAGACTCATAGAGACTAAATTATTTGAGCGAGTGTGTGGCAAGGATGAAATCGATCGATATTTTCTTTCAAGTAAATGAAAAGACTTGCCTAAGTGTTTCTACTCCGTACAGGATTTTATTGATATGAACGCAAATGTTTGATAACTTTATCTTTTATAAGCAGGTACATATAGTTACTTATGTTTTTACTATGGACTTACTGACGGAATTAAGAAATATACCGTAATATTTATTTATATTTAAATAACTTAACATTGGTGACGAATTTCGGACGCGATGTAAAAATTGTTATTAATGAATGAAATGAAGGCTGCCTACGTCTTTTCATAATAATACAAGTACTTATTCTAAGTGATTACCGGATAGTTTGAATTCATAATGACTCTATTTTGACGGGACACCCCATAATCGCAATCTTTATGTTGTCCAAGTGCTAAGGTACTCTACAGACATGACAGACTCACCTCTTCGTCCTCGTCACCCTAGAAATATCTTGGGCGACTCAGAAGACCCTATCACAGCCGTCATATCGGTTGCGCTAGGATAGTCGGAATAGTCAAGCCCTTTTGGCTTAGGCATCGTTTTTGTCACCGGTATAAAAATCAGCGTATCGCAATTCGCAATCTGACAATGACAATGACTTGGCCGTCAACCCCCCGCGGCCCCGTAGGAAAATGATTTACTGTAAATTTTTTTAAAATTAATCTCTGGAAAAAATTTAAAGCTCAAGGTCGTCGCGCCGGCGCCGGCGCGCAGCCGCCCGCGCGCCGCCGTGCATATTTTCAGTCCACGCCGCCGCCGTTGAATTGGCCATCGGCGCTCATATCTAAGTATTGCTGTAGTGTGTTTGCGCTACTTCAAACTACCTTGACAGATATTTAGAGCAGAAAGTTTTGTCTCAGAAGAACTTTTTGTATGAAGGTTTTGAATTGAACGGAAAACAAAGTGCGAAACAAGAAAGGCGGCACTCAAAACTTGTAGCCTGTTCCAAGTTACTTTCGTATTTGTTTCATTCCATTCTATTTCATTCGTACGTTTGAAGACGCCTCATAATAAACTCACTAAGACAACAAAGAACTTACTTTAGGTGCGAAATCAATATGTTTAATACGATAAGAGCCTAATGTATACTTACTTATCACATAACAATTCACTTAACGCATAATAATGCGTTTATATAATTTTTAAATAATAATAAACAATAATTAATGGGAATGAATGACACAATGAGCTAGTCGTTCACCTGATGTTAAGCGACAGGGCCGCCCATAACAATGCCCTTCAAACCGGAACAACACAGTAGTGCTTTCACACTACTGCTTGGCGGCAGAATAACTGGCAAAGCGGTGGTACCTACCTAAACGAACTTTGCAGAAAAGTCCTACCACCTAGTAAAACATCACATCCGGGTGACACGGTCTTTTTGTTCGGTTCATCGGCTCACGTGTCCAACCGGTTCATTAGACGACTAATAGTTCCTTCAATATAAATGATTCCGTTTTTATTACTACTTACTTATATTATGTAACAGGCCAAACTGGATAAATATTTTATTGGGACCTATTGTACATTTTTAATACCATAGTGCCACTCTTCATTCATTTTTATTAGCTTTTGATGTATTATTTATGATGATATAATATAATATTGGTTAGTTTGAAATTGAGTACCTACATTCTCCCAAAAATGCGCTTTGTATATTCGGAGATGTATTAGAAATACGTACAACTTCCTTTTTGGATACAGAGCTTGCAACACAACCCTACCAATTAAGGGTATGAAAATTAAAGATAAATAACATGCACACGGATTGAACTAATGATTTACTTACGTCAGCAGAACAGGTATTTTCTTCGCACTATAATAAGTATAATAAGTAAATTATAATAAGTATTTGAGTTTTTAGGCTAAACTACACAATCATCGTGAACAGCCTGAAGACTTTTTTTAACGCCATCTAGCCCCAAACTAAGCATAGCTTGTACTATGGGAACCAGATAATTGATACAATACTTATATACTTTTTTGTTAGTAAATACATACATAGAATATAACACCCAGACGCAGAACAAACATCTATGTTCATCACACAAATGTTTGTCCCGGGCAGGAATCGAACCCACAGCCCTCAGTTCAGAAGGCAGGGCTACTATCAACTGAGCTATCGGGCATATTGCTAAAAAAGCAATTAGGAAAAAAGTTAGATGCCTAGCCTAGATTGATAAATACGTATTACCACCACACTGCAATCTTACTTAGAATAAGGATAACTTTATTACATTTAGACGAAAAACAGTACATCGAAAGCACATAATTCACCCTATTTACATAATTCTATGATAGAAGGCTTACTAGTCACGCAACATAAGCAATATTACAATAAGTACATAAAGATGTTTTCCAAAATATACAGCGGTCCCACACTAGGCTCTAGGCCCGTGTCGTGGTGACCTACAAAATTTGATCAAAAAAGCAAGAAACAACAATTTTCAAATTTCATTTCTTATAAAATCTTTTTGTTTTCATTGTTTTTTGTTAAATTTCCTTTGATGTACGATGGCGGGCTATTGGTTTAGCTTAATGTTAGTTATTTTGCGATGAAAATCACCATAATTTCACATTTCTACTTTATCACATTTGACTACATTTTCAGGTGATATTTTAAAAAGCAATATCTTACAATTATTTGTTTAGAAGTGAGTGTAACTTACATGTGAAATGCATTTGTCTTCGTGCAACTGAAATAAAAAACTAAATTGAAAAAATATCTACTATAGAAAGACATCCAAATTGAAAAAATTTAAAGGTGAAAAATGATTTCGGCACTTATATACAGGGTTACAGGAAAAATTGTGCTAGATCCGTTAAGGGCGTGGAGTACCCATCATTTCTGACTTATTTCACTATGAAACACCCTAGCCTAAACTTAACCCTTTTCGAGATATTCGACTTTTAATATTTTTAATGAAAATTGCCGATTTTTAGGCTACAAAATTTAATTTTGTTTATTTTGTGTGTCTTATTATTATTATTATTGCATTTTTACATGTGTAATAAGATGCTTTAGGACGTCAATCATTAAAATAGTACAAAAGTTAACTGAATAGACCGTAGTAGACAAGTGAAAGTTAAGAACTAAAAAAAATATTAGAAACTGTAATTTTCTCTGAGGGATATCTAAAAAAAATATTATGGCAGTTGTTCGGCAGATGTGTTTTAAAATATCTACGTTTCATCAGCTATCTAACGAGGTACAATAATCTAGGGTTTGTATTACATTTCATGGAAAAAAAATAATTGGGACGCTCCAGGTAGCAGTTCTAATGGTCTCGCGCCTATTGTCCTTCAAGTTAAGACGCACCGTGCGAGTGAGACAAGTGACGTTTTATGTGGGTGCGAATGAAAGAAAAAATGTGTAGAGACTGGTTAGGGCTGGGAATGCAACAGGGGGTATTGTTTTGGTAGTCAGTCTGCTTTTGTGCTTCGTACATAGTAGATGTGTTATCGTTTTGCTTTATTTCTCGACTTGGCTGTGATTCTGGACTTTTTCTTCTGATTGTTGTGATTACTGTGCTTGTTAACCGGACTCTGATTTGTACCTGTGATACGGAAGTGTTGAAGATGACGTCCTACACACCTGAGGAATATGCTGATATGCTTATTTGTTACGGATACTACGATTGTGTGTCTGCGCAAGCTCGCAACGAATACATAACTCGCTACCCCGGTCGTCGAGTGCCGGATGTGGCCGTTTTTGACAGAGCTTATCGAAGACTTCGAGAAACTGGCTCTGTTTTGAGACGAAATACAGACATGGGAAGACCACGAATTGACGACGAAGACCAGGACAATGAGATAGTGCAACGCTTTCGAACGGATCCGACTACTTCCACTAATATTGTTGCCCGTGATCTGGGACTTTCGCAATGGAGAGTGTGGTTTACAGTGCATACTGCTGGCCTATACCCGTACCATTACACGCCGGTACACGTTATTGAAGAAGGAGACCCTGCGAGAAGACTGGACTTTTGCAGATTTATGCTAAATGCTGACGTAGAAGACCCAGATTTCCTAAGAAATATCTTGTGGACGGATGAGTCCAAATTTGATAAAGATGGCATAACCAACTATCACAACGCCCATTACTGGGCCCCAAAAGAACTAAGGAATCCCAATAAGAAAAGAGTGAAAGGGTCCCAACGAAGATTCAGCGTGAATGTGTGGATGGGCATTATATCCAATCATTTGATTGGACCTTACTTTCTCCCGGATAATCTAAATGGGGAAAGCTACAAAAATTTCCTGAGAACAGACTTGAGTGATATGCTGGATGATCTGCCACTCAACCTGATCAGGGACATGTGGTTCCAACACGATGGCTGCCCTGCCCATTTCAGAAGAAGTGTCAGAGACTGGCTGGACACAAATTACCAAAACAAATGGATAGGACGAGGTGGGCCGTTGCCATGGCCAGCAAGGAGTCCGGACCTAACCCCCATGGATTTTCATGTGTGGGGGCTCATGAAAAGTCTAGTGTACAGCGAGCCAAATCCAGTTTCGTCTGTGGAAGACTTAAGAGAAAGGATTGTGAATGCAGGAAATAAAATGAGGACCACGTTGACAACTGGAGTAGTGAAGACTGGTCTCCGTAGAAGAATGCGACAATGTATCAGAAATAGAGGCGGCCATGTTGAACATGAACTGTAAAATAAGTAAAAGTTTTGTGAAAACCTTTAAAAAATGACATTGCATGCTTACCTATTGTTTTATTTTGCTTTATAGGGCTAAGTATACATTTTCTTCTCCACTGTCGCCTATGAAACTAAATTATTTTCAATGCATTTGAATAAAATTCTAGATTATTATACCTCGTTAGATAGCTAATGAAACGTAGATATTTTAAAATACATCTGCCGAACAACTGCCATAATATTTTTTTTAGATATCCCTTAGAGAAAAATACAGTTTCTAATATTTATTTTTAATTCTTAACTTTCACTTGTCTACTACGGTCTATTCAGTTAACTTATGTACTATTTTAATGATTGACATCCTAAAGCATCTTATTACACACGTAAAAATGCAATAATAATAATAATAAGACACACAAAATAAACAAAATTAAATTTTGTAGCCTAAAAATTGGCAAATTTCAATAAAAATATTAAAAGTCGAATATCTCGAAAAGGGTTAAGTTTAGGCTAGGGTGTTTCATAGTGAAATAAGTCAGAAATGATGGGTACTCCACGCCCTTAACGGATCTAGCACAATTTTTCCTGTAACCCTGTATATATTTATATATTTATTTATATAGAAACACCAACAGTACATGTATTAAATATTATTATCAATAGTGAATATACATCTTAATCTAATTATTCTGATACATATACCCTTTACAGGTGTTTACAACATTCGCATATATAGTGGTAAGACAAAAAATTAAAAAGTAAAGATAAATATTACAACAGAATAGAAAAAATAATATTAAAATTTTTAAATTTTAAATTAAATATATTGAATCTACAGTACGATCTCGCTACGCTCGCGATTCAACACTAGAATCCTCCGCTTGTTCGGGAACCAGCACTCGAAGCAGAAATCAACTTTGCTCTCTTGTTGCTTGTTGCACAAATAACTATTACTAGCCAGTCTTTCTTAGGCCCAATTTTACCAAAGTAAGATCAATTTCATTCCAAGTAAAAAACTACTACTATTTACTCTCGGATAGCCATTTTATCATTTCACCAACTAATACTTATTCCGAGAACAACCGAGTTATACGAGTATAACCCAGGGAGATTAAATGCCGGGAGTAATATTATTCCTGGTATAGGTAGTTATTCTCGGATAAGGATCCCATTGGTGAAATTGGCCCTTAATAATGTAAACGTAAACTTACCCCAGCCGCACACTTTCTCCCAAAACACTAAAAAGGTGACAAAGATTGGCAAAAGAAAATGTAGTAAAAATCAAAACCATTAATTTAATATTATTATTGTATCTTATTTTTTCCTTCCGCTCATCGTAAGGGTGTTTTTTAGGGTGGCCACAAATAGTTAAGATAACCAATGGTTAAAAACTATTACAAATTTTGACTATTTGTTAGAGCTTTTAACTAATTGGTTACCTTAACTGTTGGTGAAGAAACTCGCGTCTGCCACCATAGATAAAATATACTCAGTTACTCACTTGAGATGAACACGTGCATCTGCAGCCCTTGGATCAAATAAAAATCGTTTAATTTGATACACTACATCTAGAGTATTTTAGAGAGTTGCAAAGTATTTTTATCACTGTTTTATTCGAGATTTTGAAGGGAATCGCTATGCTGCGTAATAGCGAAGCTCAATCTTTAATTCGTACGACTTGGACCAGGAGTAAACAATGTACACAATGGTTATGCACAATTAGTTCTGGCATGGGGTCCCATCAGGTACAAACGAAAAAAAGCCCGAACTTGAAAAAAATGTAGTCTTCGTGTCTAGAGAGTTACTGTTAGTGTCCAGTGTATTCATTTGGCCCGATAGGTACTTCGTTAACACGCAATAAATGTCGCTTGATAGTCTTGCGTTATGCAGAAATAAAATAGCCCCCGTTATTCCGTTGTATGGAATGAGGCATCTGTACTGGTAGGTATTATATTATCTGGGGTTCTGGTAACAATTACATGCGCGCCCGAGATACAGGCTTGTCCTAGTTTGGGGCCCGTAGTTAATTATAATTTTGAATTAGTATAATTAGTAGTTTATAAGTATCATTTTGAAATAATGCATGTTATAAACGGTGTGATTATTATATTTTTTATTTATATTATGATTTGGATAAATAAATTATCTTATCAATCTAGTCGTTCTAACCGATCGGTAAAGTTAAACCCACTGCTATGTTGGACTGCTACTAGACTTATTACAATACAACTGAGCGATACCGTGTCGTCAGCCCCGGCTTTTGTCATAAGACATACCTAAATTATTCCACCACCTATCACCACCATCTGTTTCACGACGAAGAGCATATTGTAATCGTGTACCATTATCTATTATCAAAGTGCAAAATACAATTTTTTACATCTTATTCCGTGAGTGAATGGGATGTTGCAAAACATAGCTACTAATCCAAACAAATATACAGGTATCAGAGTAAATTTATCATAAATTTTATAGCAATCATTTTTTCTCCGCTTCGATGAATCGCCCATAAATTAAGTAAAAATGTATAGGTCACTATTGGATAGATTTTCTGTAAATACGTACTTACCTTTTTCAAAATTGCGTATAAGTACATGTGCTTGTTTTCTTGAGCTACACTCGAGAAAATAAACTTTACATTTCAGACACCTATTGGTTTCATAATCAAGTCGTGTGTCGAATGGAATTCGGAGACGTTTGGCGCGAGCACTAGATTGACCTAGTTAGTTCCTCCAATATAAGAGCAAGCTCTTGTACAGTCAGGGGTTCTGATGGATGGAGTTACCTACGTGCGGATCGGACAAGAACTTATAGCCTTTTTCGGGGCAATCCATTTAATTGGGTAGGTTTTCTTATTTTTGTGTACCTAATCCGAATGCTAACATAAGTAATACTGGCAAGTCAAACCTTGTCCTGTGTATTGTATAATTATGTATAACTAAATACTAAATATAACTAAATATGTGTGGACATTACACACAGCGCCATGTAGCCCCAAACTAAGCATAGCTTGTACTATGGGAACCAGATAACTGATACAATACTTATATACTTTTTTGTTTGTAAATACATACATAGAATACAATATAACACCCAGACAAGAACAAACTTCTATGTTCATCACACAGATGTTTGTTTTGGGTAGGAATCGAACCCACAGCCCTCAGTTCAGAAGGCAGGGTTACTACCAACTGAGCTATCGGGCCCGTCAAACTAATAGGATTTAATACTGTTTTAGTTACCTCTTATTTTTTGCATTTTATTCATCATAGAATTGTTTTTTAAAGTGTAAACCACACTTAACCCATTCAATGCCGGCGGTTCACCTTCACCGCATTCGCGGGCCCGAGAACCCTCCTCGAGGGTCCATATTAAAAATATGGTTTTTATCGTAAATAAACAATAATAAAATCAGAAAAATTATTACAGCGTATAATTTAACAAGACGAATTTAGTGCACACATTGGTTTTCAGGTTTAATCATATTTATTTTTTAATTATTTTCGGCTTCTTCCTTGGAGCCAAGGGCCCACGACGAGGGTCCTATTGTGTAATGTATGGGTGTGCACCATGAGCGGGGGGAGGACGCGAATAGGTTAAGGTGAAGGTGAGGTCTCTGTAAAGATATATTATTACAGTTATTAAAATTTTAGCAAGCAGCAGAATTTGAATCCGCGCCCTCCGACTCATCGGATTGGACGCTCTACCAACTGTCCATTTTATTCTTTGCGGATTTATTGCACCTTATTAGAAAAAAAGATAATTTCGTTTTCATTTCATAGTTAATCAGTATTAATTAATTTCACTTGTCAAAGTACTAAATTAATATGTAAGTATCTCGTTTGTTTTAGAACCTAACCTCAGAATACGTAAAAAAAATGTCTTTGTCTCGTCGTGATAGTTAAAACCCAAAATAACTCTAACCCAAAATGTCTGAAAATTACTAATCTCATAGCCTAATTGCACTAAATTGACTTTGACTTCACTTTTATTGAATGAGAAAACTAAATACATTTTCGTAATCTCCTTTTATAGACAGCTATGAAAAGGAAATTATGTTCCGCTCTTTCCAATTAGTTTTGTAACTTCATCTATAATAACCAATTAGTCACAAATATAATAAAGGTTGTATCTGTCATAGCCAATATAACATAATAATAAAGGTAACTTCAATAGTGTCCCAGATTAGTGTCCCAAGTGTCAGCACGATAAAACAATTTGATTGGATGGGTGTACTTTCTTATAAAAACAGCTATGTAAGATAATACTGACGGGTCCAATAGCTCAGTTGGTAGTAACCCTGCCTTCTGTGAGGGCTGTGGGTTCGATTCCTACCCAGGACAAACATTTGTGTGATGAACATAGATGTTTGTTCTGTGTCTGAGTGTTATATTGTATTCTATGTATGTATTTACAAAACAAAAAGTATCTAAGTATCATATCCGTTATCTGGTTCCCATATTACAAGCTATGCTTAGTTTGGGGCTAGATGGCGCTGTGTGAAATGTCCACACATTTATTAATTAAAAATAATCATATAAGATATAATTTAACAGCTCTCAGAGGTTTTGTATCGAAAATTGCTGTTGTTCATAAAAACGTGTCTGGAAAATCTGTTTCTAATGCAATTCAAATGTCGTGTTATGCTTTTTGCTGTGGAAAGTACAAGGCATGAATTTCAAATACATTACGATTTATAAAATCAGCTACAACTACAAATCTTCACATTGAGTAGGTGGTTTGCCAGTGTTATTTTTTAAGTTAGTATACCGTTTATTAAGTAAGCAAGGCAATACAGCCAGTTTTGTCAACCATTAAAAAATTCCTTACAAATGTACGATGTTTAAAATTACGTTATTATATTGCTTTTTCGTTAGATTTTTACTGCACTTTGAAGTTTTGTTTTTATTAACTGTTATTATTTTATTAAGTACCTACAAATTCCGGTCTTAGATATTATTATGTTAAACCAAATATACCTCTTTGTGTTAAAAACCTTGGACGATTAAATTCAATATAATGTAGAGTCTATATAAAAATGTTCTTACCACGGTAAATATAATAATAATTATTATTTATCATCACCATCATCATCATCATCATCATCATCATCATCATCATCATCATCATCATCATTAGCCTGATAATATTCACTACCTTCCACCTTAAAGCACTACTTTGCACTTTTGTAAGCACGCTTATCAGAAGGGGGGATGAAGTTGTCATAAACACCTCGCTTGGCAGTTTTGGTGATCGCAGTAAACTATAAGTACTTAGAATGTCCTGCCTATTTCTTTGCTTCGCTTATGGTTATGGCACCCACACAGCTGCATCCAGGTCACTGATAGCAGCACTGTGTGATAATTAATGTATTAATAAATAATCATAACCAGTATTTACCAGAAGATATAAAGCAAGGACACAGAGCCCAGCACGCAGCACGTGAAGCGACGACATTGTCGACTGACGCGCGACAGTTAATTGTTCTCTGATTATTAATTACATGGTTGAATGTGTAATTATAATTAACGTCGACGGAAATCAGTTTCAGAGGCATTATTGTTCGTAGTTATCATAGAAGGTCTTGGCGTTGACAGATCTAAATAAATTAATAGACCCCATCGATCATAATTTGTAGGGTAAAGGAACACATTGTGAGGAAAAACGTCATGGTGTATTGTACTATCTCTACCAACCCGCATTTGGCCAGTATGGTACGTCATGGCCTATGTAACTCCTTCTATGTGATGGAAGGCTCTTGTCATAGCAGTGGAAACAGAATGGACTGATGACGACCACAATAGTACATTATGATATAAGTGTGTAATGATCAATCCACACGAATGTCATATGACGTTTTTCATCACAGTACGCGAGGAAAAAACAGACTTGTATTGCTAAAAACGTGTAGTTTCTTATTCTCACGCGCCGTAATTACCTAGTAGTGATACGGACAATATGCAGCCATAATAAATTAAGAAATATCTTGAAGAAATATAATTAAGCTAATAACAATGTATTCAGAACATAACTTACTGTGAATAATTCATAAAATTAAATGTTTACTAAGGAGGTACCTGTCAGTTTTATTATTTTCTCTAATCTGTGGTAATACCAGTTACGAAAATATTCTAACACCCCTATTCTGAACGCATCAAAAACGTTTCGGAACGAAATCTACACTCTCTGTCTCATTCATTCTAAATGTAGATGAAGGAGATGGATAGCGAAGTTTTGAATCGAAACGTTGTCGATGGATTGAGAATAGGAGTGCAGGTCTATGGGTATTTTTTTTTCTCTCTAATCTGTGCCTGTGGGTAACCGAATCTGTATAAGCCGGGTAAAATAAAAATTCTTCTTCTGTATAGGTATTACTTGAAGCGAGATACACACTTAACTGAATCGTGTTATCATCATAAACTACTAGTGGTGTAATGAAAAGTAAAAAGCACACGTTGGAAATTTCTGGGATTATGATTATAAAAGCGGTAGGATAAGAGCCAATTTACGAGCTACTGTGATGAAAAATATTTTATCTTTTTTTAAACGAGCTTATGGTGGCGGTCTCTACCGACCTTCGTAAACGGAGTTGATATAATGAGCGCATGCCCATACAAGTTCATATTTTATGAACAATACTAACCACTCAAAGCGAGGCGGTGCGGGTCGGGTACCGGGTTGGTGTAATGAAATGCGACCTTTACAACGTCACCGCGGGCAGGAGGACAGGCGCCTACGCCTATCCGGCAAAAGTGGGAGGCAACTATCTCAAAGACACCCTTGGGGTGCGAGCCTTGGCTTGGGCCGTTAAGGGATATGCGGATTGAGAAGGCTATCTCCACTGGAGAAGTGGACCCTATGGAAAGTCACGGTCATTATAGCTAAACTACGGTGGGAACTAAAACTAAGATTTTCTGTATCTATTATTTAGAAGCATTCAGACATAGAATAGTACCTAATAGTAGACTTTCGCGGAAATTGTACCCGTACCTACCTCTGGGGCATAAGCTGAAAAGCTCTACCACTACACCACAGAGGCCAATTAAACGAGAATAATAGAAAATAAAAGTACCTAAGTATCTGTTTCAAAAATAGCCCCTAATTTTCCTGCGAAGTGCTTCCCAAACATTTATCCAGCGAAGCACCCTCTGCCATCCCAATGGTTAGCAAATCGAATCTAAATTGATATTAGATTGCTGAAGCCATCAGGTGATGTGTAAGACTTCGTTATTTGCATTTTTGTAACAACTTACACTGTATGTTGTTGGTCATTTATTTTCACCTTAAAGTAAGTAAGTATTGCCAGTTCTTCTTAGGCTCATGACGAGAGTCCTTAATAAGAGGCGATTAAGCGTCTTGTTTGCAATAAATGTATATATGCGTTGGTAATGGAAATAGACAGGCCACAGGGCAGAACTGCGATCACCGATGGAGAAGAAATAATTTTGAGCGATAACCTTGAGCTGGAAGAAACAGTTTAGGTCGGCTTCTACAAGAGCACCGTCGGTCAAAGTCGCAAGAAGCTGTTCTAACAGCTTCTTACGACTTTGACATTGGAGTATGTCTTGGATGGCATTTATGCCATCGCAGACCGCGCCTCCGCGCTGGTTTTGTTTACATTATAAGTAGGTAGTAACCTACTTATAATGTAAACAAAACCAGCCAAGTGCAAGTCGAACTCGGGCACGAAGGGTTCCGTACCATTCATCTATAAAAACGAGCAAGAATCATGTTTGTTTTATGGGAGACCACTTTAATATTTAGTTTATTCTGCTTTTTTGTATTTGTTGTTTTAGCAGCAACAGAAATACACCATCTGTGAAATTTTCAACTGTCTTACTAATCATGGTTGAGGTACAGCCTGGTGGCAGACAGACAGACAGACGGACGGACGGGCAGTGGTGCCTTAGTAGGGTCCGTTTTACCCTTTGGCTACGGAACCCTAAAAACTAAGCATAAAATATTAAATAGTTCATTACTTTATAAATAACGCTGACTTCAAATCAATTTTCGTAGTTGAATGCTCTTTCATGAGGATTCTCGCTGTCAGGATGCACCTAATCCTCTACACGGGGAAAGCATTACAAGGTTTTAGTGTAATTTCAGTTGTAACATGATTTTACTGGCTCGTTGCTAATTCGAATGTTTCAGGGCTTCCCTTCATTTTCCAAGTTGTTTGCTTTCAAATTCATAGAACTGAATAATGCAATCAATTAAGGTATAGATTTCTGTTTCAATTAGGAGTTAGTTCTGAAAGCGATTTGCGAGATGTAAATTGAACTTGACGTTAGAAGTGACCGACCAAAGTAATTTAATTTGTATTTTCTGAAGATTTGAGTATTTTTCTTTTCATTTGTTAAAACTACTTAGATAGCCAATGCGTTAAATACATACCTACTTACTACATGATTTTTTTGACGTCGTTTGAAATGTTACATATTTAGAGTGCGATTCAAACTAAATGGCGACTGTGAAGTTGGCGCCAAACATTGCGCAGTAGTAAAAGAGGTACCGCTAGCTACGCGTAGCGGGGCTATGACGCTGGATGCTCGGGGCGCGGGGGCTTGGAGCGCACTTCACACAGCCGCCATTGAGTTTATTTTACACCTTAATACCAATTTAGCTCAACGGCAAGATCCTAGCGTTGTTTTCTCCTGATTTTCGTTGTTACAAATTAAACAGTATAAAGGATAGCTTAAAAATAATATCATAATTTCCACAAATTAAGAAGTTCTCAAGGAAGGTCATTTGTATGCATTATGTTAAGCTCCGTTTGGGGCGATGTTGTTGATTGCTTTAATAAACTTTTTGGTGTCAAATAATAAAGTGTTGAGACATGTTTTGGGTCCCTAGATACAGAGAATCCTGGTTAGGGTCCAGGATCTTGTGATATTATTATGGGTGCTATCATATTTGTTATGAAATTTTTATTTGAGAAGCAACATCTTTGGGTGCTTTACTATTTTGTGTTCTCTTGATGAAAATGTGTCTCTTTTCTGTTTTGTTTTCTGGCAATTTATTATCTTTCTTCATACGAAAGACAACAAAATAGATCCTCATCGACAAAGCGCTATATTTATTGTGTCATCCCCAATCCAGTGAGATTTTGGGGGTATCTCATCACTCTATTGTCAGCCACCATGCATTAGTAAACAAGACTTGGGCATACCTATGTTGATAATGCTGTTTGTCTGTCCTTTTCATTGCTACCTTCTCACCATACTAGCTGTCCTAAATTATATTTTTATTACAAGAGGTAAACTTTCCTAAAGCACATGCGTGCGGAGCCCCGGACGGCTGCTAGTATATTTCGTAGGTTTACCACCTGATGGTAAGTGATGACGTGGCCTACGGTGGTGCATGCTTGCCTAGAAGATGCCTGTATTATTAACAATGAAATCATCTCTATTCAGAACTCCATCACAAAGGAAATTTCTGAATTAAAAAAAGTACATAAATCTCAGAGGAATATCGAAGGAGATTTATGGTTGGAATAAGTCAAATTATGTAACATTAGACTTAAAAGGGGGTAGGTATGCTCTCGTTAGCTCAGTATACTTATTTAATGAACTGAGTGCGAGCTTAACTAAGTATCAACCACAGCGACTTCCCTTGATTAAAGTTTCAGCAGTGGACGCCTTCAGTCTGTGTCTGGACGTGACGATACCTTGCGTTGTTTTCAGGGCTCAGAACTTCTTTACAGAACTTTTAGGTAGGTAATAGAACAAAAAATATGTAGAGTAGCAATCATTTATTACAAGTAAATCACATTCATTTTATTTCTATATGTAGGGTAGGTAACATAATTAATTTTTAATAAAAATACTAACTTGTAGAAAATTTTCTTAAACAATTATTATAATACATATAAAAGTAGTTACAGTCTAATGTACATATTTTATTATTAAATAAATATATTAAAAGATTTAAAGTTTTTTTTTCTTTTAAGGTTTAAATTAAAGTTAAACTCATGTTATCTTTAAAATAATGAACACTCATTGGTTCCATGTTGATCATTTGCCAATGAGCGTATAGTAGGTACCTATCTGGTAACGTTAACATGGGTTTGACAAAATACTATTATACTAACATAACAACATTAAATATGTACCTACATAGCCAAATTACGTTTAATTTCTTTATCAGTATATTTTCAGTTTAATAAAATTGATAAATATTAATGAACGTTTATAGACCTTAACATTTTTTATTACATTACAAATTACGGATAACAATGATTTTATCATAACAGATCAATTCAATTTATATACAATTACACGGTAAAATCTATCATGTTTTACACAAACCGCAACAATACATTAGCAATTTTCCACTGCGGTCGTGCGGTCCGATGTTACAGAACCTAGTTTTGCTGTGGCATAAATCAATTTAAATATTATGTATAAGTACTTAGATTTGTAAATACGTTTTGTAACAAATATTTCTTTTACTCACGTATTGCTTATTAACGGGATATTTACCATGTAATTCATTTGTATTTATTTTTAATATCTGCAACTCGAAACAATATTGGTTATAATGGAAGTTTATAATCTTATATTGAATGTTTTCTTTTGTTTGTAAAAGTATAATCGCCAAACACCATTTTTGAAAGTTAATAAAATTAAATTAAATCTTCTATTTCTAGTCGATATCTAGTCGATAAAGTAGGAATGCAACTTCGTGGTTTTATGAGTTTATTTATTTCCATTACATTATTCTTTGAAATTTCTTCATAATCATCATCAATCAGGTTTATGGAGATTAGGTAAGAGATTTAATAGCTGTAATTATTCAGGATTACGAGGCTTTAATTATATTGGTGTCAATTCAACCAACCTTCGACCATTTCTAAATAAAAAGTAAAAAGGGTTTCTTTTGGCCGACAGCTTAAGTACCGCAGTAGTGGCATGTCTATTATTACAAACACAAAAATCGTATAATAACCATAAGCTACGGTGACCTCTTACTATGAGGTGGACCTTATAAGCGTGTTTATTAGAGTTACGTACGCTTTAAAAAAATACATGTATACAGAAAACAGACAAATAGACTGATAACAAAACGATCCTATACGTACGTATCCAACTTTTTACACGGATAAGTACAGAACATTTGAATCGATTGCGATTAGGCAATAGGACATTCATCAAATTTGAGCTCACCAAAGTAAGATAATTAAAATTTACCATACGAAACAAGTGGCTTACAATATCGACACAATATATTATAATTATTTACATGAAATTTCCAAGCATGACATCCTAAATCACATTATACTGACGTAGTATCAACTGTGTACCTTCCCTTAGAATCCGCTTGCTTGCACTAAGAGGATTATATGCCTTCTTTACGACGAGGAGTCGCTCAGGATTACCTTACATAGTAGCGATATTTTACTATAAAATGTTTTATGAGCTTATCGAGCGTGATGGTACGATATATACTTAGGTATTGTAGCCTATTTCTACTATGCTGGTGGGAATTTTATGACTATGATCAAAGTAATGTGAATTAGTGGGCATTTATTTCCTGCCACCGCTATTTTCTTGCCATGTACTGATTTTATTCGGGACGGTGCGCTGTATTTGTATTTTTCTTCCACACTTCTCTGACAGCCGTCATTGTTTTATTTTCTTCTTTTTCATTCATATCATCTTCATTCTTTGTTTGTCAGTCTTCCTCGTCTCTTCTATCCGTATTCATCAGTTTCCGATAAATTAACAAAACCCCCTTCAGTTTTCGGGTGCATCGAGTTAGTCCATCAACAACATAATAATATAGCTTTATGTTTGAATATAATATTCTAAACAACTAGTAGGTAGAAAGGTACATAATTTCTTTTCTTTCTCTTTCTAATTAACAAGTTTACTTGTAAAAAAAATACTCAAGCATAAACTTGCTTGCTTTGTACAACCCACCCGCGACAGAACCAGTCAATTTCTGATGACAATCCATTATAACAGCACCCATGATCATCTTAATCTCACGACCGTTTAAGCACATCGTTAAATCTCCATCACGTCTATCTAGAACAGTCTTTTAACATGATACATCATCACTTTCCATCTTATACCTATTAAAGATCAGCTGATTGGCGTCATTATTATTGCTCTTCCCTTTCCTGAAGGTAGGTTTGGATTGATTTAAATGAGCGCATCGATCGCTGCAAAGGGTGCTGCTTTCAGTTCCGAAGCTGTTTCTCCTGTGCCTCTCAGAGCGCCGCCTGTGGCTGTGGACTCTCACCAGGTTGGTGCCGTCTGATGTGTGGTTGACTGTGGTCTCCCTTATGCTGGAGTGCTCTCGCCTACTCTTCTTTCGACGGACGCCACCACAGCAGAGAGTTTCACGGAAGGCGAGGCGGTACCTGAAACGTAAAAGAGTGTGAGGCATGGAAAAGTGAATTTTAAAGTTGGCGCTTAATTATACAGTTCCCTTGCGGCACTGTAAGTAATTCTATCAGTTCGTCTGTAGCTTCCATTTTAATGCATTTTTAATAGAAACCTAAAACTACAAGGTCTTTTATTGATTGTGTGCTAGAGACAAGTGACAAGAGACACAGTGTTTTATTGCAAATAGGCTATTCGTAGCACTTTTACAAGTGCTAGTAGCTCATGACCGTGATCATATCATGGCCCTCTTTAATTTCAGAGTGAACATCTCATGACAAACGTCTTTCACCTGAGACAACATCATCATGAGTCACTTCCCATCAGGTGAGATGCTTTCTTACGAATGTCCATTATAATCACAAAACGGGATGCCAAGGAATGGAGCTCCATAAGGTCCTTCAGAATAGTTTAGCAGTAAAGTGGTACCTACCAGTTGCAGCAATGCTACTTCACTATGGTTTCCCTGATAATATAATTGTCATGTTGTTGTACCTAAATTTAATTAAAAATCTGTCCAAAAACTATTTGGAAACGTGGTGAATGACCGACTTTTTTTGTTTTTCAGCCTTTTCTTATAAATAACGTGTGATCCGGCCTTGTGATAAACATAAGAATCTTCACAAGGTCACATTACTTTGCTTCAAAGCATGGATCGGAATGCCTCTGTCACAGGGAATATAAAAAGGAAAGAAAAAACGGGAAAAAAAGAAAAAGTGACAAAGAACAAGAAGAGAGAGGGGGAGGTCGGGGTAAAGGTATTGCCACAAATTACTTACAGAATATTCCTTTACAGAGCTCGTTACATTATGTCTAAACATGGAAAGTCAATCAAGTGCGAGACAATCGTTCATTGTCCTGTCTACGTTAGTGAGACAGTCTAATCTCCACAGAATTGTTTGATCTAACGAGATTACTATGTTTACCTAAACCTTGCATACATGGTGCACTGGTTGAGAACAATCATAATTATTATCGGATGGTTTGATGGAAATGCAAAACAAGGGTAAATCTTTACTTCGTACCACACAATACGGACGGTTTGGCCCACTACTTAACTTTCCCATATCCAAAATTGACATCTTCCTAATTCATTTTGATCGTAACTCATCAATTTCCAAAGCCGCTACTTCCACACTTGTTCACTTCCCGATTAGTTCCCTTCTTGTTCATTTCTTAAGTTATCCACATTCGGTCCTAACTTATCTTCATCCTAATTTGACAACTTGCAAAGCCCACTTCATACAATGTTCACTTCCTGATTCGCATTCTTCTTAAGTCTCCCATTTTCTGATTTATCCACTTCTACGTCCATTTCCAAAATTTCCTTGGGGTTATTATTTCAATTTAATAAAAAGCAGGAAATAGAACTTCTGAATTCTTGTCACGACATTTACCGTCTTACCACAAAAATAATTTTAAACATAGCTTTGACACATGTTTAGTTAGACAGCGTCTAAAAGTTAAATGCTCCTAAAACGGATGTTTTATTTTTGTCACTACAAAACCATGTTTATACCGTGTTTACTTAAACACTGTCTAACTCGATCTACATTTTTTAAATAAGGTAACATCATACCAAAACGTTTCATTCCACGCAGAACTCATTTTGTAAATCCAATACATGTTAGCGTCATAGAAAAAACGGAACGTTATTAGCATAAAGTTTGACTGTGTGTGTATGGTGACAGCGCTGGTGTGCGTGGGGTGCTCCAAGAAAAGGGCAGGTCAAGTATGCCTCGCTCGCCCCGCCATTAGTATTTCTATATTGTTCTTTAAGGATAGTCACTGACAAAGTGCGACGTAGGATAATAATACGTGTGTTCAGTTCAGTTTTAGGATGCATTTTTATGCCGAGCTTATCTATAGTTTTTCTGTACGGGCGAAATCTATTGTAAACTTGTATCAATTTAAAAAAAAATAATCATCATAATATTGAAACGGGTAAACTCGTTCACGATGTTTTTATTAATCACACTAATATTATAAAGGCGAAAGTTTGTGTGTGTGTGTGTGTGTGTTTGTTCCCTCTTCACGTCGTAACGGCTGAACGGATTTGGATGAAATTTGGAATAGAGATAGCTTATATACTGGATTAACATATAGGATACTTTTCATCCCGGAAAAATAACCCGTTCCCGCAGGAAAGCTTTACAAACTTAACGTCGTCAATGAATTTTCATCAAATTATTAAATTAATTTAAATATGTCTGTAGTGTGTACTGAAGGACAAAATTTATTATTCCTGACACTTAAATAGATCCCGTGCGATAGCATATTCACTTAATTACGACATTACGCAACTAAAATGGACGAAATTCAGTAAAATCAGAGTCAGAACCATAATACTAAAATTATTTTTTCCCCACCCCGGATAAATGTATGGTTCCTGTAGGATAACATTACCTATTACTTAACTTCCTATTACTAAGCTAATTTGGATGATATTTAATAACACTATACTCTCTAGCACGTTAAAAAAACCATAAAATATTTCTATTCCGCAATAGTAAATATGTATCAAATGTAGGTGACCAGTGCGTTGGTGTTTTTATTTTCAAGGTTTATTTTGTTTACACGCAAAGGTAAATTATTAGTAGCTGAAGGGGTCATAAGCGGTCACAAGCGGCCCGCGAGAGTGAGACTTTGTAGCCGAAGGTGACCTGTGATAAAAGTTGGCGTGTTTTTTTTTGTCGAGGGTGCTCTGTTCGCTGGGCTGCAAGCGGCCCGCGAGAGTGACTTTGTAGCCAAAGGTGACCTGTCATAAAAGTTGGCGTTTTTTTTTTCGAGAGTGCTCCGTTCGCTGGGCCGCAAGTGGCCCGCGAGAGTGACTTTGTAGCCAAAGGTGACCTGTCATAAAAGTTGAGGTTTTTTTTTTTCGAGGGTGCTCCGTTCGCTGGGCCGCAAGTGGCCCGCGAGAGTGACTTTGTAGCCAAAGGTGACCTGTCATAAAAGTTGAGGTTTTTTTTTTTCGAGGGTGCTCTGTTCGCTGGGCCGCAAGCGGCCCGCGAGAGTGACTTTGTAGCCGAAGCTGACCTGTCATAAAAGATGGCTTTTTTAATTTGAGGTTGCTCTGTTCTGTGAGGGACAATTTTTTTTAACAAGTACAAAGCACTTAAAGCCACGGGTAATCCTAATCCTCATTCCTAATTATATATAAATACGAAAGTTGCGGCGTACATTTGGTCCTATTTGACGGTGCAACGGCTAGACAAAAAAAAATTAAAGTTTTAGTTAACACATAGGCTACCC